>CALYLW010000206.1:492849-678977 GCA_944989445.1 Ampullaceana balthica
TTTTTATTTGTTTACTTACTGGGTCATAGTCCTGTGGTTCTGTGTCCAAAGTTACACAGAAGGCAGCCTGAGGAATAAATAATAGCAGTGAGTCATTGGTTGCCATGGAGAATAAAAAAACATAATGCTCAATATGACATTGTCTTGTCTGTAAATCTGTTTAACTAACTTTACTATAAATAGCTCAAGCTCAATATGACATTGTCTTGTCTGTAAATCTGTTTAACTAACTTTACTATAAATAGCCCAGGCTCAATATGACATTGTCTTGTCTGTAAATATGTTTAACTAACTTTACTATAAATAGCCCAAGCTCAATATGACATTGTCTTGTCTGTAAATCTGTTTAACTAACTTTACTATAAATAGCTCAAGCTCAATATGACATTGTCTTGTCTGTAAATCTGTTTAACTAACTTTACTATAAATAGCCCAGGCTCAATATGACATTGTCTTGTCTGTAAATCTGTTTAACTAACTTTACTATAAATAGCCCAGGCTCAATATGACATTGTCTTGTCTGTAAATCTGTTTAACTAACTTTACTATAAATAGCCCAGGCTCAATATGACATTGTCTTGTCTGTAAATCTGTTTAACTGTATGGCATCTGTCCGTCTACGAAAGACGATAGATTTATCTTTATTATCTGCAGCTCTTGGTGTGGCTGATGAGACCAATCCTTGAGTGGCAGTCTCTTCTGCATGACACACACACGAAAGCAGTGGGGCAGTGTTTCCTGGCCTTTCTCCTCGCTCTTTTCCCGACTGCTTCTGCCCTAGTTTGCTCCTCTGCTCTTAGTGATCCTTCTTTCACTATAGCCCGCCACATGGACCTATCCTCTGCCAGGTTTTCCCAGTTTTGTATATCAATGTTGGCTACTTTCATGTCTCTCTTGCATATGTCCACGTATCTGAGACATGGCCGACCGACCGACCTTTTCCCTGTCGCCAGCTCGCTGTAGAGCACATCCTTGGGTATGCGACCACTTTGCATCCTCTTGACGTGTCCAAGCCAACGGAGGCGTCTTTGGCTTAATATTGCTGCAATACTACTCATGCTTGCTTGAGTCAGGACCTCTGTGTTGGGGACTTTCTCTTGCCATTTGATGTCTAGGATGCGGCGCAGGCATCTGAGGTGGAAGCTATTGAGCCTTCTTTCATGCTTGGTATAGGTGGTCCAAGACTCGCATCCATAGAGGAGTGTGCTCAGTACGCAGGCCTGGTATACCTGCAGCTTAGTCCTTGTGTGAGTTTGGCATTGGACCAGACTCTTTTGTACAGTCTAGCCATAACAGTTGCTGCCTTCCCTATCCTACTACTTATCTCATCTTCCAGTGAGAGGGTGCTCGAGATGTTTGATCCCAGATAAGTAAAACTGTCAACAACATCCAGGTTGCAGTCGTCAATGGTGATAGTCGGGAGAGAGGCAGCATCCTGTGCCATAATGTTGGTTTTCTTTATACTTATGGTCAGGCCAAACTCTTTGCAGGCAGCGGAGAAGCTGGATACAAGGTTCTGCAGGCCGTCTGCTGTGTGGGATATTAACCCATTCAATACGTGCCAATTTTTTCAAGGGTACGCAGTAAAATTTATGGTAAAAAAATCCATTCCACCTGATGATATTAAACTGAAAAATTCTGCTTTGCTATTTATCAAAACTATATTATGCTGCACCTCAAAATTTAGGTAAATGAAAAAGGAATATGTTTCTACTATTAAAAAGTGAGACAAAATTACCTTAAAAAACCCTTTAGGGATATTATTGCATGATTATGTAAAAAAAAAGGGGGGAAAAATTATTTGTTGCTGTACTCACCAGCTCATAAATCAGGTAAAATTAATCCAATCAAGTTCATATTTCTTACAAATGAGTCTTATTATATATCTAAAACAACTGGAAAGTTTCATTGCAGTAGCTCCAGAAATTATCAAGTTATGAATTTTTTTCCATGACATGTTTCAGTTTTTTTAAATAAAATTCAACAATAAAACAGTTATACTCTAAAATTTACATATATTTACAAAATATTATTTTTCGTAGTCACAGTCGACAATGAGTCTTCAAATGTATCTTTATTTGAAATTATATTGTGCATTTAAATCAATTTATTTGCTTGATCATCAGTTCTAGATTGAAAATTTAATATATTAGTACTAGGATTAGTACTCAATGAAGCCATATTGATCAGCTGTTTTTGTTTACAAATTTTTTTAACTGAAAAAACAAGCACAAAATACACTAAACATCGTCTAATCCTTTCAAAATTGCACACAACGGAAGTTGAAACTCTTCTGAATAAAAAGTTTTATAAGCTATTTATAAAATAGTGTAATGGAAAAGTCGAATTACTAATAAAATGAAACAAACCATCGGTGACGCAGGGAGTGGCTAAACGTACACGACTGAAATCGCGTTGGCGCAGGCTGCGGCGAAACGTATTGAATGGGTTAAGGCGGCATCGTCTGCAAATAAGAGCTCACGCAGCAAAATCTTCCTTATTTTGGTCTTGGCTTTAAGTCGGGCAATATTGAATAATCTCCCGTCAGCTCTGGTGTGTATGTATATCCCCTCGCTGTTGTTCTTGAAGGCATACTGGAGTAAGATGGAAAAGAATATTGCGAATAGAGTAGGTGCCAACACGCAGCCTTGCTTTACTCCACTACTTACTGGGAAAGCCTCGGAGGTGGCACCGTTATAGCACACTGTGCCCTGCATGTTTTCGTGGAATTGCTTGATGATGTTAAGCAGATGTGTAGGGCAGCCTATTTTTACTAAGATCTGGAAAAGGCCGCTTCTGCTGACAAGATCAAAAGCTTTAGTTAGGTCGACGAACGCGATGTATAGAGGCATATGTTGCTCCCTGCATTTCTCCTGCAGCTGGCGCAGAGAGAAGATCATGTCTATGGTTGATCTTCCGGCTCGAAAGCCGCACTGCGATTCTGGGAGTACACGCGATGCTAGGGTCTGCAGGCGTGTCAATGCAACTCGGGCGAAGGCCTTTCCAACTATACTGAGGAGAGAGATTCCACGATAGTTGTTGCAGTCACTCTTGTCTCCTTTATTTTTATACAGTGTAACGATGTTGGCATCTTTTAACTCCTGTGGTATCTGCCCCTGTTCCCAGCACAGAGTGAGGAGGTCATGCAAAGGCTGTAAAAGTATTTCTTTTCCACATTTGAGAACTTCTGGTGGAATTCCATCATTACCAGGGGCTTTCCCGCAGGCTAGGCAATCTATGGCTCTACTTAGCTCGACCATTGTGGGTAGGCTATCGAGCTCTTCCATGACCGGCAGGTCTGGGATATCGTCCAGGGCAGCAGTTGAGACATGGTTTATAGTTGCGTACAATTCCAGGTAGTGCTCGATCCACCGTTTGAGTTGCTTGTCCCGATCAGTGATAATTTCCCCTGCTTTTGACATTAAGGGTGCTGTCTTGGAGGTCAGAGGGCCTGTTGCTTGTTTTATATTCTCGTACATAGCCTTTGTATCGCCTCTATCAGCAGCTGACTGTATGCTGGAACTTAGATTGAGCCAGTACGTGTTAGCGTAGTGGCGAGCTGCCTGCTGGGCATTTTTCTTGGCGCTCTTAAGGGAATGTAGAGTTTCTGGGCAAGGCCTGTCTTTATAGGCTAAAAGAGCCTTTCTTTTTGCATCGGTGACATGCTTCATTTCCTCCCAGTGGGCCTCAAACCAGTCTGCACTTTTGCGTTCTCTCTTGCCGAATGCCGCAATAGCTGAGCCATATATGGTGTCCCGCAGATGTGACCACTTGGACTCAATAGTGTCTACTGGTGGCATTTGTACAAGAGCTTCTTTTAGTCTCTGGGTGTATTCTGCTGTTCTCTCTGGATTCTTGGTGGAGCAGATGCCTATGCGTGGTTTTCCCTTGTTTTTGTTGCGGTACAATTTCTTTGGCAGTAACCTTACCTTGCTAGCCACTAAGGAGTGATCTGTGTCGCAGTCTGCACTGTGGTAACTGCGTGTGAGGAGGACACTGGCCAGTTGTGTGCGTCTTGTGATGATGAGATCTAGTTGGTGCCAGTGTTTAGAGCGGGGATGCCTCCATGACACTTGGTGGATTGCTTTGCAGTTGAAGAAAGTATTTGTGACACATAGTCCATGTAAGCAGCACATCTCTAGTAATCTCTGCCCATTTTCATTTAGCCTGCCTCTTCCAAAATAACCGAGGCAAGTTGGCCAGGCCATGTGATCACTTCCAACTCTTGCATTGAAGTCACCAAGGAGGTAGATTGCTTCATTGGTGGGTATGCTGGCTAGTGTTTGATTGAGATCATCATAGAACTGGTCTTTCGCTTCTGAGCTCGAGGATAAGGTTGGAGCATAAGCACTGATGATGTTGGCTAATCCTGAGGATGTAGATAGTCGTATTGTTAGTATCCTGTTAGTGCCCTTTGTTGGGGGTTCTATGGAGGAGCAGAGTCCATTTTTTATGGCAAAACCAACCCCATGTTGCCTTGGTGTGTCCATTGGTCCACCCTGCCAGAAGAAAGTGTAGTTGCATTCTTTTATGGTACCACTTTCTGGGAGTCTAGTCTCCTGAAGGCAGGCAATGTCGATGTTTAGTCTGGCAAGCTCCCTGTCAATGATGGCTGTCTTCCTGGCATCATCAATAAGCTGCAGGTCGGCAGTAATGCCTGGACACATAGTCCTAACGTTCCAGCTTGCTAGGCGAAGAGCTGGAGTCTTCTTATCTTTTGTTTTTTTATTTCTAGGTGCAGGATTTACTGGCCTACTTGTTGAGAAGTTCCTCTGAGCTCCACGCACCCAGTGGAGCAGGTAGGCCATGGCGGGATAGCACCTTATTGGCTGGGGGCTGCCCAGCTTGAGGCGGGCGGTAGCGATCCATTGAGACATGGTGATCTCTCCCACCGTCAGAAGCAACCCCTGGCGCCTAGCTCTACGCCAATTGAGCTATGGCTTATAACCGGTAAACTGCTGCTTCCCGTGTTGTGTTCACACCTTGCGGCGATGCTGGAGTGTCCTCTCCAGTAAAGATAAAGCCTGGGCGTGTTACTATGGAGAACCAGCTGCTGCCCAAACAGCAGATCCCCCCTCTCCACGCCAATGGTGGATCCAATGGAACGACTAATGTCGATACGGCTTGGCACCATTCGCGTCGCAGGAGCTGCCGGAATGCAATTTGTTTCAGTAGCAGACCGCCTTAGGAGCTCCACTTCCTGATTTTCTGTCGGGGTTTACTCCCCTAGCCTTTCCCATGAGGGTTTAGCCGCAAGGCAGCGGAGGTTTAGAATAAGAGTTTCCCTCTCCTAGATGAGCTACCGACCATGGTTAACGAGCCTCATCTACCCGAAGCTACTGGTTTTGAGGCGCCAGTTGACCGCCTTCATCCCTTCTCCTGTTAGTAACAACATGGTCCGCCGGGCTTTTGTGTGAGCCACGCGAGAAGGCCAGGAGCTGGATTTTGGTTGACAGAGGCATTAAGAGACGCAAGCCTTTTAGGGCATTTCTAGAGGAGTGGATGCTTATCTTCCACCCCCGCCCTGGCAATGACAACCTTGGACCACAAATCTGTTTAACTAACTTTACTATAAATAGCCCAGGCTCAATATGACATTGTCTTGTCTGTAAATCTGTTTAACTAACTTTTCGTTCAATAGATAAAGTTCCCGTTATGGGTGTTATATAAGATGTAAATATGGCCCCGAGCTTGTTTGATGAATGATGCTATATTATTTTGTTCTATTCAAAATGTAAATTAAATTTGATAAACCTGTGGTGTGTTAGGAATGGAACATAAAAATATTGATATAATTTGTGTGCTTAAAATGAAGTGGGAGGTGGCATACTTGGGGGTGGGGAGGTGAGATACTTGGGGGTGGGGTGGTGAGATACTTGGGGGTGGGTTGAGGGGAAAACTAAGCTATTAATTCTTACAATATTTCCTATTGGTTAAGATGAAGACAAAGTTGTTAATTGTTACAATATTCCTATCATTTAAGAAATCCTGAAATGCCCTTTCACAGATATGCTCATTACCTTTTCAATGGCATCAAGTGAAGCCTTGTTTTTTCCTTTGCTGAAGTATTCTGTTCGTGCTTTGGCCCAGGGAATCCTGTCACCTGCTGTGAGGGCCGCAAGATGCTCCTCACCCTCAGCTGGCACAGATTCATCATCTACAATCTTCTGTAGCATCCTGACATAATAGAGTAATGTCATAGGGTAATCATACAATAACACAGCAATGTCATAGGGTAATCATACAATAACACAGCAATGTCATAGGGTAATCATACAATAACACAGCAATGTCATAGGGTAATCATACAATAACACAGCAATGTCATAGGGTAATCATACAATAACACAGCAATGTCATAGGGTAATCATACAATAACACAGCAATGTCATAGGGTAATCATACAATAACACAGCAATGTCATGGGGTAATCATACAATAACACAGCAATGTCATGGGGTAATCATACAATAACACAGCAATGTCATGGGGTAATCATACAATAACACAGTAATGTCATAGGGTAATCATACAATAGCACAGCAATGTCATAGGGTAATCATACAATAGCACAGCAATGTCATAGGGTAATCATACAATAACACAGCAATGTCATAGGGTAATCATACAATAACACAGCAATGTCATAGGGTAATCATACAATAACACAGCAATGTCATAGGGTAATCATACAATAACACAGCAATGTCATAGGGTAATCATACAATAACACAGCAATGTCATAGGGTAATCATACAATAACACAGCAATGTCATAGGGTAATCATACAATAACACAGCAATGTCATAAGGTAATCATACAATAACACAGCAATGTCATAGGGTAATCATACAATAACAGCAATGTCATAGGGTAATCATACAATAACACAGCAATGTCATAGGGTAATCATACAATAACACAGTAATGTCATAGGGTAATCATACAATAACACAGCAATGTCATAGGGTAATCATACAATAACACAGCAATGTCATAGGGTAATCATACAATAACACAGCAATCTCATAGGGTAATCATACAATAACACAGCAATGTCATAGGGTAATCATAATTTAACAAAGTAACATCATGGGCTAATCATAAAACTACAGAGTAATGTCATAGGCTAAATATACAATAATAGAGTAATGTCATCAGGTATTCATACAAGACCAGAGTAACATCTTAGGCTAATGATACATACCAGAGTAACATCATAGGCTAATGATACATACCAGAGTAACATCATAGGCTAATGATACATACCAGAGTAACATCATAGGCTAATGATACATACCAGAGTAACATCATAGGCTAATGATACATACCAGAGTAACATCATGGGCTAATGATACATACCAGAGTAACATCATAGGCTAATGATACATACCAGAGTAACATCATAGGCTAATGATACATTCCAGAGTAACATCATAGGCTAATGATACATACCAGAGTAACATCATAGGCTAATGATACATACCAGAGTAACATCATAGGCTAATGATACATACCAGAGTAACATCATAGGCTAATGATACATACCAGAGTAACATAACAGTCAAATCATAAAACTACAGAGCAATATCATAAGCTAATCATAAAACTAACTAAACAAATCAATAAATAGTCTAATATAATACCTGGCATCGATTAGAATGACATGTCTTGTTTATACCGTAACACATCTTGTTTATACCGTAACACATCTTGTTTATACCGTAACACATCTTGTTTATACCGTAACACATCTTGTTTATACCGTAACACATCTTGTTTATACCGTAACACATCTTGTTTATACCGTAACACATCTTGTTTATACCGTAACACATCTTGTTTATACCGTAACACATCTTGTTTATACCGTAACACATCTTGTTTATACCGTAACACATCTTGTTTATACCGTAACACATCTTGTTTATACCGTAACACATCTTGTTTATACCGTAACACATCTTGTTTATACCGTAACACATCTTGTTTATACCGTAACACATCTTGTTTATACCGTAACACATCTTGTTTATACCGTAACACATCTTGTTTATACCGTAACACATCTTGTTTATACCGTAACACATCTTGTCTACTCTAATATTTATTTACTTTACAGAGCATGATCTTTTCAGCAATTTATACAAAAATATTGATCAAGATAAAAGGTGACTTGGTTCAACCTGATAAAAGTGATACAGACTAAAACGAACTACAGAATAACCATAGCCATTAAACATCTAGGTGGAAACTTGAGAACGAGGCTATGCGTAACAGGAGTGCATAGCCTTGAACTCTTGTTTTGATTGTGGATATTTGTCTTGTTATTATTTCTGGATCAGGATCGTCATCATGGATTCTTGTTTTGCTATAGACATTCTTTTAGTCCAGGACACATTTACGCTGGACAAGCAATGAGGTACACTGATCTCATTATATCAAATTACAAGTCTATGTCGGTCATGTGTCAATTTCTGAACATTTATATCAAATTTTGTGTGTTTGTTGTGTTTAGGAAGTGTATTGTGTCTTGTGTAGTTGTTGAACATGTTTGTACAGCACTGTGAGCTGGGCTACTGGGCTATAGAAGTGAACAAAATAATGTTTGTAAAGAACTGTGAGTCCAACAGTAAGCTGGGGTACTGGGCTATAGAAGTGAACAAAATAATGTTTTTAAAGCACTGTGAGTCCAGCCGTAAGCTGGGGTACTGGGCTATATAAGTGAACAAAATAAATAAAAGAATATGAATTTAATTCATCCTCTTGATAAATAAAAGTGCAGAGAATGCATGCATTTTAAAGGAACTACAGTAACAGTTTTAGTAATGAGAAAGAGATCATTTAATGTCAGTAACTCACATTTCAATTTTAATAGGTTTGAATAATCTCAACATTGCTCTGTAGGTTTATGATTAGCCTATGACACTGCTCTGTAGTTTTATGATTAGCCTATGACACTGCTCTGTAGTTTTATGATTAGCCTATGACACTGCTCTGTAGTTTTATGATTAGCCTATGACACTGCTCTGTAGTTTTATGATTAGCCTATGACACTGCTCTGTAGTTTTATGATTAGCCTATGACACTGCTCTTAGTTTTATGATTAGCCTATGACACTGCTCTGTAGTTTTATGATTAGCCTATGACACTGCTCTGTAGTTTTATGATTAGCCTATGACATTGCTCTGGAGTTTTATTATTCCAGTAACTCACGTTTCAATTTCAATAGGTTTGAGTAGTCTTCCCTTGTGTCGTATGTAAACTTTAAAATAACGGCCCTTGTGATAGACTGAGATGTGGTTGCTGTCCTTCCAGTGCACCAGTTGGTCTGAGGAAACAAATTATCTCATTTTGTCATGGATAATGGAGCACTCAGCTATGGATATAAACTACAAAATCAGTAAGGTTTTTATTGAAAACTACAAAACTCTTATGCATAAAGTCAGAAAACAAAAAATAGAAATATTTGTAAAAACAGGTTAACAAGATTTAACATTAAAAAGCATTGTCCAAATGTTAATTTTAGCAGATAAAAAAACTGGGATCAGATTTACAATTCACCAGTGATTAACCCTACCAGCCCTGAGCTCCCCAAGCTAATTTGCCCCTATACCTGGCCTCCCCAGCAAAAATTAAGAAAATGTACATGGGTTAGAAAATTGCTAGTATCATGCAAACCAGTGGTCAGAATGAGCTCACACTTTTAGATATAGTAGGAAATAGGCCTACCTTCCATCCAATGTTCCATTTAAGCTGCACGGCTGTGCGGCCACACAGATATCTAACCACCACCGTGCAGCAGTTTATAATTACCGCGCATCAAATTTAGTAAAAAACAATTATTTCAAAATGGATGCTGTGCAACTTTGCACCAATGTTCCCTCTGAGCTGCACAGCCGCAAAGGTTTTCGACCGACACCGCGCAGCAGTTTAGAATTCTTGGCAGAAATTTAAAAAAAAGAAAAAAATATTAAATTTTATTTTAAAAGATAATAATTGTTTAATTATTTGAACAATGCTTCCATCTAACGCCAGTATTGCGCATTGGAGTGGTAGTCTTCCCAGCAGGTATGTCACGTGTGATTAACATGATTTGTGACGTAAGGTCATGTGAATGGTGGACGCGGGAAGAAAGGAGCATTCCTATTGGTTGAAAGTGTTGGGCGAGGAGTTGTTAGAAGACTTCCGTCAAGGAAGAATGTAGTGTGTGTGTGCGCCTCAAGATTTCCACGTTGTATTACCTCAAATGATATTTCTATGTAAATAGTATACATATTAAAGTTGTTTTGTATAAACAAGTTCTTCAGCGGATAATAGTGCCCTAAGATTAATATTGTGACATATTTAATAGTTACAAGGTAGAGCCATGCTTTACACAGAGGTACTATTAACACTTAGAGCACCTGACGTTGGTCCTGGCCTACTTGTGTGGGTTGTCCTTGTATGCTACACCAAGGTTTGCTCTGTTGTATTGAAGGTGTTTTTCCAAGCAGACAGTGCAGACATGATTGGAAGCATTCGTTTCTGGAATTTCAGGCCAGTGGTTGCCTGGTGTTTGGGGGCATGGTTCCATTTGTCCTCGGCGAATGGCTGTTGAGGGGTAATTGCCAATCAGGTCAATGCAGAGATTCTGGATGTATCTAGTGTAAAACAGGGTTTTTTTCTCAGCTGCTTCTAGTTTAGACACATAGATAACAAATGAATTGTAGCATGTCCACATGAAAAATTTGATGAAAAGGCGAGGGGGCAACTGGTAATGACGGCGTGAGCGATTGAGTCGCGTCATTTGATCATTTTTGTCACAACCGCCCATGTGGCGATTGTAGTCCTGGACGAGCTGTGACATAGGAACTTCATCAAGTGTTCCATCTTTATTTCTTCTGTTTGCTACTCCTATTTGTTTTGGGTCATGAAAGTTTGAGATGAATGTAATTGGCCTCCGATCCTGCAATACCATACAGGTTATGCTGCCCTGACATCAATAGCGACTTTCACCTCTCGCAAGCTTGTCCACCTTCTTCAAGGATAGTGGAAAAAATTTTCTATTTTGTTGAAGAGTACCAACAAGTCCTGTTTGCAGCTCATTCAGCATGTACCTTGCTAATGTCAACGAGTTGTAGTACCGATCCATTACGATAATATGTGCTTTCTTTTCCTTCTCACATGATATCAAAAGACGAGCCACAGTGTTTCCCACAGCACCCAGCTCTGTTGTAACTATTTGTGCTGCCCCAGTGTAGATCTCAGCGTTGTCTATGTAGCTGGTCTGACTTTCGCAAAGAAGAAACGATTTTATTCCCCGTTTTCTAGGCTTGTCTTTGATGTATTGCTTTATAGCAAGTCTATTTTTGGTGGGTATCATACTTGCTCTTTTTCCGGTGGAAGTGCTCTGTTTATTCGCTGATCTTTTCATGGTTATTTTCAATAAAAATCAACTGTAATCACAACTCACTGCTTTATTTGAGGAAAATACCATTTTTAAACACTAATCTTGTAACAAATGCAAGATTTAACGACGATTGGCTGTTATTTTTAGAACTTATTCAAGTGATATCCCAAATACCTAGAATTTGGTAACTCGGTATATAGGAATTAAATCTATTACCTAACAATCGGTAACTCGATATGGTAGGGTTAATATGGTTAAATTTTTATCAGTTAGTACTGAAGGTTATTTTAAAAATTTATTAAGAATATTCTTGCCTGTTTCTATTCCTGGAATGCGTGTTGTATTGAACTGACGTTCATACTGCGCTGAGCAGAGGGGAACTATATTTTGAATGAGTATCTGTTAAAAAGAAAAAGGCCATCACATTTCATACATGAACAAAACAAGAAGGGAGCACTACAGCTCTATGAGTACAGTCAAGAAGGGAGCACCACAGCTCTATGAGTACAGTCAAGAAGGGAGCACTACAGCTCTATGAGTACCCGGGTTACCCGTTCGAAACACCTCACATTTTCGCAGTCATGCCCGCAATTAACATTATACTTCTTTATTTTTATTATGAGAGTGCAAATTTAGACGCAATGAATCAGCGATGTAAAAATGATGACATTCAAATAGTACAGAATATAAGACAGCACTAACAGAATATAAGTCAGCAGTGACAGAATATAAGTCAGCAGTGACAGAATATAAGACAGCAGTGACAGAATATAAGACAGTACTGATGGAAGACAGGACCAAGAACTGACCGGGTTGAGCTCCTCCCTGTCAACCTCTCGCCTGTACTGCAGCATGGCATAGATCAGATTGGCTGCCCTTGCCACTTGGACGTGTGTGTTGTGGACCAGTAAGGCGTCCTAATTCACAGAGACATGGATAAAAGAAATTAATGGAGTCATTGTCAAAATAAAATACAAAATTTCAATAGCTCTTAAATAACTGGAAATATCACAAAGAAATGTATACATATTTTATTTAAAAGTTGTACTAATTGCTATATACTGGAAATATCACAAAGGAATGTATACATATTTTGTTTTTAAAGTTGTACTAATTGCTTTATACTGGAAATACCACTAAGAAATGCATACATATTTGTTTTTATAAGTTATACTTATTTAGACTTTGTTAATAAGGCTAACTGCTCAAAATGTATCAAGTGAAACTTTTTGTCAATCTGGCCAACTGATTATTACTGAGAAGTAACAGTGAGTTGACTTGTCTTTAAAGGATAGAGAGTTAATTTGACTTGTCTTTAAAGGATAGAGAGTTAATTTGACTTGTCTTTAAAGGATAGAGAGTTAATTTGACTTGTCTTTAAAGATAGAGAGTTAATTTGAACTTGGTACATTACAATATCATTCTCAGATACATGTCATTTACTTATTTCTTATACACATCTCAGATAGTTAAGTTATTTTTTTTATAAAACTGCTGACATTTAGTATGTCTGACTGACTCTCCACACATTTTAAATATATGTCTGACTGACTCACCACACCATTTAAATATGTCTGACTGACTCACCACACCATAGTAATTGCTGTTGACCATAAGAGGAGAGCGACCTCTCAAATATACATACTCCTCCCACCAATCAGATACCTGGAGAAGAGAAGACACAAGTTTACAAATCACGTCTGGGACTATCTGGACACAAGTTTACAAATCACGTCTGGGACTATCTGGATGAACTATGCAATGTACAGGTGATAAAAGACGTGACCTTTGAAGAGTGTCTAAGACATTACCAAACCTACAAAAAACTAGAAAATAGAAGAACACAGAGTTCTATAGTTATAATACATAAGACATTGAATTCTAACTTTCAAATAAAACAAAATAAATATCTAATTCAGCACACAGATATATATAGGGATTAACCCTACCAAGGTGAGTTACCGAATATTAGGTAATTGATTTAATTACTATACAACGAGTTACCGAATTCTAGGTTTTTTGGGATATCACTTGAAGAAGTACTAAAAATAGCAGCCAATCATTAAATTTCGCATTTCTTGCAAGATTAGTATTTAGAAATGGTTTCTTCCTTGAATAAAGCAGCGAGTTAGTGATTACGTTGATTTTTGTTGAAAATAACCATGAAAAGGTCGGCGAATGAACCGAGCACTTCCACAGGAAAAAGAGCAAGGCCTACACATTTCACACTGCAGCAAGTAATGGAAGCTTTAGATGATTCTGAAGGCGATGAAGCAATTTTGCTACATCAATATGAATATTCAAGTTCTAGTGACGTTGACATTGATCGTGATCTCGATAGTGATAGGTCAAGTGATAATAATGATGATAAATCCAGAGCTAGACCAACTGTTAGGGAAGGGGGCGTGTCCATCAAACAGATTTTTGTAGTGACAATTTTCCAGATGATGGCTGGACTGCAACCTTTTTGGCTCCAACAATAGATTTGAAATTCAATGAAGATGGAAAGGGGAACAAAATAGAAAAAATGTTTCCAGTGTCCTTAAATAAGGTGTGCAAGCTTGCAAGAGGTGAAAGTCGCTATCGATGTCAGGGCAGCATAACCTGTATGGTATTGCAGGCTCGGAGGCCAATTACATTCATCTCAAACTTTCATGACCCAACACAAATAGGAGTAGCAAACAGAAGAAATAAAGATGGAACACTTGATGAAGTTCCTATGCCACAGCTCGTCCAGGACTACAATCGCCACATGGGCGGTTGTGACAAAAATTATCAAATGACGCGCCTCCATCGCTAACGCTGTCATTACCGGTGGCCCAGTCGACTTTTCATCAAATTTTTCATGTGGACCTGCTACAATTCATTTGTTATCTATGTGTCTAAACTAGAAGCAGCTGAGAAAAAAACCCTGTTTTACACTAGATACATCCAGAATCTCTGCATTGACCTGATTGGCAATTACCGCTCAACAGCCATTCGCCGAGGACAAATGGAACCATGCCCCCAAACACCAGGCAACCACTGGCCTGAAATTCCAGAAACGACTGCTTCCAAACATGTCTGCACTATCTGCATGGAAAAACACCTTCAATACAACAGAGCACACCCTGGAGTAGCATACAAGGACAACCCACACAAGAAGGTCAGGACCAACGTCAGGTGCTGTATGTGTTAAAAGTACCTCTGTGTAAAGCATGGCTCAACCTGCTGGGAAGACTACCACTCCAAGGCGCAATACTGGCGTTATTATGGAAGTATTGTTCAACTAATTAAACAAATTATCTTCTAAATTTTTTTTATTTTTTACAAAATTTGCTGCGCGGTAATTCTTAACTGCTGCGTGGTGTTGGTCAAAAACCTGCACGGCTGCGCAGCTTAAAGCAAACATTGGTACAAAGTTGTACAGTATCCATTTTTAAATATTTTTTTTAACTAAATTTGATGTGCAGTAACTATAAACTGCTGCGCGGCGTTAGATACATGCATGCCATGCAGCGGTGCAGCCGCGCAGCCACTCAGCTTAATTGAACATTGGATGGAAGTTAGGCCTATTTCCTACTATACCTAAAAGTTTGAGCTCATTCTGACCACTGGTTTGCATGATACTAGCAATTTCCTAACCCATGTACATATTCTTTATTTTTGCTGGGGAGGCCAGGTATAGGGGAAAAATTTGTTGCGCGGTAATTCTAAACTGCTACGCGGTGTGTGTCCAAAACCTGCACGGCTGCGCAGCTTAAAGGGAACATTGGTGCAAAGTTGTACAGCATCCATTTTTAAATATTTTTCAAACTAAATTTGATGTGCAGTAACTATAAACTGCTGCGCGGCGTTAGATACATGCGTGGCCGTGCAGCATCTCAGCTAAATTGAACATTGGATGGAAGGTAGGCCTATTTCCTACTATACCTAAAAGTTTGAGCTCATTCTGACCACTGGTTTGCATGATACTAGCTATTTCCTAACCCATGTTCATTTTCTTTATTTTTGCTGGGAAGGCCAGGTATAGGGGCAAATTAGCTTGGGGAGCTCAGACCTGGTAGGGTTAATCACTTTTTTCTTTTCCCAGTTGTCAGATAGATATAGGGATAAATCACTTTTTTCTCATTCAAATTGCTAGATCAATATAGGGATAAATATTTTGTTTCTCGTTCAAATTGGCAGATAGATATTAATCACTTTTTTCTTGTTCTTATTGCCAGATTAATCATATACAAATCCTTCTTCTTCTCATCTGGCATTTGGGTGTGGAATTTATTTTCTCATTAGGTAAAGAAATGACATTAGGTTATTTATTTTTACCTATTTGAGAAATGACAATTTTTTATTCCATTTTTAATAGAGCCAAAAAAATCACAATTAGTTATTACCTTTTTATTTAGTAAAATGACAGTATAGAGTATGAATAGTATTTTGTACATTTTGCATTATTTGAAGTGGATAATTATTTATCAGTCAGCTTTAAGGAAGTTTTTCCTTAATTCAGTGCATACTGATATGTCAATTGTAAATCTTAACATTATTGCTTTATAATTTATGGTTTTTAAACCTTCAGTTTATTACAAGCTTTATAAAAATTTGAATGTTCCCTGCAATCTTCTAATCTATTGGCAGTAATGTTACATTCTAACAGTAGTAACAATTGATCCTCACACAATCTTCTAGTCTATTGGCAGTAATGTTACATTCTAACAGTAATTAATCCTCACATAATTTGTTGCCCACCAAGACTTGAGGATAAGATATCGCTGAAACTTTTTGCCGATTCCTTTACAAAACTCATCAGCCAACTGTTCCATCTCTTTGTATCTGTCTTCAGTCAGCAGGTGCTTGACAGAATGAAGGTACTAATAGAAGAAAATGGACGGGAAAAATGGAAATATAAACTCTTTAAAATTATATAAATTTGTAAACCATGGAACACATAACAGTTGACCACCTCAACACTGACCAGCCTTGAGATATTTCAGTTGACCACCTCAACACTGACCAGCCTTGAGATATTTCAGTTGACCACCTCAACACTGACCAGCCTTGAGATATTTCAGTTGACCACCTCAACACTGACCAGCCTTGAGATATTTTTTATTAAATTCACGAAAATCCAAAGGTCATTTCCTTCACCCTACACAAATGTACACAAAGTTGACTAATTTTAAGCTCAATTAAAGAGACTTCTAACAAAGTTGACTAATTTTAAACTCAATTAAAGAGACTTCTAACAAAGTTGACTAATTTTAAGCTCAATTAAAGAGACTTCTAACAAAGTTGACTAATTTTAAACTCAATTAAAGAGACTTCTAACAAAGTTGACTAATTTTAAACTCAATTAAAGAGACTTCTAACAAAGTTGACTAATTTTAAACTCAATTAAAGAGACTTCTAGCAAAGTTGACTAATTTTAAACTCAATTAAAGAGACTTCTAGCAAAGTTGACTAATTTTAAACTCAATTAAAGAGACTTCTAGCAAAGTTTACTAATTTTAAACTCAATTAAAGAGACTTCTAACAAAGTTGACTAATTTTAAACTCAATTAAAGAGACTTCCAGCAAAGTTGACTAATTTTAAACTCAATTAAAGAGACTTCTAGCAAAGTTGACAAATTTTAAACTCAATTAAAGAGACTTCTAACAAAGTTGACTAATTTTAAACTCAATTAAAGAGACTTCTAGCAAAGTTGACTAATTTTAAACTCAATTAAAGAGACTTTTAGTCAAATTTGATTAGTTATATCTGTGATCAATGTTCAAAGTAAGATTCTCCAATGTAAGAAGATATTACTGTAAGACCACATTACTGTCTTATTCAATTGTTAAACTGAGGGTAAGACCACATTAATGTCTTATTCAATTGTTAAACTGAGGGTAAGACCACATTAATGTCTTATTCAATTGTTAAACTGAGGGTAAGACCACATTAATGTCTTATTCAATTGTTAAACTAAGTGTAAGACCCCATTGCCGTCATATTGTTGAACTTGATTCAAATCAAAGACTCACATTGTCTACAGACTCAATCAAAGACTCACATTGTCTACAGACTCAATCAAAGACTCACATTGTCTACAGACTCAATCAAAGACTCACATTGTCTACAGACTCAATCAAAGACTCACATTGTCTACAGACTCAATCAAAGACTCACATCGTCTACAGACTCAATCAAAGACTCACATTGTCTACAGACTCAATCAAAGACTCACATTGTCTACAGACTCAATCAAAGACTCACATTGTCTACAGACTCAATCAAAGACTCACATTGTCTACAGACTCAATCAAAGACTCACATTGTCTACAGACTCAATAAAAGAATCACATTGTCGACAGACTCAATCAAAGACTCACATTGTCTACAGACTCAATCAAAGACTCACATTGTCTACAGACTCAATCAAAGACTCACATTGTCTACAGACTCAATCAAAGACTCACATTGTCTACAGACTCAATCAAAGACTCACATTGTCTACAGACTCAATCAAAGACTCACATTGTCTACAGACTCAATCAAAGACTCACATTGTCTACAGACTCAATCAAAGACTCACATTGTCTACAGACTCAATCAAAGACTCACATTGTCTACAGACTCAATCAAAGACTCACATTGTCTACAGACTCAATCAAAGACTCACATCGTCTACAGACTCAATCAAAGACTCACATCATCTACAGACTCAATCAAAGACTCACATTGTCTACAGACTCAATCAAAGACTCACATTGTCTACAGACTCAATCAAACACTCACATCGTCTACAGACTCAATCAAAGACTCACATTGTCTACAGACTCAATCAAAGACTCACATTGTCGACAGACTCTTTCAAAGCAGGCACTGGTAGCTTGGGCAGGGATGCTTGGTAGCTCATCAGTAGTGGTGTCCTACCACCATACAAACGTATTAACATCTGAACAGATAAAGGAAATGACTTAAGACAGTACGCCTGATAAACCCATACATAATATGATCAAAGCCCATACATCATAAGATCATACCCCATACATGATAGGATCATACTCCATATAATTAAATAAGTCTTAAAGAATCAACCAAAATTGATACAAGAACGCTTTAATTTTTGACAAATATTTACTTTTATTTCTCATATTTATATCCCATTCCGTGTGACACACCAAACTAAATGTATACAATATTTACTTTATTTCTCATCTTTGTATACCATTTGGTGTGACACACCAAACTAAACGTATACAATATTTACTTTTATATCTGATTTTTATATCCCATTCGGTGTGACACACTAAACTAAACAATTAGAATATTTGATTTTATTTCTCATCTTTATATCCCATTCGGTGTGAAACACCAAACTAAATGCATTAGTGGTGACAATATCAAATCAATACTTACAAACCATATTTTAGTTTTGAGAGACATCTTCCCACGTACTTCATACATCCAGTTGTGATATGTCAACAAGAGCTTTAGGACATACTTAAGTGCAAGGAACTTTGCAATCCAAATGATAGTGCCATACAGCATTGTGCTGGCATACAGGCCCACCGAATGGGAGGCTCCATTAATTCTGAAATATGGCCGATGAAAACAGCTAAAGTTTTTATTAGGGGTCTACCGATATATATCGGCCAATCGGCACCGATATCTGGATATCGGCAATATCGGTATCGGTAGCATGTAAAGGTCCCGATATTGACGTCACCGATATTTCATAATAAGTGACATTTTGACCCCCAAAAAAACGGAAACAAAAAAAACTATCATTTAGATTTACAATATCTCGACAAATTAATATATCGACCCCGATACCGGTATTGAAATAGTCAAAAGAGTCCTAGTATTAATATGTGCAGCCACGATACAGTGTGCCATGTGCTTTGATATTGTTTAGGTATCGGCCGATTTTCGTATACTCGGAAATACGTAGTGGTAAATAGTGCCGATGCCAAGTATACCGTAATTGCTCTAATAAATGTATAACATGTAAACATGTTCACGTAATTGCTCTAATAGCAAAGATGCACGCAGAATCGCAGATGTCTAAAACATTTCGTTTCGTATGGAATAACAAAATGTACCATGTGGAGACTTGTTGTCATTGGCAACCATTCAACCTTCAGCCTCATTTTCACTCTATTACTATTGTACTTAGTTCTCATTGTTTCATTCATAAAAGGTGGCCGTGTGCAAAAGCATTAAACTATTGGTTAGAATTAATAATTATGAGTCAAGGTTGAAGTTTCAAAAGGAGTAACAAATAGGCTTGTACATTTTTATAAAGGACGGTTCGTTTTGTTATGAGTCCTATGTAGGTCATGAACTGGAACTTGTAAACACATCGGAAACTTCGTTTCGGGAAAAAAATCGGTAATTTCGGCAAAACTGGATATCGGTAGACCCCTTAATTATAAAATATAAATAATTACGAGTGATAAATTTAAGAATCACGTCATCAAATAAGACCGCTGTTATTTTTGTCCTAACAAATACTCATATCGACACTCCTATCGGAAAAAAATATTGGTAATATCGGCAAAAAGGCTTATCGGTAGTCTCCCTAATTAAAATATAAATAATTAGGAGTGATGAATTTAAAAATGATGTCATCAAATAAGACCGCTGGTTTTTGTCCTAACAAATACCCTATCGGCACTCATATCGGAAAAAAAATATCGGCAAAAATGCGTATCGGTAGTCCCCTAATATTAAAGATAAATAATTACGAGTGATAAATTTAAGAATGACGTCATCAAATATGACCGCTGGTTTTTGTCATAACAAATACTCATATCGGCACTCATATCGGCAAAAAAATATCGGTAATATCGGTATCGGCAATATCGGCAAAAAGGCATATCGGTAGACCCCTAGTTTTTATGGATGAACCAGAAAGCCTGGAACAATTTTAATTAAAAAATCCAGCTTTTTAAAGGTCTGTGTGTAACCAAATCTAAATACCTAGTCCTGGAAGTCAAGGTGATGGAAGTGCTGACAGCCTTCTAGCAGAAGGTAGTCAAGATGATAGAAATACTGACAGCCTTCTAGCAGAAGGTAGTCAAGGTGATAGAAATACTGACAGCCTTCTAGCAGAAGGTAGTCAAGGTGATGGAAATACTGACAGACTTCTAGCAGAAGGTAGTCAAGATGATGGAAATACTGACAGACTTTTAGCAGAAGGTAGTCAAGGTGATGGAAATACTAACAGACTTACAGCAGAAAACTAAAAGAACACTAACACAATGACACATGAAAGAAGTTTAATTGTCTATCAGTAGGCTAAATTTTACCCAGAAGCCTCAGGGCTTGAATAACAAAGGACCGAAATCCCTTGAGTATAATTATATACAGGCTTTGAATGAAAAGTTGAAAGGGTCAAGGTAAGGGTCAAGGTAATATGAGAGTATTTTATATACAGACTAAGAATGAACAGTTGAAAGGGTCAAGGTAATATGAGAGTATTTTATATACAGACTACGAATGAACAGTTTAAAGGGTCCAGGTAATATGAGAGTATTTTATATACAGACTAAGAATGAACAGTTTAAAGGGTCAAGTATTTTATATACAGACTACGAATGAACAGTTTAAAGGCTTAAGTTATAGGTCAAGTTTAAAGGATCATTTTTAAGGGTCAAGTATTTTACCCAGGTGTGTGCTGGTGTATCCATTCAATGAGACCAAAGGAAGGGTCAGCACCGGCCAGTTTGATGCCCAGGATTATGGTCACTACAAACAGCCATGATGACATTGAGGCTGGGAATACACCATTGCGGATGTTGTTCTGAAGATAAAATGTGAAGTGAAAGATAATAAGCATGGCTGTAAGTGAAGAGAAATTTTCTCAATGCAAAATAAGGAATACAAACTTGTTTAAAGATTTGAAACATATACATAACTTTAATAACACGTACAAACTAGTACACATCTTAAATGAGGAAATCAAACTAGTACATATGTCAAATAACAAGTACACATCTATGTGTCTTTATTTTTCTAAGTGTCTCTATTTTTCTATAAGTTATTAATTATTTTGATATAGCCTTACAAATATATATATATATATATATATATATATATATACAGCCAAAATCATTCAACATGAAACTGATGCCTGGGGCTGCAGGAGGCCTGGGGCTGCAGGAGGCCTGGGCATTGATGAGGCCTGGGGCTTGAAGAGGCCTGGTATTTTTCTGGAGCTTAAGTTGTGATATTTAAAAGATTGACAGTAAAGAAAACCAGAATGAGCTAAAAAAGAGAAATGTCGCATGGGGCCCCAAAATTCATTTGAATCTTGAATCTATGAATCCTATCAACCCACCAAGTGTATCCACCCGCCAAGTGTATCCACCCAACAAGTGTAGCCAACCAACAAGTGTAGCCACCCGCCAAGTGTAGCCACCCAACAAGTGTAGCCACCCGCAAAGTGTATCCACCCGCCAAGTGTATCCACCCAACAAGTGTAGCCACCCAACAAGTGTAGCCACCCAACAAGTGTAGCCACCCACCAAGTGTAGCCACCCGCCAAGTGTAGCCACCCGCCAAGTGTATCCACCCAACAAGTGTAGCCACCCAACAAGTGTAGCCACCCAACAAGTGTAGCCACCCAACAAGTGTAGCAACCCAACAAGTGTAGCCACCCGCCAAGTGTATCCACCCAACAAGTGTAGCCACCCGCCAAGTGTATCCACCCAACAAGTGTAGCCACCCACCAAGTGTAGCCACCCACCAAGTGTAGCCACCCGCCAAGTGTATCCACCGCCAAGTGTAGCCACCCGCCAAGTGTAGCCACCCACCAAGTGTAGCCACCCGTCAAGTGTAGCCACCCGCCAAGTGTATCCACCCGCCAAGTGTAGCCACCCAACAAGTGTAGCCACCCACCAAGTGTATCCACCCGCCAAGTGTAGCCACCCGCCAAGTGTAGCCACCCGCCAAGTGTATCCACCCGCCAAGTGTAGCCACCCTCCAAGTGTAGCCACCCGCCAAGTGTAGCCACCCAACAAGTGTAGCCACCCGTCAAGTGTAGCCACCCAACAAGTGTAGCCACCCGCCAAGTGTAGCCACCCAACAAGTGTAGCCACCCGCCAAGTGTAGCCACCCAACAAGTGTAGCCACCCAACAAGTGTAGCCACCCAACAAGTGTAGCCACCCAACAAGTGTAGCCACCCAACAAGTGTATCCACCCGCCAAGTGTAGCCACCCGCCAAGTGTAGCCACCCGCCAAGTGTAGCCACCCAACAAATGTAGCCACCCAACAAGTGTAGCCACCCAACAAGTGTATCCACCCGCCAAGTGTAGCCATCCAACAAGTGTAGCCACCCGCCAAGTGTAGCCACCCAACAAGTGTATCCACTTGCCAAAAGTAGCCACCCGCCAAGGTGTAGCCACCCAACAAGTGTAGCCACCCAACAAGTGTAGCCACCCAACAAGTGTAGCCACCCAACAAGTGTAGCCACCCAACAAGTGTAGCCACCCAACAAGTGTAGCCACCCAACAAGTGTAGCCACCCAACAAGTGTAGCCACCCAACAAGTGTAGCCACCCAACAAGTGTAGCCACCCAACAAGTGTATCCATCCGCCAAGAGTAGCCACTTGCAAGGTGTAGCCACCCAACAAGTGTAGCCACCCAACAAGTGTAGCCACCCAACAAGTGTAGCCACCCAACAAGTGTAGCCACCCAACAAGTGTAGCCACCCAACAAGTGTATCCACCCGCCAAGAGTAGCCACTTGCAAGGTGTAGCCACCCAACAAGTGTAGCCACCCAACAAGTGTAGCCACCCAACAAGTGTATCCACATGCAAGGTGTAGCCACCCAACAAGTGTAGCCACCCGCCAAGTGTAGCCACCCGCCAAGTGTAGCCACCCGCCAAGTGTAGCCACCCAACAAGTGTAGCCAACCGCCAAGTGTAGCCACCCGTCAAGTGTAGCCACCCGCCAAGTGTAGCCACCCAACAAGTGTATACACCCGCCAAGTGTATCCACCCGCCAAGTGTATTCACCCAACAGCTGTAGCCAGCCAACATGTGTAGCCACCCAACAAGTGTAGCCACCCAACAAGTGTAGCCACCCGCCAAGTGTATCCACCCGCCAAGTGTATCCACCCGCCAAGTGTAGCCACCCGCCAAGTGTAGCCATCCGCCAAGTGTAGCCACCCAACAAGTGTAGCCACCCGCCAAGTGTAGCCACCCAACAAGTGTAGCCACCCAACAAGTGTAGCCACCCGCCCAGTGTATCCACCCGCCCAGTGTAGCCACCCAACAAGTGACCCCACCCTCCAAGTGTATCCACCCGCCAAGTGTAGCCACCCGCCAAGTGTAGCCACCCAACAAGTGTAGCAACCCAACAAGTGTAGCCACCCAACAAGTGTAGCCACCCAACAAGTGTAGCCACCCGCCAAGTGTAGCCACCCAACAAGTGTATCCACCCAACAAGTGTAGCCACCCAACAAGTGTAGCCACCCAACAAGTGTAGCCACCCGCCAAGTGTAGCCACCCAACAATTGTATCCCCCCAACAAGTGTATCCACCCAACAAGTGTATCCACCCAACAAGTGTATCCACCCAACAAGTGTATCCACCCAACAAGGTTATCCACCCAACAAGTGTAGCCACCCAACAAGTGTATCCACCCGCCAAGTGTAGCCACCCGCCAAGTGTAGCCTACCAACAAGTGTAGCCACCCAACAAGTGTAGCCACCCGCCAAGTGTATCCACCCAACAAGTGTATCCACCCAACAAGTGTAGCCACCCAACAAGTGTAGCCACCCAACAAGTGTAGCCACCCAACAAGTGTACCCACCCGCCCAGTGTATCCACCCAACAAGTGTATCCACCCAACAAGTGTAGCCACCCAACAAGTGTAGCCACCCAACAAGTGTAGCCACCCGCCAAGTGTAGCCACCCGCCAAGTGTAGCCACCCAACAAGTGTATCCACCCAACAAGTGTAGCCACCCGCCAAGTGTAGCCACCCGCCAAGTGCAGCCACCCGCCAAGTGTAGCCATCCAACAAGTGTATCCATACAAAAAGTGTAGCCACCCAACAAGTGTAGCCACCCAACAAGTGTATCCACCCAACAAGTGTAGCCACCCAACAAGTGTAACCACCCGCCAAGTGTAGCCACTCGCCAAGTGTAGCCACCCAACAAGTGTAGCCACCCGCCAAGTGTAGCCACCCAACAAGTGTAGCCACCCGCCAAGTGTAGCCACCCAACAATTGTAGCCACCCAACAAGTGTAGCCACCCGCCAAGTGTAGCCACCCAACAAGTGTATCCACCCAACAAGTGTAGCCACCCAACAAGTGTAGCCACCCGCCAAGTGTATCCACCCAACAAGTGTAGCCACCCAACAAGTGTATCCACCCAACAAGTGTAGCCACCCAACAAGTGTATCCACCCAACAAGTGTAGCCACCCGCCAAGTGTATCCACCCACCAAGTGTAGCCACTTGCAAGGTGTAGCCACCCAACAAGTGTAGCCACCCAACAAGTGTATCCACCCAACAAGTGTAGCCACCCAACAAGTGTATCCACCCAACAAGTGTAGCCACCCGCCAAGTGTATCCACCCACCAAGTGTAGCCACTTGCAAGGTGTAGCCACCCAACAAGTGTAGCCACCCAACAAGTGTAGCCCCTCCCCCCCTGCAAGAGTAGCCTGAGTCGTGCTAAATTTCCAATGAGCATAATGTTCAATACAACATAAGAAGTTGAAACACATAACAGATTAAATGAAAAAATTGTTGCCAACCTTGAGTCGACCAATCCTTTTCTTCCATGAGATAACTCCACTCTCCCAAACAGCCCACAGAGCCTCGTGGTTGATGTTGACATCGTAGCCATCAGGGGTCACCGTGAAGGAAAAGGCAACAGCTGAGTGGGCTTCTGCCATGATTGTCCTTGAGTTACCTGCCGAGTTTGACCGGTGGTTAGTTCACACTGACCCCACCCACCAAGGTTCAAATCAACAACTATCAGTGGAGACTCAGAACTGTATCTCTATCTTTACAAACCTTTTACTCCCAGAATTTCCCTGTTCTCTGAAAAGACAAAAACATAACACAATGAGTAAAGGTTAAAGGTCGGGTGTTTGAACCTAGTGAAGGAAATACTAGAACAAGATATTTTAGGTTGGGATATGAATACCATTCATTTTTAAAGAATTTTATTTTGTACGGGTATGATCCTATCTTGTATGGGGTACGATCCTATCATGTATGGGGTACGATCCTATCATGTATGGGGTATGATCCTATCACGTATGGGGTATGATCCTATCATGTATGGGGTATGATCCTATCATGTATGGGGTATGATCCTATCATATATGGGGTATGATCCTATCATGTATGGGGTATGATCTTATCATGTATGGGGTATGATCCTATCATGTATGGGGTATGATCCTATCATGTATGTTGTATGATCCTATCATGTATGGGGTATGATCCTATCATGCATGTGGTATGATCCTATCATGTATGTGGTATGATCCTATCATGCATGGGGTATGATCCTATCATGCATGGGGTATGGTCCTATCATGTATGGGGTATGGTCCTATCATGTATGGGGTATGATCCTATCATGTATGGGGTATGATCCTATCATGTATGGGGTATGATCCTATCATGTATGGGGTATGATCCTATCATGCATGGGGTATGATCCTATCATGTATGGGGTATGATCTTATCATGTATGGGGTATGATCCTATCATGTATGGGGTATGATCCTATCATGTATGGGGTATGATCCTATCATGTATGGGGTATGATCCTATCATGTATGGGGTATGATCCTATCATGAATGGGGTATGATCCTATCATGTATGGGGTATGATCCTATCATGTGTGGGTCTATTATCATTACATCATTTACTTTATCTTTTCAGATGTTAATACGTTTGTATGATGCCAGGATACATCTACTGATGAGCTACCAAGCATGTTTACAGAAGAAAAGACGAAGCATGAACAAAATATTTGGATATCAAAAACATTTTTTCTTAAAATAAATTAATAATGCAGTATTTTTTTAAATTTATTTTTAAACAATTTTTAAATACCTGTATGCCACAAAATTTCTGAGTTGCTTTTTAAATATAAGTACTTATAATTTTAAAATGAAAATTTGAAAAACTCCCTTCAGTATGAGAGGGACACAAAAGACTCCTGACATAGAATGGACAAGTCCCTTGGTGTGGGCATCTTTCAAATCAGCTACAACTAATTTTCTGTAAGTCAACTTTGTATGATTCTTATCGTGGTATAGGTTGGTGGCTACCTTGTTATCCAGGTCTGTATTTCTGCCCTCTCTGGCAATAGGCATCCACTCCGAGCAACTTTCAGAAGCGACTGCGTGGAGGAACGCAAACCTTTTTGAGACACATTTATTGATCAACTTTCAGAAGCGACTGCGTGGAGGAACGCAAACCTTTTTTAGACATATGTTTTGAGCAAATTTCAGAAGGGACTGTGTAGAGAAATGCAAATCCATTTGAGACACACGTTTTGAGCAACTTTTGAAAGTGACTGCATAGAGGAAGGGAAACCTTTTTGAGACACGTGTTTTAAGCAACTTTCAGAAGGTACTGGGTAGTGGAACCCAAACCCTTTTGAGACACATGTTTTCAAGTCCATTCTTTCAAATAATGCCTTGCTGATCCATGTATACAGCCGGAAGTCTGAGAAGACAGTGAGATCACCAATAGCCGGTTGGTTGTGGTACAATGCACACTGCAGTGTTTTGTCATTTCTAGAGTATCTGCAGTTGGTTTTGATGCAATCCAAACCAGGCTCAAATACATTAATGAGACTGCTGCGGCATTTGCTGTTCTCTTATTCACTTGCGGACGAAACTGACCCAGGGCTCGTAGACGACAGAAATAGGCAACCAAGTGTTACTGCAGAAACTACCTATCATTGCATGGCAATCTCGCCTGTCCGTCATCATTCCATAATGAGGCGGGTCGTTGGAACTACAGTGACACGCCAATTACATCACGGGACAGGTTTTGTAGGGACTAAGTGTAGCCACCCGCCAAGCGTAGCCACACGCCAAGAGTAGCAACCCGGCAAGTGTAGCCACCCACAAAGTCTAGCCACCCGCCAAGTAAAGCTTTTGAGATGTCTAGTAATATTGTATCTCTTTGATTATTTTTGTCTAAACATTTTGACAGATCATCTATTAAACCAATTAATTGTGTTTCACATTATCTTTTTTTTCTATAGCCGTGTTGATGTGGGGATGGGACATTATATTTGTCTAGGTGGTTAACTATACTGCTATATAATATGTGTTCTAGTAATTTACAGGTGATACTAGTAAGAGATAATGTTCTATAATTACCAGGGTCTGATTTATCCTCGTTCTTAAAGAGGGCAGTTAGGTTAGCTAATTGCCAATCATGGGGCACTTTACCCTGATTTAGAGAGGCTTGAAAAAGAACTGCACGGATTGGGAACAGTTCTTTGCTTAGTTCTTTTAATAACCTTGCAGGCAATTCATCTGGACCAGTAGTTTTGTTTAGCCGGCGCCAAACATAGCCACTCGCCAAAGTGTAGCCACCCACCAAGAGAGCAACCTGCCAAGAGTAGCCAACCACCAAGTATAGCCACTCACCAACTGTAGCCGCATGCCAAGTCCAGCAACCCGTTAAGAGTAGGGAACCCGCCAAGTGTAGCTACCCGCCAAGTGTAGCCAACCGCCAAGTGTAGCCACCCGCCAAGTGTAGCCACACGTCAAGTGTAGCCACACGCCAAGTAGCCACCCGTCAAGTGTAGCCACCCGCCAAGTGTAGCCACCCGGCAAGTGTAGCCACCCGGCAAGTGTAGCCACAAGCCAAATGTAGCCACACGCCAAGTGTAGCCACAAGCCAAGTGTAGCCACACGCCAAGTGTAGCCACACGCCAAGTGTAGCCACCCGGCAAGTGTAGCCACAAGCCAAGTGTAGCCACAAGCCAAGTGTAGCCACACGCCAAGTGTAGCCACACGCCAAGTGTAGCCACACGCCAAGTGTAGCCACACGCCAAGTGTAGCCACACGCCAAGTGTAGCCACACGCCAAGTGTAGCCACACGCCAAGTGTAGCCACACGCCAAGTGTAGCCACACGCCAAGTGTAGCCACACGCCAAGTGTAGCCACACGCCAAGTGTAGCCACACGCCAAGTGTAGCCACACGCCAAGTGTAGCCACCCGCCAAGTGTAGCCACCCGCCAAGTGTAGCCACCCGCCAAGTGTAGCCACCCGCCAAGTGTAGCCACACGCCAAGTGTAGCCACACGCCAAGATAAGCCCTAAAGAGTCACGCTAAATTTCCAATGAGCATAATGTTCAAAACCGCAAGAGGCGATGAACAGTCAAAACAAAAAGATCGTGTCATGAGTGATAACATATTTTGATAACATGACCTGCAAACAACCTCAAAGTTTTACTTCAGATAACGAGATGATAAACTGTGACGTCATGCGTAGTGGAGAACCCGACTCCCCCTAAATGCGTCATTTTATTTTCACTGAGCCGCTTCAGGTCCAAAGGTCGAGTACAAGTACAAGGTACAGGACGCATTCGTGCACTATCAGGTTTATTAAAGGCGACACACATAACAGGTTTGATGACAGCTTCCTGAAGCCTTGTCACAGGCTAGAATAAAAGATGTGCCGAGAGTTAGAGGGTAGTCAACTTACGTTGGAGGCTGTATCGGTCTACGAGGCCGTTAAATTAGATGAGATATGTGCCATGTGTTGGTTGTACAGTTAAATTAGACTAGACTACCCGCGGCGTAGCATACGCCGCAGACATGCTCATGGAGAGTGCAAAGAAATTGGAGAAAGAACGGACACAAACTACAGCACGAAGAAATCAACACAACGCGAGTGAACGTCGGTTTTGGGGGGGGGGCTGCCGACTCATTGTTGGTTTCGAGACATTCGCACGGTGGTTATCTACGTGCCCACCATCCTTTACCACATTAGCTTGCAAACCGTAAACTGTGGTTGGCCGACCCTAGCGAGGAACAGCCATGTTGGCAACAAAGGGGTAAAAGAACGTGTACAAACAGACATTTTTAAAGATTTTTAAACAAACATGTTTTCGCTGGGGCTTGAACCCAGGTCCTTCCCCGTATAAGGCGGACGTGATTACCAGTATACTACAAATCTCACTATATTATATGAAGGGACAATGCAAGTGAAACGCAAGGACCATTGTTGGTCTCGATAAATTGGTCGACCCCAGCGAGAGTCATTCGTTATACTCGGTTGCACATACTTGCGTGGTGGTGTCCGGCATGGTTGGGCGACGAAGAGAATTATATATATATAGAAGATGGGATATGTGCCATGTATTGGTTGTACCATTAAAATAGATGGCATATGAGCCATGTATTGGATGTACCATTAAAATAGATAAGATATGAGCCATGTATTGGATGTACCATTAAAATAGATGGCATATGAGCCATGTATTGGATGTACCATTAAAATAGATGGCATATGAGCCATGTATTGGATGTACCATTAAAATAGATGAGATATGTGCCATGCATTGGTTGTACTATTAAAATAGATTGAATATGAGCCATGTGTTGGTTGTACAGTTAAATTAGATGAGATATGTACCATGTGTTGGTTGTACAGTTAAATTAGATGAGATATGTACCATGTGTTGGTTGTACAGTTAAATTAGATGAGATATGTCCCATGTGTTGGTTGTACAGTTAAATTAGATGAGATATGTACCATGTGTTGGTTGTACAGTTAAATTAGATGAGATATGTACCATGTGTTGGTTGTACAGTTAAATTAGATGAGATATGTACCATGTGTTGGTTGTACAGTTAAATTAGATGAGATATGTACCATGTGTTGGTTGTACAGTTAAATTAGATGAGATATGTGCCATGTGTTGGTTGTACAGTTAAATTAGATGAGATATGTGCCATGTGTTGGTTGTACAGTTAAATTAGATGAGATATGTGCCATGTGTTGGTTGTACAGTTAAATTAGATGAGATATGTGCCATGTGTTGGTTGTACAGTTAAATTAGATGAGATATGAGCCATGTGTTGGTTGTACAGTTAAATTAGATGAGATATGAGCCATGTGTTGGTTGTACAGTTAAATTAGATGAGATATGTGCCATGTGTTGGTTGTACAGTTAAATTAGATGAGATATGTACCATGTGTTGGTTGTACAGTTAAATTAGATGAGATATGTGCCAAGTGTTGGTTGTACAGTTAAATTAGATGAGATATGTGCCATGTGTTGGTTCTACAGATAAATTAGATGAGATATGTACCATGTGTTGGTTGTACAGTTAAATTAGATGAGATATGCGCCATGTGTTGGTTGTACAGTTAAATTAGATGAGATATGTGCCACGGACAATGTACATTTTGACTATAAATAGGTGCCCCTGTAAACAGATCGCTATCTATTTGAACAACTTATGGAGATAAACGGGATGGATTGTTTTCAACCTGTTTTTATATGCGTAACTGACAGAGAATTGGACAAGCACTACTCTTCACTCTTCAACAAATCATGTACCGAACATCTCTAGGTCACAGTTAGAACAAGCCATGTACCAAACATCTCTAGCTCACAGTAAGAACAAGCCATGTACCAAACATCTCTAGCTCACAGTAAGAACAAGTCATGTACCAAACATCTCTAGCTCACAGTAAGGGGCGGTCCATAAATGAGGTCACGCGATTTTTGCCGATTTTTGCCCCCCCGCCCCCCCCCCTCGTCACGCATCGTCACAAAAACTTAGACCCCCCCCCTCTAAAAATACGTCACAAATCTTTGACCCCCCCCCTCAAAAAAACACACACTTTATTTTGTATTTTCTATTTAAAAATAAGTATGTTTCAAATCACTTTTATTGTCATTTAAGTATTTATTATTTATTTAGTGAAGATCTAAATTGTAATATCGTAACCCGCGTGAAGCATTTTTTAAAAACGTTTAACCGGCCTTCAGAAAACGAACTGTGTTAACATCCTTAGATTATATTTTATTTTAATGCACACAAATTAAACATTGACTATTAATCATCACGGTTAACGTCTTTGTTTAGAAAAAAAAGTATTTAAAAATAACATTTTTAAAATGTATTTTTTTAAAATCCCTCAATTGACTGACGGGTAAGAAAGAGGTCGGCGAACAGAGGTAAATAACCTCATCTGGGGTCAAAAAGGGAATTCTTAGGGGTAATGCATACTCATTTGGGACATATAACATCCACTACAATCCACTAGATATATTAAAATACGTCATGTGTACGTTTACGCTTGGAACATATGTCCATTATTGAACCGGTTCCTTCCAGAAAATGCATTTTTTTAGAAATTTGACAACTATGTAGATGTCTTACCTACGTACTATACGAAGACACCTAAATCTACCCTGCTTTCATTTATACGAGTGACAATAATCTTAATCCACATGACTTGTCTGTATCACGTATCCTTTCTGTGATATTTAAAATTAATGCCTTAAAAACTGAGCTAAGAAGAAAAGTTGTTTTGTGCTCCTCTCGAATTGCGATGTCAAGAATTTGATGCATTCAATAAAGTGAATGAATACTTGACTAATTTTTAATGGGCTCATTTACCATTATATCTAGAACAGTGCTTCTCAAATTTTTTAGTATGGCGGACCGGCAGGAATTTTTGCCATTGCACCAGAGACCGGTGCACTATTTTACCTGCACTGACAATTTTTTCTGTCCTTTTTTTTAGAACATCTGCGGACCTGCAGCGGATGGCCCACGGACCGGCACCGGTCCGCGGACCACCACTTTGAGAAGCACTGGTCTAGAAGACTAGAATGGCCAGGGGCGTTTGACCAAAAACCAATCGAACAATTATATCAAACTTAAAACTTTTTTAATTCTATCAAATAGATTCCCTCCCCCCTCCTCCCCTTTTAAAGAAAAATGATATTCCGTGTCGTTTTCACTTAAAATATCTACACATAATCCTATTCAGATCATTTTTAGACACTTGTCATGCTTGTAAAACTCACCAGTAGCATTTTCGGGTGTGGGGGGGGGCTAACGACGCTCCCCCAAATCCCCTAGTCCTGTGAGCAGGACCTAGAGCCTGGGGGTTGGGGGGGGGGTAACGCACACATAAACTTGTATATTTTGGGGTAACGGGCAAAAAAGTCCATGAGAGAACCAAACGGACCTGCGGTTACATCACAAATGCTTTGATGTCAACATCAAACGACGCAGTGTAACAATTTCATATGTTATCTTGTGGATTCTCAAACTTAGGGATTATAATTAGATTTAATTTTCATGTCTTGATAGCTTAGGCCAACCAGCGTCTAGGGTTGCCAGATGTCCGGTTTTGTACCGGACTGTCCCGTATTATCGTTATTTGTCCAGTGGAAAAATTGAAGCAATACCGGACATTTTACATTGAAATATTGTGCCATCGACAAAATTCGACACTAGTGTCCGGTATTTTTGAGACAGCCACCTGGTAATCCTACCAGCGTCTGATGGCCTACCGACTGGCACATTGAGAAGTACTGATTTTAAAAATATAAAAAAATTAATAAATTTTAAAAAGTCATTAAATAAATTGTAAGGGACCAAATATTTAAGAGGAAGTTTTATTTAAAGTTACCCTTATGATGTGACGTCACATTTCTTCAACCCCCCTCCCTCCCCCTCGTCACACTTCGTCACAAAAGTGTGACCCCCTCCCCCCTAGGTGCGTGACGTCATTTATGGACGGCCCCTAAGAACAAGTCATGTACCAAACATCTCTAGCGCACAGTAAGAACAAGTCATGTACCAAAGATCTCTAGCTCACCGTAGGAAAGTCATGTACCAAACATTTCTAGCTCACAGTAAGAACAAGTCATGTACCAAACATCTCTAGCTCACAGTAAGAACAAGCCATGTACCAAACATTTCTAGCTCACAGTAAGAACAAGTCATGTACCAAACATCTCTAGCTCACAGTAAGAACAAGCCATGTACCAAACATCTCTAGCTCACAGTAAGAACAAGCCATGTACCAAACATCTCTAGCTCACAGTAAGAACAAGTCATGTACCAAACATCTCTAGCTCACAGTAAGAACAAGCCATGTACCAAACATTTCTAGCTCACAGTAAGAACAAGTCATGTACCAAACATCTCTAGCTCACAGTAAGAACAAGCCATGTACCAAACATTTCTAGCTCACAGTAAGAACAAGCCATGTACCAAACATCTCTAGGTCACAGTTAGAACAAGTCATGTACCAAACATATCTGGGTCACATAAAGAAATATGTCATTGTGAACAGACATACGCTGCAAGCTGTCTCACCCTTTTAGAACTCATCGTGGCACAAACAAAAGGTAGAACACCTTTGAATATAGATAGACGGACAGCCGCTGGTTGAGCTGGAAGAAAAAAAACAAGTGAAGCGAAGCATGCAAACTCAGTTGTCAAACTAGCAGGCTACAGCCAGAGTTGCAGAGCGAAGCACGCCAACTCAGTTGTCAAACTAGCAGGCTACAGCCAGAGTTGCAGAGCGAAGCACGCCAACTCAGTTGTCAAACTAGCAGGCTACAGCCAGAGTTGCAGAGTATCGGAATTCTAGACTCTTGAGATCCGTCACCAAGAATGAGAAAACGTTAATGAACTACATCACAGTCAGTCTTTAAGGCACTTATAACCAAAATTATTTCTCAAAGCTACAAAGGCCAAAATCATTTTGGTCTTCGACATAAAGAAGATACCAGGACGGCCAACATATATTTTCTAGTGATATCGAGGTGTTTTCGAGGACACTTGTATGTCACCAAATAATTAATAAATAGAAGTAAAAAAAATATTTTTAAAAACCACGTTTTTAGAAGCGGACTAAAAAGAAGAAAATAATTTAAAACTTGTTAGTTCAAGTACTTCGATTTAATATGACTAAAATGGGGCGGGGGCTTATGGGGTTTAACATGTGCGGTTCACTCATTCTCTCACTTATAGATCTCTCTTTTGCCTTCTAAATTAGAAATCTTTAATTTTTATACCAAATACCCACCCCACGTTTTTAGTCATATTAAATCGAAGTACTTGAACTAATAAGTTTTAAATTATTTTCTTCTTTTTAGTCCGCTTCTAAAAACGTGGTTTTTAAAAATCTTTTTTGTACTTCTATTTATTTTATTCTTTTTAGTCCACTTATAACAACCTGGTTTTTTAAAATATTTTTTTACCTCTATTTATTTTACCAAAAACCTCACAAGCGCCCGCCCAACGTTTTAAAAACATTGTGAGGTGGTCACGGGGCGAACTCACGGATGTCAACAAAAGCCGACGGTACAGATGCTTTTATATAGACTATAGATAAACTTAAAAGTTCATTAATTTAATAACGGTACATTTGATCGATCTGAAATTTTGATACAATGCATTGTCATCCAAGATTTATCTGTGGTAAAATTTTCAGATCTCTAGGACCATCAGAAGTGGTTCAATTTTACGTTGGCAGATTTGAAAAAATCTTGGACAATCAAACAAACAAACAATGCCCAACGAAAGCGAGTTAATAAAAACGTGGTAAAAAGAGAGAGCGTTATAAAAGTAAACAAGGTAGTAACTATGGTAAAAGTAAACAAGGTAGTAACTATGGTTTCTTTGTCACCTGTTAATGTCAACCCTGCGACCCTGCTCTCCTTGCGACAGTACTCCTCCGTGAACGTTGGAAAATTTTTTTAAAAATTGGAGAAAATAAAACATCGATGGCATGCACTTAACTCCCTTGATACACTGTCACGTGCGATTAACTGCAACGGTTGGTGAAAAAGTCGTCCTTTTTATCCCCTACCTGTACACAGTGCGAAAGTTCACATACTTTGGCCTAGATTTCCCTTCAATAAGAAGTTTATTCTTTAACAACAAAACAAAAAAAGACAGATGGACTTTGCACCTTACAACCTTGCCCGAATTCTTCGAGACTAATTAAAAGATAGCTTCTAAAGAGAATGAACATGGCCCATATTGAATGAGCATGGCCCATATTGTGCTGTTGATGAGGCAAACAGTAGTTTCAATTGTCAGTTTGTAAATTGTCTTCCACGAAAATTGATTGAGACAAGCGCTCTTAAACATAATAACTTAATGGGTGTTTAATCACATTACTTAATGGGTGTTTAATCACATAATAACTTAATGGGTGTTTAATCACATAATAACGTAATGCGTGTTTAAACATATAATAACTTAATGGATGTTTAATCACATAATAACTTAATGGGTGTTTAATCACATAATAACATAATGGGTGTTTAATCACATAATAACTTAATGTGTGTTTAATCACATAATAACTTAATGGGTGTTTAATCACATAATAACTTAATGGGTGTTTAATCACATAATAACTTAATGGGTGTTTAATCACATAATAACTTAATGGGTGTTTAATCACATAATAACTTAATGGGTGTTGTATCACATAATAACTTAATGGGTGTTTAATCACATAATAACTAAATGGGTGTTTAATCACATAATAACTTAATGGGTGTTTAATCACATAATAACTTAATGGGTGTTTAATCACATAATAACTTAATGGGTGTTTAATCACATAATAACTTAATGGGTGTTTAATCACATAAAATGTTCGTTCGTCCGTCGATACGACGAGGACCACTCTAGTCATCCGAGGGTTTTCTGTGCGTGCGCAGATGGCTGATTAGGCCGATCCTTGCACGAAAGGTTCGGGAACAGAAGGGACAGGGGGCGAGTGCGACATCTCCTGGAGGGTTGACAGCATGGGCCTTTCGGGCTTGCCTCTTCTTTTCTGCGGCGGTAATCCGGTTTGCCTCACATGACCTGGCACCTTCGTGGATGGAAGAGCGCCAGGTGGATCGGTCCATTGCAGCTCGTTCCCACGTGTCTGGATTTATGGCAAACGCTTTCATTGAGGCTTTCAGTGTGTCTTTGAAGCGTTTCTTTTGCCCACCGTGGGACCGCTGGCCATACTGGAGCTCACCATAGAAGATTCTCTTTGGCAGTCTCTCGTCTGGCATTCGGACAACGTGCCCTGCCCAGCGAAGCTGGGACTGCATCAGGAGGGTGAAGATGCTGGGGAGACCTGCCCTGGTCAGTACCACTGTGTCTGGAATTTTGTTCTGCCCCTTTATGCCGAGAATCTTCCTGAGGCTTGTTATATGAAAGTGGTTCAGCTTTCTTGCATGGCGCTGATAAACAGTCCAAGTTTCACAAGCATAAAGCAGTGTGGGGAGCACCACTGCCCTGTACACTTTCAGCTTGGTCTGGATGGTAATGCCTCTTCTGTTCCAGACATTAGGGTACAACCTGCCAAAAGTGGAGCTGGCTCTGGCAATTCTGACGTTCACTTCGTCATCGATGGTGACATTTTGAGACAGTGTGCTGCCTAGGTATGTGAACCGGTGCACTGTATTGAGTCTCTGGCCGTTGACAGTGATGTTGGGCTCTACGTAGGGTCTTCCAGGCGCAGGCTGATGGAGGACCTCAGTCTTCTTGGTGTTGATTGACAGACCAAAGTTTGTGCAGGCACTGGAGAACAGGTTTACACTGCGTTGCATGTCGGCTTCTGAGACAGCGTTGAGGGCACAGTCATCAGCGAACAGCAGGTCTCTGATGATGTCTGTCATAACCTTGGTTTTTGCCTGGAGCCTCCGAAGGTTGAACAGCTTGCCATCTGTGCGGTATTTCAGGTTGACACCAACATCCTCGTCTCTGAAGGCCTCTGTCAGCATGGCGGAAAACATGAGGCTAAACAGTGTTGGTGTTGGTTGTTTTAATCACATAAAATACAAGAGGGTTGTAGACAATATTGTGGTAAAATAAGATCAACTAGATACAACCCGCGGAGTAGCATATGCCGCAAATGTGCTCATAGGTAGTGCAAAGAAAGGGGGGTGCGGGGTTGGGGGAAGAACGGACACAAACTACAGCATGAAGAAATTTAGAAAAATGTGACTGAGCGCCGGCGCCGCCAACGCATTATTGGTTTCGAAACATCTGCACTGCGGTTAGCTACCTGGCCCCCACCCTGCACCCATCTAGCTTGCCAACCATAAACTGTGATTGGCCGAGCCTAGCGGGGTCAGCCACAATGTTCCCTTTAAGCTGTGCGGCTGCAGCAGTTTACCGCGCAGCAAATCCTGTAAAATATTGCACAAAAATAAATATTGTGCAACTTGGCACATGGGTTTTTTACTAACACACACCTTAGAGGGAACATTGGTCAGCCATGTCGCAAAGAAGTAGGAAAAGAACAGGCACAAACATAAAAAAAATATTTTCCGCTGGGGCTTGAACCCAGGACCTTCCACGCGTTAGGCAATTGCGATAACCACTACAATACAAAACACATGTTATCCTGAGAAGGAGCAACGCAAATGAACGCTAGACGCATTGTTGGTTTCCAGACATGCCCCCCCTGCACTACTTGCAAATCATACTGTGATTGGTCGACCCCAGCGAGGGTCATTCGTCATGCTTATTTGCACACGACTTTCTCTTGTTCTGGTGAATTATATTTATAGATGTTAGTTTAATTTTTTTTAACGTTAAGGACGGGACATCCTATATTCGTCGAAGTTACAAATAATTTAGACGATCTATTTTGTAGCTTTGTAAAATATTCTACTTCTTTTTCTTACAACACTATTTCATAAGGCTTACTAACAATATAATTTTTTAAATGATTGTTTAACAGGTTTTGTTTTAGATAAGTTAAACTGAAAGGTTTTTTTAAAAATTATATATGAGTGTGTGCGTGTGATGTAATTTTATTTAAACAAATAACTATAGGGCACTGAGTCTCCCCATAATATGTGACACAGAAGAGCCTAACCAGAAACAAAGTTCAATTGTATGACTTTGATAAAATTTCACCTGATATTTGAACTTTGGACCATAACACAAAGTGCTAACACTAAGAGCTTGTGAAGCAAAACATCTTAATTATATCAGATACAATTTTTCTGTAATTTAAAAAAAATATGACTAGCTATAAAATGTTTGCAAAATTAGCATGCATTTTTTAAACAACATTTAATAAAAGAACCAAACATATTAAACATATTTAGTTTATGGCAACATTTTTATTAAGAACAGAACTAACATGGTTAACACATTAAAAATATGACTTATAATTTATGACAACATTTTTTATTAAGAACAGAAGACAGTCTATGATATTACAGTAATGGAATTAAGAAAATAGATTTATGTAAAATACAAATAGCACCCCTTCAGATTCCAGACACTTGCATACAAAATGTACATTGAAACTTGACATTACTTATGAATTTGTTTTTAAAAAAATTCAGTTCAATTTGTATCAAATAACAAAATAGACATTGAAACTTGACACTACTTATGAATTTGTTTAAAAAATTCAGTTCAATTTGTATCAAATATCTACTTGAGAACCTATAAGAATTTCAAATGTAAAGAGTTAAATTTTAAACATTCACTTATTTAATTTTTGATGTACAGCAGTGATTCCCAAAGTGGGCGCTACCACCCCCTTGTGGGCGCTGAAACAATCCAGTGGGACGGTGAAGGCCATGGGTTAATTTGGGGGGCGGCAAATAACTGTAAGGGGGCGGTGACAGTATAAAAAAGGAAGAGAAGATTTAGGAAAAAATGATTGATGTATTCCGCTATAAGGTTTTATTTTCTTTAAAAAACATTTCGGAAGTTGGTTTGGTTCTCGCATACTCCCTCACTTGCAGGTGGATTTTTTTTTGTTTTTTTTTGTTAATTAATTTTTTTTGTTGATTTGTGCAATTTGCCGCACTTCCAGGTTGAAAGAACATTCGACTAAAATTAACGGTGATAATAAGATAATAAGGATTTATCCAATTTTCAAACACTAAAATACAAATTTATCGATCAACTGACATTGACAAAACTCTACTCAACAGCAACCACACAAGATGGGAATGACTTGCTAGCTTCTTACAATATTTTGTTATTTTGTAATAATACCGGCTATAAGTGAATTAATACGGACTGTGATACATAGGCAAGCATCTGAAATTATAAGCTGTTTAACTCGATGCTGAAGTTCTTGAAAGATAAAAGTCATGCTTTATGATCCAATTTAATTCAATTCAAAAGTGACATCACTTACTTGACCCACTTGTTTAAAACATTTAATTAAACGAATCTTTCACTTCAAGGCGATGAACTCAATTTACTAAGAACAAAATCTGTTATTTCTGCATTTGAGAAAAATCTTCTTCTGTACAAAGGAAATTTTGGACGAGGGAAATTCAGCCAGTTCCCAAATTTTAATTTTTCAGGAGCAGAAAAAAAAATGATGAAGACATGATTTCCTATTGTGAGCCCTTGGATGTTCTCCATTTAGATTTTAATAAACGATTTCATGATATTTTGAATAAGAACATACCTCATTGGATTTTAGATACATTTTGAAGTGCAAACACAGATTAATGTCCACAGTTACAAGAAGAAATTATGGAACTTACTATAATTGATCAACTGAAATTTGGCTACCAACAATTCTGGCTGCAAAAGGAGTTCCTGAAAAATGGGCTGTAATTTAAAATTTCTTAATTACCTTTCCTTCATCTTATTTAGTTCAAAGAGGATTCAGTGCGGTAACTAATTTATTAACAAAAAAAATAAATTTTTTAATTTAAAAAAAATTTTTTAAATGCAAATAGTCAATCGCGGTTATTTAAGATTACTGCTGACGAAAATAAAGCCGAGGATTACTAATTTGGTAGCAGCATACCAGGATCATCTTCTCATTTAGATGATTTCAAATGTTGTAATTTTTTTTTAAACATTTTTGCATTGTAGAACCAGGTTACTGGTAATGATTCCGATGAATGTATTCAAATTGCATTCAGTCAGCATCGATTTGTTCTTAGACTTATTTATTTTCATACAAAAAAAAGCTTGCTCACAGATGTATGTGGACCTAAATAGAGGCAAAAGAGTGGCATAAAAGTTTTTTAAAGTGTGGAAATGCTGCACCTAGCAAAAGCGAAAAAACTATAGCAGAAAAACTAACTTGAACTTCTCCTTCAGGTCATAATCTGATCTTAGGTTAAGCAGTTCTAACAGTATATCCTCTGGGCTTAATCAGCTTTTGCTCTACAGTGGGACCCGGTTAAGTCGACGGACTCGGGGTATGAAAATTGGCGCCGAGATAACCGATCATCGAGTTAAACGAAAACCAATATGGCGGCAAAATATTAACATGTGTTTGAAATTTCTTTATATACATGATGTGCGTTAATTAGTGATGGGACGATTAATCGGAATTGTATCAGAATATCGAGACCCTAATATTTCTTCACTCTTTCCTAAGGTTAAGACCGTTCGTTTTTAAGGACCTTTTAAATATAACCCAGGGTTCCCACTCAGTCAGGAAAACGGGAAAAAGTCGGGAATTCTTAAAATAATTTTCCCGGTCTTGAAAGTCGGGAAATAGTCGGGAAAAGTTATGACTAGTCGGGAATTTTTATATATATATTTTTTTTGCCGAAGTAAATGACTTTGATTACTTCTCTATGGTCATGTTAAGATTCCTTTAATTTTAAAAAAGTTACCAGTTTATAATTGTCTGCCCATGCCTTAAAACTAAGGTCAAATTTTTCACCTCGCCTCGTCCCATGGCGCGTGTGGCGTGGCATGTCACCACTGCTCGCGTTTGCAATGCCCGTCAAATCGGGGGATTTTTTTTAAAATAAACATATCAATACGGTAATTTTAAGTTTAATGCTTTTGTCATGCAGGATATCTGTCACTATGAGACCGCACTCGAATTTCCTCCGTCAATCAAATGATATGTGTAACTTGTAATATAAATAGTAACAAATGCGGCCCTGACCGTTGATCACATCAAAGGCGCACTGTGTGTGTGAATTTTTTAAAAATCATTCCTTATCAGAATTCTACCTGTATGACGTATATATTATATATATACTGGAATATTAAGAAAATGATTTGATTTCACCGTCACGCTCGTGTTAGTCACAGTCACGTATCTTACTGGTAACAAAGCAACAACAAACTTTTAAAAGAATAATAATTTTTTATCTAATTATATAAAAACCACCGTCGATTCCCGATGCAAACCTTTATTTTCTTTTCTAAAGATATTCGTTTATCTTAAAAAATAAAATGATTAATGCAACAGAAAATGACTGTGACTAACACGCGCGTGACGGTGAAATCAAATCATTTTCTTAATATTCCAGTATATATATATAATATACACGTCATCACTTTTGTAGGTCAAATTCTGATAAGGAATGATTTTTTTTTAAATTCGCTTAGACTTAGTTGCCTGCCGTGCTGTGATCAACGGTCAAGGCCGCAATAGTTTTATTTATATTACAAGTTTGATTGACTGAGGAAATTCGAGAGCGGTCTGATAGTGACAGATATCCTGCACGTCAAAAGCATTAAACTTAAAATTACCATATAGATATCTTTTTTTTTATTTATTAAATGGAATCGAAACATGCCGGTCTGTTGTCAAGTGACGCTGCGTTCACAGGCCACAGCTATGAAGTCCATGCTATGCCCAGCCGCCTTTGTTGCCTTAATTATAATTTCCTAACTAGTGTCAGGTACCCACTCAGAGCTGGGTGGACCCAGGGGCACCCTTGGCCCCAGGAACAAACCTGCCTTCACAGAGATTCTAACCCATGACCATCAGTACGTCAGCCTAGGCCTAGTGTGCATGCCACTCGAACACTGTGCTCTAACTCTAATCAAAATGAAAGACTAAACTTGACATAAACCAAAAGCGTAGAGCGCAATTCAATAATCTGTAGAATAGAAGGAGCGTCTGTAATAGTAAAGAGTAAAGATATCACAGGTCTCGGCTACGATGGGATTGTGTTGCACAATGCCCAGCCGCCGTTATTCCCCAACTAATCATGACTGACTAATACTAATGACTGACTGCCAGGTACCCATCAGGCATGGGTGGGCTTTAGTCACTTTAGAGGGAAACCCTTAATTCCCGGAGACAAATACCTGCCTTCACAGAAACTGAGAGACGAACCCGCGACTCTCAGACTCAGTTTATGGTGTATAGGCCTAAAAAACTAAATTTTAAAATAATAATTAAATATAACAAGTTTCAGTTTGAGTTTGAAGTCGTATAAGTATAACACTTATCACTATACTATATACTATGTGAATGTACTATGACTTTGTGATAGTGCTAATTTGAAAATTACGTGGAGTTTTAGTTAGAATATTAGTTAAGTCCATATCTAAAGCATTTACCTTTGGTTAGCGTTTAGAAATTCAATGGGGGAAATGTCAACAATGACTTACAATATCGCAGTCACAGCCAGAAATTCACGGACACTGAAATATTTACTACCGTCGCCGTCACAACAAAACATTTATTTGTTTATCAAATCTAGGTCTTATCGGGCAAACATTGAATTGTTGTTACCAGATTTTTTAAAGTTATATTCTAAAACAAAAGAAGTGTGTCACGTTTTTTTTTCCCCCATTAATATCAAAATAAACCAAAAGGTAAAGATGTAATGTAAAGAAAATACACTTTTAATTTTAAAACGATTTACATGTATATCATTGGTTTTAAAATAAGAATATTTTAAGTGTACAACAGGTGACGAATTTAATATATTAATTTGTCTGTGTTGGGCACGGAGAAATCATAGAGCATCTTAAGTGACTTAAGAGGTCAAATTCAACTAAATGTTATTTAATTGTGACAGTTTGAATGAATTTTATTACATATTTTTGTATAAAATGAAATAAACGAAAGATAATTATTTATTTCTGTTGTTTTTTGCTTGTTTTAAAATAAATGTCCAGTATGATTTTTTAAAACACTTTCGTTTTCCACCTTACAAATTTGCTTAGATTATGAAAAACGACCATTCATTTCTTGCTCAAAATGTTTATGCTACTGGTACTGGCATGGCGTCCGCATGGGACGATGGCGTTTACTCCTGCTCCTTTGCCCCCCTTCCCTTTCTCCTGGCCCTTCTCTCTTCACTCCTAGCTATGAGGGATGCTTCCGCGACTTGAATGCCCTCCCGCACATTTGCCCGCCAGGAGGTGCACTCCTCGGCAATGGTCTCCCACGTTTTATGGTCTATCTGGGCCAGTGACAAGTCTTTGTTGCAGACGTCCTTGAAGCGCAAGCAGGGGAGACCTCTTTTTCTCATACAAGTTTCCAGCTTACCGTAAAGCAAGGCCCTTGGAATGCGCTCCGAGCTCATTCTGGGGACATGGACCAACTACCACTGGCGCCTCTCACTCAGGATTGAGTGCATACTCAGCATATGGCTCTTTCTGAGTACCTCGGCATTGGTGATCTTGTCCTACCACTTGATGTGTAGAATACTACGCAAGCATCGTAAGTGGAAGCTCTTAAGCTGCTTTGTTTGCTTGGCGTAGGTCATCCAGCACTCGCTGCCATAGAGGAGTGTGCTGAGCACGCAGGCCTGGTATACAGTGATTTTCGTCATATCTGCGAGCTGCGCATTATTCCACACTTATTGATTCAGCCTAGACATTAAAGATGCGGCTTTGCCGATTCTGGTTTCTATTTCCTTTCCCAGGGAGAGTGTGCTTGTGATGTTACTGCCAAGTTAGGTGAAATCCTCGACGACATCCAAAGTGTTTCCCTCAATGGAGATTGCTGGGAGGCAGTCAGTGCCTTGTCTCATAATGTTGGTCTTTTTGAGGCTAATCGTTAAACCAAAATCCTTGCATGGCTCTGAGAACTTATTGACCAACAGTTGGAGTCCTATCTCTGTATGTGAGGTAAGGGCTGCGTCATCCGCGAAGCGCTACTCTCTGATTAATACAGTTTCCACTTTGCTCTTCGCACGGAGCCGAATGATGTTGTATAGGTTTCCAGCCGTCCTGGTATGAATGTTCACACCCTCGGAGCATTCATCGAAAGCATGTCGCAGTAGCATCGAGAAAAAGATACCAAAGAGTGTTGTTGCCATAACGCAGCCTTGTTTGACTCCGCTACAAACTGGGAAGGATTCTGAGATGGCACCGTTGAAGAGCGGCGGACATCCTATTTTTTCTAGTATGCGTAGCAGACCCTTGCGGCAGACCAGATCAAATGCCTTCGTTAAATCTATGAAGGAAACAAAGAGGGCTTTCTGTTGCTCCCGACATTTCTCTTGTAGCTGACGGAATGAGAAAATCGTGTCCATTGTTGATCGGCCAGCCCGAAAACTGCATTGATTCCGCGTATACACTTTTGTGCCAGAATTTTCAGGCGTGCAAGGACCACTCTGGCAAAGGTCTTTCCCACAATACTCAATAAGGAGATGTCACGATATAGTTATTGCAATCGCTGCGGTCACCTTTGTTTTTGTAAAGCGTGACAATTTTGGCGTCGCGCATATCCTGTGAGATGTGATCGCGTTCCCAGCAATCACATATGAGTTCGTGCATAGGCTTTAGTAGTGCTGGTTTGCCGTACTTAATGATTCAGCAGGAATGTCATCGTTACCTGGAGCCTTCCCATTACTCAGATGATCAATGGCCTACTGAGCTCCTCTAATGACGGGGGAGCGTCAAGCTGATCTAAAACTGGTAGATCTGGGATTCTTTCTATAGCAGAGTAAGTTACTACATTCTGTGTCGCATAGAGTTCTAAATAGTGCTCAGTCCAGCGCCGCATTTGCTTGTCTCGTTCTGTGATCATCACACCTGACTTTGACGTAATTGGAGCTCACGTTGATATTGTGGGTCCAGTTGCCTTTTTATGCCTTCGTATATGTTTTTGATAATTCTCCCTGATCAGCAGCAGATTGAATGCTTTTACATCGGTCCGCCCAATAAGTGTTGGCGCAAAAAAACGTGCAGCCTTCCGGGAAGTGTTTCTGGCATTTCTGAGACATCGCGGTGTGTCAGGTCCTGTGGCAGCTTTATAGGCAAATAGGGCTTTTCTCTTTGTCTCCATCACGGGCTTCATTGTAACCCAGTGGGTCTCGAACCAATCTGCATTTTTCTTTCCTTCCTCCCGAGGATGGCAAGTGAGGTGTTGTATATAGTGTCTCGAAGATGGAGCCATGTCGCATAAATTTGTTCTGTCGCAGCCACTATAGCATCATAAGGATTGGGGATGGCTTTCTGCATGGTATTGGCCTTAAGAGCTGCCTCAAGCTTGGTGTTAAGCTGTTCCCTGATCCGAGGAAACCAGGAAAACAAACACTTTATCAACACTTAAAACTCCAATAAAATGCAAAACTAGACACAAACCACGTATAAGCGTAAGACGCAATATTATTCTGTATAGAAGGAGTGTCTGTATCAGATAAGATAAGATAATACACAAAATCAATATAAATTATAAATGGTGAATTTACTCTCTCCCTCTCTCTCTCTGTCTCTCTCTTTCTCTCTCTCTCTCTCTCTCTCTCTCTCTCTCTCTCTCTCTCTCTCTCTCTCTCTCTCTCTCTCTATGAGAGAGCTTAGACAAGACGTCACAAAATAACGAACGTTTCGGAAAAGAGCCTTCTTCAAAGAACAAATAGAACAAAAACAAATAAAACTAATAAAAAGAAATTGAAACTTAGATGCGTTGAAATCCAGAGCCAAAGAGAGCAATAGGAGGAAGAGAGTAGTAAGAGATTATATAGCAAAGCGCAATTTCTGGGTTCAGCCCAAAAGACAGTCACAGGGGAAGAGAGCTCTCACTAAGTTTAACTCTTCCAACATTAAACAGTCTCTTCAGTCTGCCATGAATGATCAATAAAATCCATCAAGCTGAACAACAAGAACATGAGACCTTTGAGACCTTTCGACAGACTTTAGAGAGCTTTTTTACAAAGGTTCTCAAATCCTTGGATGCATGACTAGAAAGCATCAAAACAACTCGTAAAATTACAACCATGTGGAGATCAAGCAGTTGTTGATACAGTGAAAGCGCCAGCAGATGTGAGACGCTTGCTGTACGGAGAGCGGGCAACTGGTCATAGAATAAAACAAACCCGTAAAAACAAAGTTTTTGACTATAAATTCCTTATATATGAGACAGAACTGAAAGTATTGATTATGTTCCAACGCAACAAACATTTACAGCCTGAATCTGTCTTAACTTTCCTTTGCTTTATAACCCCTGGGGGCGGGTGGGAGAGGGGAAAGATCTGGTCACCTATCGCTGGACCGAGCTCAGCGTGACACGTAAAATGTAAACAAAAGCATGCCGTTACTTCGAAGGGTCGCGTCAGCGCGTGACTGAACAATCACGTGAAAATACAATAACAAACAGTGAATTTGAATTACATACGTTATATAAGGATAAACTAAAAATGCATTAATTTAATTACGGTACGTTCGATCGATCTGAAATTTTGATACGATGCATTGTTAGGTAAGATGGGTCTGTGTGCCAAATTTCAGCTCGATCGGATCACGGGAAGTGTGTCATTTTTGACTTTTGTTTTTCCGCCCGCCAAAGACAGACAGAGATCACGACAGAGAGAGATGACGACAGAACGACAGAGAGAGAGAGAGAGACGGCGGTGAAGTTAATATAAGAGATTTAATAAAACAAACCCGTAAAAACAAAGTTTTTGACTATAAATCCCTTATATATGAGACATAACTAACAGTATTGATTATTTTCAAACGCGACAAATATTTACAGACTGAATCTGACTTAACTCAACTTTGCTTCATAACCCTGGGGGAAAGGTCTGGTCACCGATCGCTGGATCGAGCTCAGAGTGACACGTAAAATGTAAACAAAAGCACGCCGGTACTTCGATGGGTCACGTCAACTCAAACTCTCTCGTCGAAAAAAAACAACAACAAACAGTGAATTTGAATTACATACGTTATATAAGGATAAACTAAAAATGCATTAATTTAATTACGGTACGTTTGATCGATCTGAAATTTCGATACTATGCATTGTTAGGTAAGACGGGTCCGTGTGCCAAAATTTTAGCTCAATCGGATCACGGGAAGTGGGTCATTTTTGACTTTTGTGTTTCCGCCCGCCCAAGACAGAGAGACAGAGAGAGAGAGAGAGATGACGACAGAGACAGCCGTGAAGTTAATATAAGGGATTTATAAAGAGGCCATCCTTGCCAGCGCTACAAGGATGTTTCACATACCTAGGGAAGCACACTGTCTCAATATGTCGCCATCGATGACGAAGTGAACGTCAGAATTGCCAGAGCTAGCTCCACTTTTGGCAGGTTGTACCCAAATGTCTGGAACAGAAGAGGCATTACCATCCAGACCAAGGGGGCGCGGTGGTCGAGTGGCAGCGCACTCGACTGGCGTACCGATGGTCACGGTTTCGGATCCATGTGAAGGCAAGGATTTTTTCCCGAGGCCTAATGCGTCCCTGAGTCACCCAGCTCCGAATGGGTACCTAACACTAGTTAGGCGGCTGGGCAATGCGTGGAACCCACAAGGCCGTGGCCTGTGAACGCTGCATCACTTGCCAACAGATCATCTGTCATGGTCTGTGGACGCAATTATCTTCTGCATAGAAGGAGCGTCTGTATAGATAAGATAAAGATGAAAGTATACAGGGCTGTGGTGTTCCCCACACTGCATATAGCAGTGTGTGAAACATGGACTTTGTATCAACGCGCTGCTAGAAAGCTGAACCACTTTCACACAAGAAGATCCTCGGCATAAAGTGGCAGGACAAAATTCCAGACAGGTATTCCCAGCATCTTCACCCTCCCGAGGCACGTAGTCCGTAGGCCAGATAAGAGACTGCCAAAGAGACTCTTCTATGGCGAGGTCCAGCATGGCCAGCGGTCCTACGGTGGGAACAAGAAACGCTTCAAAGACATCCTGAAAGCCTCACTGAAAGCGTTTGCCATCAACCATGACTCGTGGGAACGAGCTGCAATGGAACGGTCCACCTGGCGCTCATCCATCCACGAAGTTGCCAAGACATGCGAGGCAAACAAGATCACCGCCGCCAAGACATGCGAGGCAAACAGGATCACCGCCGCCAAGACATGCGAGGCAAACAGGGTCACCGCCGCAGATAAAAATAGGCATTCCCGAAAGGCCCGTGCTGACAACCCTCCTTGAGACACCCCACTCGTGCCCATGTCCCTTCTGTTCCTGAACCCTCCTTGAGACACCCCACTCGTGCCCATGTCCCTTCTGTTCCCGAACCCCCCTTGAGACACCCCACTCGTGCCCATGTCCCTTCTGTTTCCGAACCCTCCTTGAGACACCCCACTCGTGCCCATGTCCCTTCTGTTCCCGAACCCTCCTTGAGACACCCCACTCGTGCCCATGTCCCTTTTGTTCCCGAACACTCATTGAGACACCCCACTCGTGCCCATGTCCCTTCTGTTCCCGAACCCTCCTTGAGACACCCCACTCGTGCCCATGTCCCTTCTGTTCCCGAACCCCCCTTGAGACACCCCACTCGTGCCCATGTCCCTTCTGTTCCCGAACCCTCCTTGAGACACCCCACTCGTCCCCATGTCCCTTTTGTTCCCGAACCCTCCTTGAGACACCCCACTCGTCCCCATATTCCTTCTGTTCCCGAACCCTCGGTGCCACGATCTACCTCGTCAGCCATCTGCGCGCGTTTAGACAGAACCAGTCCTAGCAACCCTCGGATGACTAGAGTGGTCCTCGTCGACTCGACGGACGATCACACACACACACAAAGACGTCTGCAGGAAGGACATGTTACTGGCTCACATCAACCAAAAAAACGTAGGAGGTCGTTGCTGAGGAGCCACCCTCTGGCTGTTAAAGCTACATGAGGGCACTCAATCTGCGGAAGCCACCCTCACAGCTAGGAGTGAAAAGCAAGCAGATAAGCTGGGGGGGGGGCAGATGAAAAGGAGACAACGCCATCGTCCCTTGAAGACGGACGGATGCCAGCCACACACACATGCACACGAACATGCACACGAACAAGCACATGCACACGCACACAGTATCTTATAATGAAATTATTTTATGACAAATGGAAGTGGATTTTTAAAAAATTAGATTTAAAAAAAAAGAAGAAAATAAGGGAAATTTTGGGAAAATCTTGTGCAAGTATTTTTAAAAATTTCATAATTGTTTTAAACAATCTCGCACTCACCTTTTTGTATAGCGGATAAATGAAATAGCTGACAAAGAATTTCTCACACTTTTTCCAGCAATGAGAAAAAAAGGGATCACATGCTACGTCCACCAGATCAATAGCCTCTTGTCTATGGTCCATTACCCAGGTTTGTAGGTTCCTTTTAAATCATAACACCATGCGAATAGCCAAAAAGTTTATTTCATTTACTTCCGGGTAGGAGATAGCTACATAAACAATAACAAACATTGTTTTCCAAATACAAATGCAATTGACAGTAAAAGGCTTAGCTTGTAAACAAATTGACGAAATAAACGCCGTTAGTTCTTAGACTTTGTAAACTAGAAAGAAGTTGAAGTTTAACCTTAAAACTTAATTACTTTAACTTAAAAAAAAACCAAACAAATAAAGTTTAATTAAAATTTTGGCTAAAGCAAAGAGAACGGTGCGCTCAACTATTTACATTGTTATTGCAGAGCGTAACTTCCGGGAATGAAATGTTGTATTTTTAGGGAATAAGTGCAATTATTTTTATCCATAAACGTAATTAAGGTTTTAGTTTTAGGGTCTGGGTTAGGTTTAGTTGTCTATTTCTTAAATTAAAATAGAGAAAAATATATAGCAACCAAAAATACCATTTATCGAGCGCACCGTTCTCTTTGCTTTTACCATTTTTAAGGTAATCCTGCAGTTTCTATTTCTACACATATATTATATTATTTCACATCCAAATTTAATTTTCTTGTGAGAACTTACGTTTTTAATTTATAAAATGCATTAATATATGTTATATTTTAGCTATTATAGCACTAATTTGTAAGTTTTATTAATTTCTAAGGCTTTTTTTTCAGCCCTTAAAGCAGCTACATAATCGGAGTGGGATACATCCATTTCGTTTATGTAGTAATCTACTTGCCGAGTTGTCACAGTAAGATGCAAAATGAAATTTTCTCACTTAAAAACAAACCAAATTAGAATCAAACATCTAGTAATGAAATATAAAATGAAATTGTCTTTAAAATATTTAATTATCTTCTAAGATACTAAGAACATTAAAATAGATTAATAGATGAATAATACTTTAAAAAAAATATTTTCAGTCAGTAAATTTATTTTAGCATGGGTTGAGCCAGGTTAAAAACATCTGACAAGCTAAACAAAATGGACGTATCGTGACCACATTATATATTATACAGAGCCGAAAAAATGCCTTAGAAATTATAAATACTCACAAATTAGCGCTGTAATAGCTAAAATACAACATATAATAATGTATTTAATAAATTAAAAACGTAAGTTCTCAAGAGAAAATTAAATTTCGCTGTGAAATAATATACGTGTAGAAACTGCAGGATTACCAATTTTAAAATCGATAAAATGTTAATTTAAATTAAATAATTTTAGAAATTTAGACTTTAGATTAGAAATGTTAATATTTCCCAACAAACTATTAATTAAATGTTAACATTAATAATTGTAATTGATAGTTAAAACTTAATTTTACCTTAAGTACTTCTACTCCTACTAATGACTAATGGTAGATAGGGCAATAAATGTCCGTAAGTATTCTGTAGTTTATTTATTATTTTTTAGTCTACTTCCTGTTTCAAAGTTAACAGTTCTCAATTTTAAAATTAAAATGTACCCCACGGCTGCATAATTGAGCTATTGTTAAATCAAAATCGAGGTTAGAAGACACACACAATTTTATTTTGTCGGAAATGTCAATTTTAGAGTCACTTGGAAGTGTTATGGCTTAAATATTGGCATTGGCTACATGTCGTAAGGCTCGCGGGGAGCGAGATTAGAACCCACTTATCGGTTCTAACATCAAAGTATCGTCCATCCCTATCACTTCACCTAGCGAAGCTCATGTCAGATTGCGATTTTTAAAAATTATATCTGTTTGTCATTAAATGGACACTAATCAAGTTTTTTTTACCTTTAAAATTCATTAATCAGCTTACCTAGTAATCATGAAATTTGATTATGAGAACTGAGAACTAATGTTTAGTATTATTATTAGCATAATTAAAATACAGCTTTAGTCGTAACTGTAAGCACATTCATAGCATATTTTTCAGGACTAGTCGTAGCAACAGACAACTCGACGGGGATGTTGCTATTGTTAGGACAAGTTGTAGCACTAGCAACATCCCTTGTTGTAGCAGCAGACACTTTGTTAAATATTTAATATTTATATAATTTGAGGACCTATAAGCACAAAACTCAGGACACGTAAAGTTTAAAGTAACTATGTAGCTGAGGGGTACATTTGTAAATAATTGAGAACTGTCAATTTTGAAACAGGAAGTAGACTAAAAAATAAATAAATAAACTACAGAATACTTCCGGACGTTTATCGCTGTATATACCCTACTAATTAAATTTGTACATTTACTTGTCTTACTCATTTTTAAGAGTCTATTAATTATTAATAAACAATAGTCCTAGTAGTAGTAGTAGTAGTAGTAGTAGTAGTAGTAGTAGTAGTAGTAAATCAGTATAAGTACTGTGTACAATCAATTATTTTTTGTTTACAAATTAAACTAATATCTTATCTTATCTGTTTACAGACGCTCCTTCTATACAGAAGATTATTGCGTCCTACGCTTATCTATGGTTTGTGTTTAGTCCTGCATTTTTATTAGAGATTTAAATGTTGATAAAGTGTTGGTTTTCCTGGATTCTTCAGGCAACCCATTCCACGCCCGAATTCCGGACGGGAAGAAGGAAAACTTGTATGTGTTTGTTCTTGCATACAGAATAAGAAAGGTGTTTTTATCCTTATGTCTATCTGAGGGTTGTATTAAGTTATCTTTGTGTTGTATTTCTAAATTAGAATTAATTGCTTTATGTATGATTACTACTTTGATTACTACAGCAGACTTACACCCCCCCCCCAACATGGATATCATATTTAATAATTTATTATACTTTATACACATACTTTATATTTTTGTGTACCAGGACCTCTTTTTATACTTAAACCCTCAAACATTTTTGTGTACCAGGACCTCTTTTTATACTTAAACCCTCAAACATTTTTGTGTACCAGGACCTCTTTTTATACTTAAACCCTCAAACATTTTTGTGTACCAGGACCTCTTTTTATACTTAAACCCTCAAATATTTTTGTGTACCAGGACCTCTTTTTATACTTAAACCCTCAAATATTTTTGTGTACCAGGACCTCTTTTTATACTTAAACCCTCAAACATTTTTTTTCTCCGAGTTTTTTCTAATCCTAGTAATTTATGGTGAATATGGTTTGTTAAAGAAAAATGGAACTTGAAAATGATATTCATACCAAACATTTCAATCAATGCAGTTGAACAAAAATTGTGGTTCTGCAAAATAATAGAACAAACGTTTATGAATGCATATTTTTGTATGAAGCACTTACCTGAGACATAAGTATTTCAAACTAAATGTGCATGCACAAAATGTTAAGTTATTTTGTCTGTTATGATCAACGAGGTACATTTTCTACATTATCGATGCAGTTTTGTGAGTTTGTTTATAAACCCTTCAAGTCCAATCTTTTCCCAAAAGATGCATACGAAGGTTGGACAAGAGATGTTTGGGATTTCAATAAGAGGATTTGTGCATGATATTTCCTGGCCGTTATCTGGACTTGACAGCCTTTTGTCTGTTTTTTCATAAGTTGCTGGGCCATTCCGTAAATTAAAGCACCATGTTGCTTAGTCCTTGGCTGCTGCTTCCCAAGAGTCATGCTTAATGCCATAAGCTTTAAGAAGACTTTTGAGCATATCCATGTAATGCTTTCTTTTACACCCACTGACTCTCTGTCCGTGTTTAAGCTTCTCATAGAAAAGCCGCTTGAGAGCCTATGGTATGGTATGCGCATGGTGTGCCTGTCATCAGACTTGGATAGATGCTGAGAGTCTTGTCCTATGAGTACTTCAGTGTCTATTATTTTTCCTGCCATTCGATGTTATGGATTTTCTTCTGCGTTGTTGTGTGCAAGTGGTTCAGCAACCATGCATGACATTGGTAATGAGTCCATGTATACATTAAATTTGGGAGCAAAACAGCTCTGAATACTATTAACTCTTGCTACTACATCAGTGAAAAATTTCTTGAACCTTTTCTTGTATACTTAAGCTGAAATAGAGCCTGAATAGGAAGCTTTGCCGCATGATTGAAAATGTATCGCTTTTTGTGTCCAAGAAGTGTTTCGGGATAGTCCATTGCTGCATTTATTGGTAATTAAGGGAGAAAACCGATGGCAGCATTATTAAACCTTGAAAATGTTCATACCGATCAGTGGCGTCACTAGGGGGGGGCGAGGGGGGGGGGCGGGCCGCCCCGGGTGACACCCATCAGGGGGGTGACACCTGAGCTTAAAATTTTACTGTGTTAGATTTTATGTCAGTAAAAAAGATGACAAATTTTTTCATCTAGAAAGAAATTAAGAAATACAATGAAATAATTTAAACGCGAAAACTTTTATTAAAAAAATATCAGTTAACTTGCAATAATAAAACAGTTCCAACACACACAAAACATTAAAACAAATTTGGAAAAAAAAAGAAAAGAAACAGTTGCAGCAGAGAGATCTTTAAAAAAGGCTGGACATGAAAGGGGCAGTGTCTTATGTTTTAAAAGATACAAAGCCATTAGGGCTTGGACACACCGACAGCATGGACGAATCCCACCTCACTACTCCCTCTACAACAGTGGGGTGGGGGGGGATACGATTTTTATTTCCCCCCAAAAAATCAAAAGATGGTTTTTCTTTGTTGATGTTTTGCTAGAGCATGTTTTTCTAGAGGAAAATTAGGAATTCAATATCTTTGAGTTAATATTTCGTTTTATATATATTTATATATATTTATTAAAGGCGTGAAAGCATAGACATGTTTATACACAGGTAGTCCTCCGTTTACGATGGTCCCATCCCGACTAACACTGTTTCGTGGTTACGAACGAGCCTGCTTAAAAAAATATTAAGCGTTATTCTGTATTTTTAAATATATATTTTTTAAAACTTTTTTTTCAAGGGTTAACTATTTGTTTTCTCCATTTGAAATAAAAATGCAAATTTTTACTCATTTTATATTCTTTTCAACTTTGAAAAGGATCGTTCTCAGCTGCAGTTTGATGTCATCATTGAAAGATAGATGCGAAGTGTGATGTGTACATTTTTAAAGGACTGTGAAATTTAGCTCATTCAAAAGCATAAAATTGTTAGCTCTGTGCACGTGTTTTGAGTTTCGCATTGTGCTACTTCCTTTTCCTTACCCTGAGCCTGGGTCTGGACAGTAACCTTTTAAAGAGTTCTGAAAATTGGACTAATTCTAAAGGTAAGCAGTCTTGGAAATCGCTTGAATATTCTTCCATTAACTTGGCTGCTGCCCATAGGATGGCGAAATAGCTTAGCTCAGTTAGGTTTGTAAGAAAGGAAAATTTCTCATGGATGTCTTTATATGCGCCTAACTGATGTTATAGGATTTAAGAAAGTTTGTGAATGATTACCAGAAAAACCTTGAATTTTTGTCTACGGCTTTCTTTTTTTAATTTTATTTTTTTAAATAGCATTGAAGATTGTTTATACTCTTTTTTTACCACGGACTTGTCCTTTTCTTTGACTTCATAGTAATCAAATTAAGAATGCTGTCTTTTAACAAACTCAAATTTAAAGTAAAATAGCGACTTCCAGTTGTTCAAGTTCCTTTAGAAATCATTCTGCTTCAAGTCGATTTTCGTTTGTTGCTAATTCTTCCAGTGCTGCGATATTCTCATGGTGTGAGTTATTAACAGACCTTACAGCATCATGTCAGGCTAACCATCTTGTGTAAGACAAGGCTTTGTTAACATGTATCAATTATATGTGTTTTTGAAGTACCTGTCAACGATGAGTAGATGCAACAAGCCGGGTATAAAGATTTTGCAGAAGACAAAAAAATTCTGACTGCAGCAGGACAACCTGCTGCACTTTTCCCAACCAAATTAATAGAATGAGCTGTGCACGACACATAATGAGCAACACTGCACTTCTCTTAAAAAATAGCCTGGTTTCCAGTTATAATTCCTACTCATATGTGCAGCATTGCCGTATGACTGTCCAAGGCATTTTCAGGGATTCATACAAACATTTGCCTGGATCTTTATTATACACTATAATTTATAATAAGTTTGGGGGACCTTAAATTATTGGGGGCCCTTAGCTTTAGCCCGTTCAGCCCTCCCCCTTTTTAATCCACCATAGGGGGATGGGGTCACTCGTCTGTGATGATGTTTGACGAGGGGGAGGGGTGTGTTTATAAAAATGTGACGTCACATCAAAAACGCGCAATGTTAAATAAAAGTTCCACTTAAATATTTGATTGTTTACCATTTATTTAATCGAGTTTTCAATGGCTCCACGCGTGTTATGATATTAGAGTGCAGACTTAAACTAAATACATATGTAAATGACAAAAATAATTTGCAACATCCTAATTTTTATTTAAAAAATAAGGCTTGTTGGGGGGGGGATTTGTCAAGGCTTTGTGATGTCATATCGTAAAATAATGGGTGGGGGGTCTTGGTTTTTGTGACAAAGTATGACAACATCACATGACGTCATTTATGGATGGCCCCTTCAGTCGTGAAGGGGTGACACCATGAGCTACCGCCCCGGGTGACACCAAACCTAGCGACGCCTCTAATAACGATGCTCTAAAATGTTCTTTTTATCAGGAATATATAATTTTCCCCATCTGCACTGAGAAGTGGGGATGTACCTAAGGTTGTGGGTCCATACATTCCTTTTAGGGCATCTTAGATATTCTTTTTGTCATGCCTGACTGGTTAGTGTTGATCTCATCAGCTTTTTTGCCCAGCCATGAGTCTCACATCTGATGGTGCTTTCACTGTATCAACAACTGCTTGATCTCCACTTGGTTGTCATTTTACGAGTTGTTTTGATGCTTTCTAGTCATGCATCCAAGGATTTGAGAACCTTTGTAAAAAAGCTCTCTAAAGTCTGTCTAAAGGTCTCATGTTCTTGTTGTTCAGCTTGATGGATTTTATTGATCATTCATGGCAGACTGAAGAGACTGTTTAATGCTGGTAGAGTTAAACTTAGTGAGAGCTCTCTTCCCCTGTGAGTGTCTTTTGGGCTGAACCCAGAAATTGCGCTTTGCTATATAATCTCTTACTACCCTCTTCCTCCTATTGCTCTCTTTGGCTCTGGATTTCAACGCACAAGTTTCAATTTCTTTTTATTAGTTTTATTTGTTTTTGTTCTATTTGTTCTTTGAAGAAGGCTCTTTTCTGAAACGTTTATTGTTTTGTGACGTAAGGCTCATACATACCTTGTTTGCATGTTATCCATTTACTGAAAAATGTTTAACTTTGCAATATAAAAAAAGACATACACACATCCCTTTAAAAAAAATAATTTAACAACAGTTTTTAAAATTGAATTTTATCCTAGAGTTTGTTAGGAATTCATAAATAAATTTTACCAAAACTTTGTAAGACATTTTTTTTTCTGAGTTGAATAAAAAGTAGAATTAATCTATTATGGAAATCAAAGTATCTCATTAGCATATGTAGTCCAAAAAGTGTCTGTCTCAACAGGGTTAATTGATATTAAATTATTAGCATACTAGGGGTTGTAACGCGCCTACAGCTATCACTTTTTCCAAAGGCAATGTAACTTATCCTTGTTTGATAAATATGAAATATTAAACTTCCTGAAATATTCACAAATTATTTTATAATTGTTAGGGTAATTGACGTCATATAATATTTTCCCGCTAGAAACACCTTAGCACGCTCTGAAAAATCTCGAAACCAAAATGATTATGATTTTTACGTCTAGATTTTCAATTTAAAAAAAAATAATTTTCATTTTTAACTGCTATAGACTGTTGCACTATGTCACTCAACGTTATAGAGACAGGGACTTGGGCTTTTATATTCTTTATTAGAATGCAAGGATGATGAATTTATATGTCAAATATTTTCTATTTCTACAGGACTACATGGTGTAGAAATATAGATACAATAATGGATTTTGCCTCCAAGTATATTTTAGCCAATGCTGAAGATGAATATGAGAGTGTATCAGATGAGGAGTTTGAAGAAGGAATGAATATAAGGTTTCATTATCATTTTTTATGCATATCTTTGCCTAGAATATAAGGTTTCATTATCATTTTTTATGCACATCTTTGCCTAGAATATAAGGTTTCATTATCATTTTGTATGCATATCTTTGCCTAGAATATAAGGTTTCATTATCATTTTTTTACCTAGATTTTTGCCTAAGATTTAAAGTTGTAAAAACTAATTTTTTAAAAATACAAATGTTAATACTCTTCGTGAGAGTGATAGGTATGTCTTTACACACCCTCTAATTAAATTGTTATTGAAAAGCCTGAGTAAGGATAGGTTCATAAGTATTGACATTTATTTCTATTGCCATATTATTTGTCAACATTTATTCTATCATCATTTATTGGATAGACACATTGTGTAATAAAAAAAAATTAACCTGATAAATCAGAATATTTTATGTTTTGTACTAATTGCAATGTTTACATATATTACTTTTCTTTATTAGTGATTCTGCTTCCAACTCAGATAGTGATGATGAAGCTAAAAGAGGACGAAGGGATAATAACTCAGGTTTGACTTCCATAACCATTTTTGTGTGAACATTAAGATTTAAAACAACAAATAAAGACCAATGAATATCCCAGAAAATAAGCAACAAAATAAGTTTAATGTGCATTGAAAAGTAAAATGGGGCATGTACTGCTTATCTGGCCAACAAAATAAGTTTAATGTGCATTGAAAAGTAAAATGGGGCATGTACTGCTTATCTGGCCAACAAAATAAGTTTAATGTGCATTGAACAGTACAATGGGGCATGTACTGCTTATCTGGCCAACAAAATAAGTTTGATGTGCATTGAAAAGTAAAATGGGGCATGTACTGCTTATCTGGCCAACAAAATAAGTTTGATGTGCATTGAAAAGTAAAATGGGGCATGTACTGCTTATCTGGCCAACAAAATAAGTTTGATGTGCATTGAAAAGTAAAATGGGGCATGTACTGCTTATCTGGCCAAAAAAATAAGTTTGATGTGCATTGAAAAGTACAATGGGGCATGTACTGCTTATCTGGCCAACAAAATAAGTTTGATGTGCATTGAAAAGTAAAATGGGGCATGTACTGCTTATCTGGCCAACAAAATAAGTTTGATGTGCATTGAAAAGTAAAATGGGGCATGTACTGCTTATCTGGCCAACAAAATAAGTTTAATGTGCATTGAAAAGTACAATGGGGCATGTACTGCTTATCTGGCCAACAAAATAAGTTTGATGTGCATTGAAAAGTAAAATGGGGCATGTACTGCTTATCTGGCCAACAAAATAAGTTTGATGTGCATTGAAAAGTAAAATGGGGCATGTACTGCTTATCTGGCCAACAAAATAAGTTTGATGTGCATTGAAAAGTAAAATGGGGCATGTACTGCTTATCTGGCCAACAAAATAAGTTTGATGTGCATTGAAAAGTACAATGGGGCATGTACTGCTTATCTGGCCAATAAAATAAGTTTGATGTGCATTGAAAAGTACAATGGGGCATGTACTGCTTATCTGGCCAACAAAATAAGTTTGATGTGCATTGAAAAGTAAAATGGGGCATGTACTGCTTATCTGGCCAACAAAATAAGTTTGATGTGCATTGAAAAGTACAATGGGGCATGTACTGCTTATCTGGCCAATAAAATAAGTTTGATGTGCATTGAAAAATACAATGGGGCATGTACTGCTTATCTGGCCAATAAAATACCTTTGATTAAATCCTTCCTTAATGAGTATTAGTTGTGTCATTTCAATTTCCAATATCAAGACAACCTGATAGTGACACATCAAATTTTTGAACATTTTAAATCACCTTTGTTTTCATGAATATTATTACTACTTCTAAATGGAAGTTATTTAAAACTTGTTGAAGTATTTGTCTATAAGTAAAAATTAATAATACTAATAGGAAACTTAAGAGACTTCCTTCAACTTCATATAAGAATTTTAAAAGTTTTAATTAAATACAATTTTCAAAAATATTTTTTTGCCACCTAGTACAAGTTTAAGTTTATTTATAACTGCTGTTTTGTGACAAAGGACTTAGTAAACATACATTAAAATATGTGCAACTTTAAGGTAGGGAGGGGGAGGAAAAGAGATTGAGTGCTTTAATTTTGTGCTGTTGGGGGAGGATATAAGATTGACTGCCTTAATTTTGTTTACCATAGGAGATTGAGTGCCTTAATTTTGTTTACTATAGGAGATTTACTGCCTTAATTTTGTTTAGTATAGGAGATTAAGTGCCTTAATTTTGTTTACCACAGGAGATTTACTGCCTTAATTTTGTTTACCATAGGAGATTTACTGCCTTAATTTTGTTTACTATAGGAGATTAAGTGCCTTAATTTTGTTTACCATAGGAGATTTACTGCCTTAATTTTGTTTACCATAGGAGATTTACTGCTTTAATTTTGTTTACTATAGGAGATTTACTGCCTTAATTTTGTTTACCATAGGAGATTTACTGCCTTAATTTTTTTTACCATAGGAGATTAAGTGCCTTAATTTTGTTTACCATAGGAGATTTACTGCCTTAATTTTGTTTACCATAGGAGATTAAGTGCCTTAATTTTGTTTACCATAGGAGATTAAGTGCCTTAATTTTGTTTACCATAGGAGATTAAGTGCCTTAATTTTGTTTACCATAGGAGATTTACTGCCTTAATTTTGTTTACCATAGGAGATTTACTGCCTTAATTTGGTTTACCATAGGAGATTTACTGCCTTAATTTTGTTTACCATAGGAGATTTACTGCCTTAATTTTGTTTAGTATAGGAGATTGACTGCCTTAATTTTGTTTACTGTCTAAAAATAACCTTCAGGTCATTCCAGTCCAAAAAAGAAAAAGTTTCTTAAGAATCGACATCACTGGAGGCACAAACATCAAACAAAAGATGAAACTGATAACAAAGATGTCAAAGAGAAGGTTGCCATAAGTAAAGGTAGATTTAGGTCATCCTCTCTTTAAAGTGAAGTTAGATCTTATCTTATCTTATCTATACAGACGCTCCTTCTATGCAGAAGATAGTTGCGTCCTCAGACCATGACAGATGATCTGTTGGCAAGTGATGCAGCGTTCACAGGCCACAGCTTTGTGGGTTCCACGCATTACCCAGCCGCCTAACTACATGTAGTGTTAGGTACCCATTCGAGCGGGGTGACTCAGGGACGCCCTAGGCCCCGGGAACAAACCCTTGCCTTCACACGGATTTGAACCCGTGACCATCTGTACGACAGTCCAGTGCGCTGCCACTCGACCACCGCGTGAAGGTAGATTTAGGTCACCCTCTCTTTAAAGTGAAGTTAGATTTAGGTTGTCCTCTCTTTAATAATTTTTCATATTTTTAATCCTGCTAGTGAATATTGTAAGACCCTTTTTCACCACACCCCACCCTATCTTTCTGTGGGGAATTAAGTGCATAATTGGAAATAAAATCAAGTTATGATAATAATCAAGTTATGATATCAATCAAGTTATGATAATAATCAAGTTATGATAACAATCAAGTTATGATAATAATCAAGTTATGATAATAATCAAGTTATGATAATAATCAAGTTATGATAATAATCAAGTTATGATAAAAATCAAGTTATGATAAAAATCAAGTTAGGATAACTTCATGCATGTCTATTTTTATCTCTTTTGCCATGTCTCATTCCAGCCAAGATTCCTTCTAAACACAGATTCCGAAGAGCTGACACGAATGTGGTGTCTGTCAACTTCAGCACATTGCTAGCTCCTGGTAACATGCATGCTGGCGAGCCAGTCCTCTGTACCAAATGCTCAGCAATATTGTCCCACATTAGCAAAGTTGTTTTAGAGAAGAAGGTTGGCTGGGAGTAATCTTAAGATTATATTTGTAAAACTTTGTTTATTAAGCCTAATGTTATTACAAATGTGTATTTAAAATACATCTACATATTACACAGCTATTCAGTTGTCTTTCACATATTACACAGCTATTCATTGACACAATTATGTAAACAAACTTGATCTGTGTAACACCCAGGAATGGCAGTGTGAGTTTTGTGATGAGGTCATTTCTGTGGACATTGACTCAGAGGAGATTCCCACCTCAGAAGATGTGACCTACCTGATAGAGCCAGCAATGACCACAGCCACTAGCACAATGTCAGGGCTTGACCAGTCGCTTGTCATTTTTTGTGTAGATACATCTGGCAGCATGTGTGTAACTACTGAGGTAATTAAATGGCTCAAGTTTCTTGGTTCTCTCTTGTTGACTCCTAAATGTATTTCATTAAATTTAGATCTCATTTTATTATCAGTTCTCAGTTTTGTCTTAGTATAAAAACATGAACCGTTCGTACATGTTCAGCTAATTTCTCAAATATTTTTCTCAATTTTTTTAATTATATTTCAGCATTTTTGTTTTCTCTTGCAATTGCTCCTTATTTCTTTATGATATAACTCTATTGTTTTAAGAGTCTTTACCATATTATTCTCTTGTGATAGCTCCTTATTTCTTTATGATATAACTCTATTGTTTTAAGAGTCTTTACCATATTATTCTCTTGTGATAGCTCCTTATTTCTTTATGAAATAACTCTATTGTTTTAAGAGTCTTTACCATATTATTCTTTAAACATTATTCCAATCTTTAACCCTGAAATTTTTTTTTGATTATCCCATTCAATCACACTACAGGGGTCCTCAAGCTACAACGTTGATCCGTTCTCAAGACGCGGCATCATAACCCAAATTTCAGTGTAAAGTCGGAACATTAAAAAAAACCACACTGTCTGGTACTGTACGTACAGTGCTATAAAAATGAAAAAGTTAATGACCTAAAAAGTATTTTAAAAAAGAGAAGAAAAAAAAATTCCTTACCACATGAACAATTTTTTTAAATAAAAATTATTAAAAAATAAAACACGAGAGAGAGAGATAGAGAGACAGTGTAAACAACCAAAATGGCCACTGCGTGCCCGGAACCTAAAAAATAATAAAATATCCTGTAAAGTGCTATAAAATAATATAACAGTTAAAGACATAAAAAAATATTTTAAAAAGAGAAAACATATCCTAACCAAATGAAAAAAGTTTTTAAAAAAAGGCTTTAAAAAAAGACGGACTGACTCGTAATATTATTTTTAGATTTTTATAGGGGCACGTTCGTAACCTCAAAAATAGTGTAATTCGGGACTGGCGTAACCAGAGGACTCCCTGTATTTATTAGTTTATGATCTGTTGTGTTTATACAACATGTAAAGATGTTATAAATTGAATTGATGATATAAATGAAACACACTTCAAACTTTTATCATATCAGATTGCTGAAATAACAGAATAGTTACAGGAATATTATTATTTTATCGTCATTTTCATCATTGCCCATCATCCGAGCTGGGGTATTGGCCACCTATCACAGATTGTCAGAGTAATCTACCCTGAGTCATTCTTTCTAGTGTGTTCCATTGGCCACCTATCACAGATTGTCAGAGTAATCTACCCTGAGTCATTCTTTCTAGTGTGTTCCATTGGCCACCTATCATAGATTGTCAGAGTAATCTACCCTGAGTCATTCTTTCTAGTGTTCCATTGGCCACCTATCATAGATTGTCAGAGTAATCTACCCTGTGCCAGACCCAAGATTGTATTTCCAGGTATTTTTTGGCTGGCTTCTTTTTCACTTGCGTTCAGGGTTGAACTTGAGTGCTGCCTGATATACTGATAACATTGGTTGATGGTTTGTTCAAGGTGTCACATGTCTTCCTGATCTCTTCTTCATCTTCAACTGGAAGTTGCCAGGTCCTTGGCTATTTGTTGTTATTGCTGTATTTCTTTGATCAAATAAAAATTTTCGGAATGCTGAAATGTATCAACTGAATGCTAATTTATTTAATATCAGATTTCTGGAACCATTAAGTTGCGAGGCACCAGCCAGCTGAAAAGACTTGAAAGCTTTATTGAGACCGATGAAGTAGACCAGCGCCTGCCATCACAGCGAGGTCAATCTGTGACTTACATCTCACGTCTGCAGGCAATGCAGGCAGCAGTTGACCATCAGCTTGGGGAGATGTGCAAAAATCATCCCAACAGGCGTGTGGCATTAATTACATTTAACAATGAGGTAGATACATTTAACAATGAGGTAGATACATTTAACAATGAGGTAGATACATTTAACGATGAGGTAGACACATTTAACAATGAGGTAGATACATTTAACAATGAGGTAGACACATTTAACAATGAGGTAGATACATTTGTTTTTTCTGGCTGTTCAAGTCCCCCAAACCTCTTTTGATAATTTATTTCATGAATCAACAACCATTTCTTTTCATTGTACAATTTTTTTTGCAAAAATGAAAGTGAATATTGTTTTGTTATTTCTATAACGATGTGAACTTCCATCTTTTCTTGAAACTTTTTTGTTAAAAGAAAAACAACTCTAACTAACTCCATATTTTTTAAAAGTAAGCAGATGAACTGATAAAATAAATATTAGGATCTTTGTGTTATCTTAAATGTAGAGCAAAAAACACCAAGAAAATACATGTTTTTTTTGGTTGTTTTTTTGTCTGAACAGGTGACAATTGTTGGTGATGGGAGCCAAAGAGAGACAATAGTGTCAGGGGACAAGCTTAAAAGTGAAGAGGAATTAAGTAAAATTGGATCTGAAGCACCTTTACCCCAGGCAATCAAGGGCAGCAGAAGAATTCTAGGAGAAAAAGTCTACAAGTCAGTTAAAATTATTGTTCATTTTGTAAATAAAACAAACCCGTAAAAACAAAGTTTTTGACTATAAATCCCTTATATATGAGACATAACTAACAGTATTGATTATTTTCAAACATTTACAGACTGAATCTGTCTTAACTCAAGTTTGCTTCATAACCCTGGAGGGGTGGGTGGGAGGGGGAGAGGGGAAAAGTCTGGTCACCGATTCGCTTGACCGAGCTCAGAGTGACACGTAAAATGTAAACAAAAGCGCCCCGTCGCTTCTTTGGGTCGCCTCAATGCGTCAGCTCAAAATTTCACGTGGGAAAAAAACATAACAAACCGTGAATTTGAATTACATACCTCATATAAGGATAAACTAAAAATGCATTAATTTAATTACGGTACGTTCGATCGATCTGAAATTTTGATACGATGCATTGTTAGGTCAGACGGGTCAGTGTGCCAAATTTCAGCTCAATCGAATCACGGGAAGTGGGTCATTTTCAACTTTTGTTTTTCCGCCCGCCCATGAGATGATGAGATGATGAGAGAGATGATGAGACGGCCGCGAAGTTAATATAAGGGATTTAAAAATAGTTGCTTGAGTTATTTTAACCCTTTATTGGGCAGATATTTTAACCCTTTATTGGCAAGAGATTTTAACCTTTATTGGCCAGAGATTTTAACCCTTTATTGGCCAGAGATTTTAACCCTTTATTGGCCAGAGATGTTAACCCTTTGTTTGCCAGATATTTTAACCTTTATTGGCCAGAGATTTTAACCCTTTATTGGCCAGAGATTTTAACCCTTTATTGGCCAGAGATGTTAACCCTTTGTTTGCCAGATATTTTTTTCATTTCCAATGTGTGTGCGGGGAAAATTTTTTTAAATAATTTTCCGCATCTATAGTTGTGTTAGAAAAACTATTTATATCTATTGTCTTAATGAACTTTTTAAAAGAAATAAAAGCAAAATAAATAGAATTCAATTTATTATAATTACTTTAGCCATCTAGAGTTTATTCAACAATAAATACAAATTGCAATTTTCTGCCATATGCGTTATAAACACAATTTTACCATTACAATAATGTTACAATCTCTTTCTTCCCATGTGAAAAATTAAAAATAAACAAAATTTTAATACTAATCTGATAGCTAATCAAATTCAAAATCTATTTCTGTCACAAAAATTGCTGATCAAATAGATCCCACAAAATAGAAGTCTTGCAAGATTTAAAAAAACAAATCAACTTATTAATGTCGCCTCTTTTGGTCCAGAAATGTTATGAAGGGTTATGAACGTGGCTTTTCCTCTCATTGAAGGGTTATGAACATGGATTTTCCTTTCATTGAAGGGTTATGAACATGGCTTTTCCTCTCATTAAAGGGTTATGAACGTGGCTTTTCCTCTCATTGAAGGGTTATGAACGTGGCTTTTCCTCTCATTGAAGGGTTATGAACATGGCTTTTCCTCTCATTGAAGGGTTATGAACATGGCTTTTCCTCTCATTGAAGGGTTATGAACATGGCTTTTCCTCTCATTGAAGGGTTAATAACATGGCTTTTCCTCTCATTGAAGGGTTATGAACATGGCTTTTCCTCTCATAGAAGTGTTATGAACATGGCTTTTCCTCTCACTGAAGGGTTATGAACATGGATTTTCCTCTCATTGAAGGGTTATGAACATGGCTTTTCCTCTCAATGAAGGGGTATGAACATGGCTTTTCCTCTCATTGAAGGTTATGAACGTGGCTTTTCCTCTCATTGAAGGGTTATTAACGTGGCTTTTCCTCTCATTGAAGGGTTATGAACGTGGCTTTTCCTCTCATTGAAGGGTTATGAACGTGGCTTTTCCTCTTATTGAAGGGTTATGAACGTGGCTTTTCCTCTCATTGAAGGGTTATGAACGTGGCTTTTCCTCTCATTGAAGGGTTATGAACATGGCTTTTCCTCTCATTGAAGGGTTATGAACATGGCTTTTCCTCTCACTGAAGGGTTATGAACATGGATTTTCCTCTCATTGAAGGGTTATGAACATGGCTTTTCCGCTCATTGAAGGGTTATGAACGTGGCTCTTCCTCTCATTGAAGGGTTATGAACATGGCTTTTCCTCTCACTGAAGGGTTATGAACATGGATTTTCCTCTCATTGAAGGGTTATGAACATGGCTTTTCCTCTCATTGAAGGCTTATGAACATGGCTTTTCCTCTTATTGAAGGGTTATGAACATGGCTTTTCCTCTCATTGAAGGGTTATGAACATGGCTTTTCCTCTCATTGAAGGCTTATGAACATGGCTTTTCCTCTCATTGAAGGGTTATGAACATGGCTTTTCCTCTCATTGAAGGGTTATGAACATGGCTTTTCCTCTCATTGAAGGGTTATGAACATGGCTTTTCCTCTCATTGAAGGGTTATGAACGTGGCTTTTCCTCTCATTGAAGGGTTCTGAATGTGGCTTTTCCTCTCATTGAAGGGTTATGAACATGGATTTTCCTTTCATTGAAGGGTTATGAACATGGCTTTTCCTCTCATTGAAGGGTTATGAACGTGGCTTTTCCTCTCATTGAAGGGTTATGAACGTGGCTTTTCCTCTCATTGAAGGGTTATGAACATGGCTTTTCCTCTCATTGAAGGGTTATGAACATGGCTTTTCCTCTCATTGAAGGGTTATGAACATGGCTTTTCCTCTCATTGAAGGGTTAATAACATGGCTTTTCCTCTCATTGAAGGGTTATGAACATGGCTTTTCCTCTCATAGAAGTGTTATGAACATGGATTTTCCTCTCATTGAAGGGTTATGAACATGGCTTTTCCTCTCATTGAAGGGTTATGAACATGGCTTTTCCTCTCAATTAAGGGGTATGAACATGGCTTTTCCTCTCATTGAAGGTTATGAACGTGGCTTTTCCTCTCATTGAAGGGTTATTAACGTGGCTTTTCCTCTCATTGAAGGGTTATGAACGTGGCTTTTCCTCTCATTGAAGGGTTATGAACGTGGCTTTTCCTCTCATTGAAGGGTTATGAACGTGGCTTTTCCTCTCATTGAAGGGTTATGAACGTGGCTTTTCCTCTCATTGAAGGGTTATGAACATGGCTTTTCCTCTCATTGAAGGGTTATGAACATGGCTTTTCCTCTCACTGAAGGGTTATGAACATGGATTTTCCTCTCATTGAAGGGTTATGAACATGGCTTTTCCGCTCATTGAAGGGTTATGAACGTGGCTCTTCCTCTCATTGAAGGGTTATGAACGTGGCTTTTCCTCTCACTGAAGGGTTATGAACATGGCTTTTCCTCTCACTGAAGGGTTATGAACATGGATTTTCCTCTCATTGAAGGGTTATGAACATGGCTTTTCCTCTCACTGAAGGGTTATGAACATGGATTTTCCTCTCATTGAAGGGTTATGAACATGGCTTTTCCGCTCATTGAAGGGTTATGAACGTGGCTCTTCCTCTCATTGAAGGGTTATGAACATGGCTTTTCCTCTCACTGAAGGGTTATGAACATGGATTTTCCTCTCATTGAAGGGTTATGAACATGGCTTTTCCGCTCATTGAAGGGTTATGAACGTGGCTCTTCCTCTCATTGAAGGGTTATGAACTTGGCTTTTCCTCTCATTGAAGGGTTATGAACGTTGCCTTTCTTCTCATTGAAGGGTTATGAACGTGGCTTTTCCTCTCATTGAAGGGTTATGAACGTGGCTTTTCCTCTCATTGAAGGGTTATGAACATGGCTTTTCCTCTCATTGAAGGGTTATGAACATGGCTTTTCCTCTCATTGAAGAGTTTATTAAAGTAAAAGAAGAACAGCAAAAAGTTAATTAAAAAACTTAGATAAAGTTATGTAGTTGATTTATGTCAGCGGTCATTGTTACAAGTTTTACAGTAATAAAACTATTGCTATCTCCTCAAATTTATTTTTCTCTTTATTTAATATGGAAGTGAAAAAACTGTTTCTCCTGTATTTTTGATGGTGCTTCTTATTTTTTAATTATTTCTTTTACTTAATGAAAGTTACTAACGCACTTAAAACTTATTTCTGACATTGACAGCTTAGAAGAAGGCGGAGCAACTGCCTTAGGCCCCGCCCTGATTGTTGCAGTTAACATGGCAGCTCATAACCCGGGGTCTAAGGTCATTTTATGTACAGATGGCAAGGCAAATATTGGACTGGGGAAACTGGAGGACACTTCACAGGAACAGGCAGCACTGGATTTTTACAGCCGCACGGCTGAGAGTGCATTTGCTAAAGGGTAAGTTCTATCACTGCTGAGAGCGCATTTGCTAAAGGGTAAGTTTGATCACTGCTGAGTGCGCATTTGCTAAAGGGTAAGTTCTATCACTGCTGAGAGCGCATTTGTTAAAGGGTAAGTTCTAGCACTGCTGACAGCGCATTTGTTAAAGGGTAAGTTCTAGCACTGCTGACAGCGCATTTGCTAAAGGGTAAGTTCTAGCACTGCTGAGAGCCCATTTTCTAAAGGGTAAGTTCTATCACTGCTGAGAGCACATTTGCTAAAGGGTAAGTTCTATCACGGCTGAGAGCGCATTTGCTAAAGGGTAAGTTCTATCACTGCTGAGAGCGCATTTGCTAAAGGGTAAGTTCTATCACTGCTGAGAGCGCATTTGTTAAAGGGTAAGTTCTATCACTGCTGAGAGCGCATTTGTTAAAGGGTAAGTTCTAGCACTGCTGACAGCGCATTTGCTAAAGGGTAAGTTCTAGCACTGCTGAGAGCCCATTTTATAAAGGGTAAGTTCTATCACTGCTGAGAGCACATTTGCTAAAGGGTAAGTTCTATCACTGCTGAGAGCGCATTTGCTAAAGGGTAAGTTCTATCACTGCTGAGAGCACATTTGCTAAAGGGTAAGTTCTATCACTGCTGAGAGCGCATTTGCTAAAGGGTAAGTTCTATCACTGCTGAGAGCGCATTTGTTAAAGGGTAAGTTCTATCACTGCTGAGAGCGCATTTGTTAAAGGGTAAGTTCTAGCACTGCTGAGAGCGCATTTGCTAAAGGGTAAGTTATAGCACTGCTGAGAGCGCATTTGCTAAAGGGTAAGTTCTAGCACTGCTGAGAGTGCATTGGCTAAAGGGTAAGTTCTAGCACTGCTGAAAGTGCATTGCTAAAGGGTAAGTTCTAGCACTGCTGAGAGTGCATTGCTAAAGGGTAAGTTCTAGCACTGCTGAGAGTGCATTGCTAAGGGGTAAGTTCTAGCTCTGCTAATAGCACATTTGGTAAAGGGTAAGCTCTAGCACTGCTGAGAGTACATTGCTAAAGGGTAAGTTCTAGCACTGCTGATAGCACATTTGCTAAAGGGTAAGTTCTAGCACTGCTGAGAGCACATTTGCTAAAGGGTAAGTTCTAGCACTACTGAGAGTGCATTGCTAAGGGGTAAGTTCTAGCACTGCTGAGAGTGCATTTGCTAAAGGGTAAGTTCTAGCACTGCTGAGAGTGCATTTGCTAAAGGGTAAGTTCTAGCACTGCTGAGAGTGCATTGCTAAAGGGTAAGTTCTATCACTGCTGAGAGCGCATTGCTAAAAGGTAAGTTCTATCACTGCTGAGAGCGCCTTTGCTAAAGGGTAAGTTCTAGCACTGGTGAGAGCGCATTTGCTAAAGGGTAAGTTCTAGCACTGCTGAGAGCGCATTTGCTAAAGGGTAAGTTCTAGCACTGCTGAGAGCACATTTGCTAAAGGGTAAGTTCTAGCACTGCTGAGAGTGCATTGCTAAAGGGTAAGTTTTAGCACTGCTGAGAGCGCATTTGCTAAAGGGTAAGTTCTAGCACTGCTGAGAGTGCATTGCTAAAGGGTAAGTTCTTGCACTGCTGAGAGTGCATTGCTAAAGGGTAAGTTCTAGCACTGCTGAGAGTGCATTGCTAAAATGTAAGTTCTAGCACTGCTAAGAGCGCATTTGCTAAAGGGTAAGTTCTAGCACTGCTCAGAGTGCATTGCTAAAGGGTATGTTATAGCACTGCTGAGAGTGCATTTGCTAAAGGGTAATTTACCTAATTTGAAGATTTATTTAATGGTAATTTAAAAGGTGATTTAAAGTTTCTCAAAATCAGGCTTTTAGATAAAGTATCTCAAACATAAAATACAAAATACACAAACAAATTGTGCAATGAAAACAATAAATTTGAGCTTTATTTTTAGACTGACACGATAGTAAACGTTTCGGCTTATGCTTCCATCAGTACAACATAAAATAACATAACAATGTTTCTAAAATTTATTTTTCTTTGCCTTTTTTGCTGTTCTGATAGAGCTTCAAGATATGCTAACCTTTCCAACCAAAATGTGTTTTTAAAAATACCAATAAGTCATGTTTTCCTTGCACTTCCAGGAACAACTTGGTTTTATCTTTCAATGCAAAGACAAGATTCACATTTCAACTTCAAGACATTATTAAAAATAAAAATTTAAAACAATTTTTTTAGTTTACTCTATAAGTTGGTGACCTTACAGAAAACCCATCGTGACCCCCAAGGCGGTCGGTCATTAGGGGGTTGTAAGGGGGCATGACTCATCGGTTTGGAACCTGAGTGCTGACTGTTTTATTCTTGCAACAGCTTTTGAATCGTCCGGAGTGCAACTTTTTCTTCAGATTGCCTACTCAAGAATTTTGAAAAATTTTAACTTATTATTTGCAGGGGGAAAAATAAACTTGATAGGTCTTGGTCAGTTGAATCATTTAAAACACACAGTTTTCAAAATATTCTCTCATGTTTTCGTTAATTTTTTAAAGTACCTAGTTGATTTGTCTCTGTAATTTTGTTGTATTCAAGAGCTACTTACCAAGATTTTTTTTTAAAAGTTAGAACAGGCTAGTGTATTAATAATGAATCTATAATTGATTTCAGGGTAACTGTATCTGTTATAACTATTGATCTATACATTTTTTCAGGGTAACTGTATCTGATATAACTATTTATCTATACATATTTCAGGGTAACTGTATCTGATATAACTATTGATCTATACATTGATGATGATGACCCCCTTTCCAGTCCATGATGGACTATGGGGCAAGTGATGTAGCGTTCACAAGTTTTTAGCCACCACTAACGAGCAGGGGAGTGTGTGGCCAGCACAATGCCCCAGGGGCCTTGCCAGTACCTGGGCTCGAACCCGCGACTCGGGATCTGCCTCGGTTCGATAGTCCAGTGCGCTACCACTTAGACCGTCGCACCCCTTAATCTATACATTATTTCAGGGTAACTGTATCTGATATAACTATTGATCTATACATTATTTCAGGGTAACTGTATCTGATAAAACTATTTATCTAAACATTATTTCAGGGTAACTGTATCTGTTATAACTATTGAAGGCACAGATTGCAAACTTGTTCATGTTGGTATGTTGGCTGACAAGACAGGAGGGCAGGTAACTCTAGATTACAATTTTCAAAGATCATGAAATTTTCTTTACTTTTAAAATTAAAATTATTATTATGTTAAGATCTGGGTTTAACCAGTTTAATTTTCTTTGGTGGTCATAATTGCAATAAACATAAATGATCATGTCATCTTTTTAACCTGAGATAAAATGTTAGAACTTTAAAAAAGAACTTTCTGTACAACTTTAATTTTACAGCATTTATTATCTGTACTGCATTTTAGGTCAACATCGTTGACCCTTTAAAATTGACAGAGGAGTTCGGGAACATACTGGCTGACCCCATCATAGCGACCAGAGTCAAAGCATTTTTCATTCTCCACAAGGAACTGTAAGGAGGTTTATTCAATTCTCTTATCATATTCAAGTGATCCTTTTTGAATAAATACAATTCTGAATAGTAAATTATTAGATTAGAAAACAAAATTAATCTCACACCATAAACATAGATATAAAGTTAAAAATAAAATTTACTAAATAATCTCACATACCCAAGTGTCAGTCTCATTTTAAAAATCATTGAATCATTCAGTCCAGCCAAACTTATTTAATTTATTTAAAAAATGTGAAGTAGATCAGTGCTTCTCAAGGTGGTGGTCTGCGGACCGGTGTTGGTCCGTAAGCCAACCGCTGCCGGTCCGGAGTAGTTATCTAGAAAGGAGATAAAATTATAATTATAATCCTCCATTTGCAACCATTAATTTTAACTCAGTAGAATATCTCAATTATAATCCTCCATTTGCAACCATTAATACTAACTATATAGAATATCTCAAATATAATCCTCCATTTGCAACCATTAATACTAACTCAGTAGAATATCTCAATTATAATCCTCCATTTGCAACCATTAATTCTAACTCAGTAGAATATCTCAATTATAATCCTCCATTTGCAACCATTAATACTAACCCTATAGAATATTTCAAATTTTGCTAATAAACATGAAATTAATAAAATAAAATAAAATAAATTACATTTTGCTACCAATTCACTACAGGGAAAATAGTTCACCGGTCCATGGTGTAATAGAAAAAATTCATGCCGGTCCGCCATACTAAAAAGTTTGAGAAGCACTGAAGTAGATTAACGTAAAATTAAAATGTTAGGTTTAAACTTTTACAAAAATGTTCTTGCTATAAATTTAAAAAAAATACATGTAATTTGTGTACCAGATAATGTCAGTCTGACCAATATTATCGATTTGTTCATAGTTATGTCCTAGATGAAAATGATCCTGACAACAAATTGAGTAGAGCGGAACACAATGCTGGCAATGTTAAAAGTAGTTCTACCATCACATTTGAGTTTGCTAAGAGGAAGCAGGCAAGAGGTATGGACTTCTGGAATGTTCTTTGTTTCTCTAATTGTTCCACCATCCTGTAGTTATTGTTTGATGAACCTTCTGGAATGTTCTTTGTTTCTCCAATTTTTCTACCATCCTGCAGTTATTGTTTGATGAACCTTCTGGAATGTTCTTTGTTTCTCCAATTTTTCTACCATCCTGCAGTTATTGTTTGATGAACCTTCTGGAATGTTCTTTGTTTCTCCAATTTTTCTACCATCCTGCAGTTATTGTTTGATGAACCTTCTGGAATGTTCTTTGTTTCTTTAATTGTTACAACATCCTGTAGTTATTGTTTGATGAACTGACCGGCCAATCTCTAGAAACAAATAAATTTGTTTGAAACTTTTATGTGTGAATATTGATTGAAACACAGCAGGTAATTGATCAGTTTAAGTGTTAGATCAATTGTATCATTGAAACACAGCAGGTAATTGATCAGTTTAAGTGATAGATCAATTGTATCAGTGAAACACAGCAGGTAATTGATCAGTTGTTAGATCAATTGTATCATTGAAACACAGCAGGTTAGGGTTAGGGTTAGATCAATTGTATCAGGTCTGAATGCTTCTTGCTCTAGGACAGGACTGTGTTTATTAATAATAATACAGTCGAACCCACTTACCTCGAGCTCGGTTAGCTCGACCACCCTATTATGTCGACGTTTTTTATTGGAACCGCCAAATTCTCTCTTTGTCTTAGCATTTTTTCATCGGCTAATTCGATTTTTCTAAGTCGCCGAAACCTAGTACCTCGAGCACAAAAGATGGCCAAATTTGCAACTTAACTTGGTTAGCTCGATTTTCGTCGGTTGAAAATAAAGGTTTGTATCGAGAATCGACGGTGGTTTTTATATAATTAAATAAAAAAATTAATAAATTATTATTCTTTTAAAAGTTTGTTGTTGTTGCTTTGTTACCAGTAACGTGACTGTGACACTAACACGCGCGTGACGATGAAATGAAATCATTTCTGATTAACACAGTACACACAGCCCACCGCGTGCTGTGATCAACGGTCAAGGCCACAATAGTTTTATTTATATTACAAGTTTGATTGACTGAGGAAATTCGAGAACGTTCTGATAGTTAAGTAACAGATATTCTGCACGTCAAAAGCATTAAACTTAAAATAACCATATTGATTTGTTTATTTGTATTTTAAATTCGCTGATACAAAGGCAAACGCGACTGTGACACGGCGAAGCGTAAACTTTGGCCTTTTAGCGCATGCGCAGACAATTATAAACTGGTAACTTATTTTTCATTAAATAAATGGAATCGAAACATGACAGAGACGTAATCAAAGTCCTTTACTTCGGCATAAATATATATACATCAAAAGCATTAAACTTAAAATAACCATATTGATTTGTTTATTTGTATTTTAAATTCGCTGATGCGACTGTGACACGGCGAAGCGTAAACTTTGACCTTTTAGCGCATGCGCAGACAATTATAAACTGGTACCTTATTTTTCATTAAATAAATGGAATCGAAACACGAAAGAGACGTAATCAAAGTCCTTTACTTCGGCATAAATATATATACATGTGTATATATATGTATATATATATATATATATATAAATTCCCGATTAGTCATAACTTTTCCCGACTTTCAAGGCCGAGAATTTATTTTTAAGAATTCCCGACTTTTTCCCGTTTTCCTGAATGGGAACCATGGTTATGGTTATATTTAGATTTTAAACGGTCCTTAAAAACGAACGGTCATTACAACCTTAGACTTAGGAAAGAGTGAAGAAATATTAGGGTTCCGATACGATTCCGATAAATCATCCCATCACTAATTAACGCTAACTAATTAATCATGTACATAAAGAAATTTCAAGCACATGTTAATATTTTGCCGCCATATTGGTTTTCGTTTTAACTCGATCATCGGTTATGTCGACGCCATTTTTCATACCCCAACGCCGTCGACTTAAGCGGTTTCGACTGTAATGTGATAATTTTTATTGCGTTGTACCCCGGCGAGTAGCTGAGCTCCCCTGTACCCCGGCAAGTAGCTGAGCTCCCCTGTACCCCGGCAAGTAGCTGAGCTCCCCTGTACCCCGGCAAGTAGCTGAGCTCCCCTGTACCCCGGCAAGTAGCTGAGCTCACATGTACCCCGGCAAGTAGCTGAGCTCCCCTGTACCCCGGCAAGTAGCTGAGCTCCCCTGTACCCCGGCAAGTAGCTGAGCTCACATGGCAAGTAGCAGAGCTCCCCTGTACCCCGGCAAGTAGCTGAGCTCCCCTGTACCCCGGCAAGTAGCTGAGCTCCCCTGTACCCTGGCAAGTAGCTGAGCTCCCCTGTACTCCGGCAAGTAGCTGAGCTCACATGGTAAGTAGCTGAGCTCACATGGCAAGTAGCTGAGCTCCCCTGTACCCCGGCAAGTAGCAGAGCTCCCCTGTACCCCGGCAGGTAGCTGAGCTCCCCTGTACCCCGGCAAGTAGCAGAGCTCCCCTGTACCCCGGCAAGTAGCTGAGCTCCCCTGTACCCCGGCAAGTAGCTGAGCTCCCCTGTACCCTGGCAAGTAGCTGAGCTCCCCTGTACTCCGGCAAGTAGCTGAGCTCACATGGTAAGTAGCTGAGCTCACATGGCAAGTAGCTGAGCTCTCCTGTACCCCGGCAAGTAGCAGAGCTCCCCTGTACCCCGGCAAGTAGCAGAGCTCCCCTGTACCCCGGCAAGTAGCAGAGCTCCCCTGTACTCCGGCAAGTAGCAGAGCTCCCCTGTACCCTGGCAAGTAGCTGAGCTCACATGGCAAGTAGCTGAGCTCCCCTGTACCCCGGCAAGTAGCTGAGCTCCCCTGTACCCCGGCAAGTAGCTGAGCTCCCCTGTACCCCGGCAAGTAGCTGAGCTCCCCTGTACTTCGGCAAGTAGCTGAGCTCCCCTGTACCCCGGCAAGTAGCTGAGCTCACATGGCAAGTAGCTGAGCTCCCCTGTACCCCGGCAAGTAGCTGAGCTCACATGGCAAGTAGCTGAGCTCACAGCGCTTCACATAAAAATAGTTATATACACATATAATAATCATAGCATTCAATATAAAACATACAAATCATAACTACAACATATAAAGGACATAACAGTGTACATAAGCTACGTTTATCAACACAATTTGCATTAAGCAGCTAGAAATGCCATATATAAACTTCTCTTTGAGCTATTGGTTAAAAAATATTTTGCTATAAAAGCTGAACATTTTTCCCATGCTTTTGAATTGAGTTCTAAAGAATTAAGTACGTATATACATTCCACCTGACTTGTGGCACTAGTTAGTTCAAAAAGTTATTACTTGACCTTAGAAAATTTTTGTTTTAATCCTGTTTATTAATTGCAGATTTGCCAAGCCCCCGTGATAGCTCCACGGAAGAGAGTCAGTGCTCAAAGTCAGACAAGTCAGACAACTCAGACATGGTTTGTTTCTTTTAAAAACAATAACAGCTGATCAACAGCCCTGTTAATAAACAAACATTACTTAATTGAACTTTTAATTCCTTTATTAAAGTTTTAATTACTTCATTGATATTTTAATTATTTATTGAAATTTTAATTACTTTATTGAAATTTCAATTTAAAAATAACATAATAAATAAAAGAACTACTAAATCATTAAAAGATAAATAGAAATAAAAGAACTACTAAATCATTAAAAGATGCATATAAATGAAAGAACTAATAAATCATTAAAAGATAAATAGAAATAAAAGAACTACTAAATCATTAAAAGATGCATATAAATGAAAGAACTAATAAATCATTAAAAGATAAATATAAATGAAAGAACTACTAAATCATTAAAAGATAAATAGTAATGGAAGAACTAAGAGAATAAATACAAAGAAACTGTGTGTTGTCTAGTTAAGAAACTGTGTGGTGTCAAGTGTTGTGTAGTTAAGAAACTGTGTGGTGTCAAGTGTTGTGTAGTTAAGAAACTGTGTGGTGTCAAGTGTTGTGTAGTTTGCCAATATGCAATGACCAATGACATCCAATTCTCTGGCTATGAAATATCTTCAATCAGTTTTAAAACCTTTCAATATGTTTTGAAGCAAACAGAAGGTGATGATGTCCAACGAGTTCCTATAAATGCCCCTGAAGTCGGAGAACATGGAGATCCCCTGAAAGTTCCTGACACAGACGCAGCAAGAAATTTTCCATTCCAACTTCAGATTGAGTATACAGACACAGAGGGAAACAAAGCTCTGAGGGTCCTCACACGAGCCATGCCTGCCACCCATGACAGAAAAGTCACAGAAAAAAGTTAGCACCAACATTTGTGATATAATAGTGTCAAACTTACCCAAGGATTTTTTTTTACTCAATGTGACAACTAGAATAAACAAGTGCTGTTGGAACAGAGCCCTATTTTACAAAAAAAACACAACGAAAAATGGAAATTGTGCAACTTTATATTAACAACATAATATAATATTATCAAGTGCCTACATAACTTACTGCTGTGCTTTGTAACAGTAATAAAATAAACATTAGTATATTAGTGAAGGTACGTTTTAATGGTGAAGTTTATGTTTTCATAGTGAATGTTAGGTTTTAATAGTGAAGGTTAGTTTTTAAGAGTGAAGAAAAATTTCTTAAATTGAATTTAATGCATTTTATTTATTAGAGATGAAAAAAAAATTCAACTGTTTTCTAAAATTGTCTTTTGCATAGATGCCAATCTAGAAGTACTTGGAGCTCATGCAGCAAAAAAATCAGCAGACCTGGCACTCAAAGGACAGTTCTCTAAATCTCGAGGTCTAGCTTTGATGAATCAGAGGCTTGCTTGGAGAAATACGTAAGACTTTCTTCTACACAATATCAAACATAGATGTATTTGAGAAATATGTATGACTTTCTTCTACACAATATCAAACATGATGTTTTTCAACTGTTGTCAGCTTAAAAGATTTTCTTTATCATGCATTTACTCAAAAAGATTTTACCTGCTCATCTCTTAAAGTTATAACTAGTAATTTTGTTAAGGTTTAGTTAAAGAACTAAATTATTCTTATAACTTGACAGGTTGCATTAATTTTGATAAGGTTTAGTTAAAGAACTAAATTATTCTTATAACTTGACAGGTTGCATTAATTTTGATAAGGTTTAGTTAAAGAACTAAATTATTCTTATAACTTGACAGGTTGCATTAATTTTGATAAGGTTTAGTTAAAGAACTAAATTATTCTTATAACTTGACAGGTTGCATTAATTTATATTTCCAAGATTTAATGAAAAGGATCCAATACATTTTTTACTCAACAGGCATAGTGATACGGCATCTACATTGTCAAATACATTATTTACTCACCAGGCATACATTATTTACTCACCAGGCATAGTGATACGGCATCTACATTGGATCGGGCCAAGTACAAAGTCATCTTCAGTAAGATACAGAGCATGGAAAACTTTATACAGAAAAAACAAAAGGTTTGCTTTGATAATTTAATTTGTCCAGTAAATCAGTCTTGTCAAGATGTTTGACCAAATGTAATAGAGATATAAAACTAAAATTCTACCTCACCTTGGTGAGACCTGTACTAGAATATGCATCTTCTGTATGGGACCCATCCACCAAAGAAAACATTGATAAACTAGAACAAATTAAAAAAATAGCTGCCAGATTCATTACTGGAGAATATTCAAAACTGACAAGAATAACACCATTAGTTAAATCATTAAACCTTGAAACACTAGAGGATAGAAGAACCAAGAGTAAAGTAGTAATTATAGATATAGCAATTAATTCTAATTTAGAAATACAACACAAAGATAACTTAATAGATATAAGGATAAAAACACCTTTCTTATTCCGTATGCAAGAACAAACACATACAAATTTTCAGTCTTCCCGTCCGGAATTAGGGCGTGGAATGGGTTGCCTGAAGAAACCAGGAAAACCAACACTTTATCAACATTTAAATCTCTAATAAAAATGCAGGACTAAACACAAACCATAGATAAGCGTAGGACCCAATAATCTTCTGTATAGAAGAAGCGTCTGTAACAGATTAAATGTCTTACCAAAGGTAAATCAGTCTTGTCAAGATGTTTGACCTTGTCTTACCAAAGTCCAAGTTATGATTTATTTGAGTTTATACTGGGTACTGGAGGGTAGGGCAGTAGGCAGTAAATAATCTTAACTTTCTATTAGAGCAATAAAGGACAAAGAGTAATGGTAGAGAAAAGCTAAAACATAGTATGTGATAACCTTTGAAAAATGATTCATTGGCATATCACTTTAAGTACTAATACCAGGTTGGGAATATTTTTGTAATCCTTTTATTTGAATTTTAAGTGTGCATAGTAACAAAAAAAAACCGTAAAAAAAACAACTTTTTGACTATAAATCCTTTATATAGGAGACATAACTAAAAGAATTAAACAATATAATTTGCAATGTCAGTCTGTAGTGTCTGTCCGTGACGCTAATTTTAGAAAGCAGCGCACCAAATTACTGCACCAATGCATCAAAATGTGAGCAAATTAAAGATACGCTGTAAAAAAATATTATATGATGTCATTGTTTTAGCTCATATTTTTATTTTGGAAAAGGGAACAATGTAAAAAGAGGATTTGATGATGGTTAATTATAAAATAAAAAAACAAAGGGGGCGCCGTAGGCGCCCTACAACTCCTATTATAAAATATTTTGTGTGCATTTCAGAAAGTTTAATATTTCATATTTATCAAACAAGGGCAAGTTAGTTGGGCTTTTGAAAAAGGTCGGCGACGTAGGCACCCTAAAAAAAGTGCATTTTTTCAAAATAAATAGATTTCAGCTGAAAACGTCCGTCATTTTTGACGGGTGATACGCTAGTGTTCATTATAATATGCAGCGCAAGACAATCCAGAAATACAAAACTTCAGTTATGTCTCGTAAAACATGTTTAATAAAATGCGCACCGATCGGGAATATATTTTAAAAAAGTATTGTCAATATAATATAAACTTATTGCGCGACAGGAAAGGTTGTTCAATATAATTCGCACCACGACACTGTAGCACAGGGGTGGCCAGACCTGCAGCAAGGGAGAGCCATTTTATTAATATTAAAAAATTTTGAGAGCCGCATTGAGAAATTATCGCTCACGTCCACACCAATGTTCCCTTTAAGCTGTGCGGCTGCGCAGATATCTGACAGACCCCGCGCAGCAGTTTAGAATTACAGCGCAGCAAAATGTTGTAAAATATTTCAGACAAAGTGGAAATTGTGCAACTTTGCACACAAGTTTTTTTACTTTGCACACGGACCAGGGAACATTAGAGAGAACACTGGTCCCCACTTACAATGAAAAATTCCTTTGGTGATTCATTTTCAAAATTATTTTTTATTTGAATTTAATGACTTGAACATTTCAATTGTTTTAATGAGAACTGTATGTTGAAGAAATATATGCGTTGCAGTTACTCTATTAACAAACATTTAAACATGAAAATTTATTAATAGAAACACGTTGCATAAGATTCACTGTGAACATTAATTTTTATGATTCTGGTAAGAAGCCTTTGAACTAGCAAGTTTCTTTAAATCTGGTTGGTAGCTTGTAGTAGTGGTGCGAAGAAGTTCTGTCAGGTGCTGATTACTAGATAATGCTCGATGCTTTGATTTTATGAACTTAATTGTGTCCAAAGATTCACAGCAGTAGGTTGTACCGAATATGGATATAAGTCGGCAACTAGATTTCTTAAGTTGAGGATATTTTACTTCTGGCACGAGCTTCCAGAAATCCATCACAGATTGTGATTAGTATATAATCGCCAAACCCTGATCTTCCTGTAACTCTGACAGCTTCATTTCAGCTGCAGAAGGTTCCATAACAATGTTCATAGGAAGCTGGAAAACAGCTTTGATTACGTCTAAATCCTCTGCTCATTTTGGTTGAAAGCTTCTATTTTCTTCTTTATATTTTTGTTCCCTAAACTTGTTGCCATATTTTGTGGATTTTTATCGAAACGGAAACAAGAAATTTAACAGTTTACATCACCAACCACTTACAAACCAATCGCTTCCTTCAACTTTTAAAATTTAAATAAGCCAAAAATATTTTCAACCCTTTGATTCTGTCCAGATTTTTTTAAAAGTTCATTTATTTTTGTTACACTCTTACAGTGTTTTTTAAGTATTGTGGGGACAGGAGTGGGGGGTGGGGGGTAGATAAACAACATTGGCTCGTCTGTCACAACCGGTAACTCAATAATTCGGTGTATTTCAAAGCGAAGTTAGCGCCCTGTCATATAATAAAAGCAAGGATGTTATTATTAATAACAAATACCAACCCCTTTTAATTTTCTGAGGTGCGGTCGCGTTTTCCTTGATTCATTCAAAGAACCTAATCTTTTAGAGTTAATAGATTTTTGTTTCATGTTCAGGGAAAAACGGTGTATCAAAATACATGTACTTTGTGTTTTGTCGGGACCATATTTTATTTCCCGTTGACAGATATTTCTTCTTAAGCGTTTTCCTGTTAGTCGTATTTCACAGCATATATTTTAATCGTATTTCACAGCATATATTTCAAACGAAAAGTTTTAATTTTATCAATTGTTCGCAAGCCGCAGTTTGGCCACTGTAGCACAAAAATTAACGTTACATAGAGATACAAAAAGATAATCTAAAAATTCATTTAATTTAATTACAGTACACGCGATCGATTTGAAATTTTGATACATCATTTTTATCATCGGCATGAGTCTGCCTGCAAAATTTCAGCTCGCTAGCTTATGAGGAAGTGGGTTAAAAATCGATCCAAATTTTTTTCGGCAAGCAAGGCCTCAAGCAAACAGAGACCACGAGTTAATATAAAGGATTTTAAAAAGATTAAAATTTAAAAACTGAAAGGATTTCCTGTTTATATCTGATGTGATGAATTTCGTGGTTGTGAGTATCTGATGTAATGTATTTCATGGTTTTGAGTATCTGATATGATGTATTTCATGGTTGTATCTGATATGATGTATTTTATGGTTGTATCTGATATGATGTATTTCATGGTTGTATCTGATATGATGTATTTCATGGTTGTGAATATCTGATATGATGTATTTCATGGTTGTATCTGATATGATGTATTTCATGGTTCTGAGTATCTGATATGATGTATTTCATAGTTGTATCTGATATGATGTATTTCATGGTTGTATCTGATATGATGTATTTCATGGTTGTGAGTATCTGATATGATGTATTTCATGGTTGTATCTGATGTAATGTATTTCATGGTTGTATCTGATGTAATGTATTTCATGGTTGTATCTGACATGATGTATTTCATGGTTGTATCTGATGTAATGTATTTCATGGTTGTGAGTATCTGATGTAATGTATTTCATTGTTGTATCTGATGTAATGTATTTCATGGTTGTATCTGATGTAATGTATTTCATGGTTGTATTAGATGTAATGTATTTCATGGTTGTATCTGATGTAATGTATTTCATGGTCGTGAGTATATGATGTAATGTATTTCATGGTTGTATCTGATGCAATGTATTTCGTGGTTGTGAGTATCTGATGTAATGTTTTTCATGGTTGTATCTGATGTAATGTATTTCATGGTTGTATCTGATGTAATGTATTTCATGGTTGTATCTGATGTAATGTATTTCATGGTTGTATCTGATGTAATGTATTTCATGGTTGTATCTGATGTAATATATTTCATGGTTGTATCTGATGTAATGTATTTCATGGTTGTATCTGATGTAATGTATTTCATGGTTGTATCTGATGTAATGTATTTCATGGTTGTATCTGATGTAATGTATTTCATGGTTGTATCTGATGTAATGTATTTCATTGTTGTATCTCATATGATGTATTTCATGGTTGTGAGTATCTGATGTAATGTATTTCATGGTTGTGAGTATCTGATGTAATGTATTTCATGGTTGTATCTGATATGATGTATTTCATGGTTGTGAGTATCTGATATGATGTATTTCATGGTTGTGAGTATCTGATGTAATGTATTTCATGGTTGTGAGTATCTGATGTAATGTATTTCATGGTTGTGAGTATCTGATGTAATGTATTTCATGGTTGTGAGTATCTGATGTAATGTATTTCATGGTTGTGAGTATCTGATGTAATGTATTTCATGGTTGTGAGTATCTGATGTAATGTATTTCATGGTTGTGAGTATCTGATGTAATGTATTTCATGGTTGTATCTGATATGATGTATTTCATGGTTGTGAGTATATGAAATGATGTATTTCATGGTTGTGAGTATCTGATATGATGTATTTCATGGTTGTGAGTATCTAATATAATGTATTTCATGGTCGTGAGTATATGATATGATGTATTTCATGGTTGTGAGTATATGATATGATGTATTTCATGGTTGTGAGTATCTGATATGATGTATTTCATGGTCGTGAGTATATGATATGATGTATTACATGGTTGTGAGTATCTGATATGATGTATTTCAGCAAGAGATTGACCAGTTTGGACATACACGGAGTGACAGTGAACACAGTGATACTGATGAACTCTACGATGATGGACAGGCCCCAAGTGCCCAGGCGCCAGCACCTCCTCGGACATACACGAAAGGTTACATTGCTACCAAGTTTAAAAAGGTCTGTCTTGTCATGTGTTTAAAAAGTTATGTGTTGCCATGTGTTTAAAAAGGTCTGTCCTGTCATGTGTTTTAAAAGGTGTATCCTGCCATGTGTTAAAAAGGTCTGTCCTGTCATGTGTTTAAAAAGGTGTATCCTGCCATGTGTTAAAAAGGTCTGTCCTGCCATGTGTTTTAAAAGGTCTGTCCTGTCATATGTTTTAAATATTTTAAATGGTCTCCTCCCCCCCCCCTATTCCTACATTAGACATTAAACTGCTGAAGAAAATGTGCATGACATAAAATAATTATGAAGATTTTAAAAAGAAGCACTAAAGTGCATCAGAAGCAACTGTTGTTAAAACTAAACAATTTGTTTGATCAATTGTAAATGTATTTCTTCAATACATTTTTTTATATTTGTGACTTATTCCTTACTGGTTTTACTTTTCCCTTACTTTTGCTGCCTCATGTGACCATTTCACTTTGATACTCCTCTCGTAGTTATTTTACTGAAACTAGTCAATTCATACAACCCTATAGATAAATGTGTAAATTTCAGTTCAAAAGGAGTTGGAATTTTTGTTTTATGTTAAGATTCAATCCATGGGCATGTTAACTGATTTGTCAATCATCATTTCATTTTATTTTGATTGTTATATACTTTTTAAACTTAATCCATTACTATTAATTAATGTATGGAAATAAAAGAAAGTAAGTAAGTAAAGTCACCTTTTCAGACCATGATGGCATATGGCAGGGGTCACCATGATGGCCTATGGTAGGGGTCACCATAATGGCCTATGGCAGGGGTCACCATGATGGCCTATGGCAGGGGTCACCATGATGGCCTATGGAAGGGGTCACCATGATGGCCTATGGCAGGGGTCACCATGATGGCCTATGGCAGGGGTCACCATGATGGCATATGGCAGGCGTCACCATGATGGCCTATGGCAGGGGTCACCATGATGGCCTATGGCAGGGGTCACCATTATTGCCTATGGCAGGCGTCACCATGATGGCCTATGGCAGGGGTCACCATGATGGCCTATGGCAGGGGTCGGCAACTTTTTTGCCCGTTACCCCAAAATATAACATTTTATGTTGCCGTTACTCCCGATGGCGCGAGGTCCTTCCCACACCACTTGGGAGTTTTGGGTGCGTTGTAAGCCCCACCCTGCCCAAAAGTGTCCAGTGATAAGCCCCAGCCAAAAACGCATCTGTTGAGTTTTAGAAGCCTAACAAGTGTCTAAAAATGACCAGAAAATGATTATGCGTATGATGCAATTATAATAGTTAACAGTCATCAATCAATCATCGCATGTCGTCCCATTTGGGGCTTAGGCCACAAACAAAGGCTCTCCAGGCATTCCGGCCCTGCGCCAATCTCTAACTGTCCCCAGCTGTGCCCACTCTTATTGGTGTCATTTCAGCAGAAACTTGGGCAGTTTTTCCAGCTTCAAACATGGTCCTTACTTTCCATGTTCCTAAACTGGTGGTGGTCCTAGTGGAGATGATGGTTGTCTGCCGGGTTCTTTCCTGTTGGCTTTGGCCACCCAGCTTCATTAGTTCTCTGTTATGAGATCCATCTTTTCCAAGGTCCGAGTTTCCTTTTTTTATATTTGTTCGTGATTTTGTAGCAATGCTTTTTTTTACGGGAAGGGATGCTAGCCTTTCGCACAACCCTCCTCCTCTCTCACCCGGGCTTGGGACCGGCTACGGCGGAGTTATAATAGTTAACAGTCGAATATAATATTATTGCTTTAGCGGTTATAGGTCTAAAGGCCCTGGCCATTCTGGATATAATAATAAATCTGACATATTGCAATAAAGTGAGATATACACATATTTACTTTAAAAAATAACATAAATTATAAATTTAAAATAAATTAATGTCACGCGGCTGTTCATTGACAAAGTGAAGGAAGGTGTCTCAAAGACGGCCCCATGCGTCACCATTGACTCCAAATGGACGCATCTCAGAGACACAATCTATACATCAGCAATAGATGCCTTTGGCAAGAAATCTCACAAAAACACGGATTGGTTTGATGAATATTGGGACGAGATGAAACCTGTCACTTAAGCCAAAAGGAAAGCTCTTATGGCCTACAAGGAAAAGCCCACACCGACAGGCTGCATGCCTTAAAAACAGCAAAGTCGCATGCACAAAAAGTTGCACGTCAATGTTCCAATACTTACTGGCTTAACCTCTGCTCCAGCATACAGTCAGCTGCAGACATGGGCAATGCCAAAGCCATGTACGAAAATATCAAAAAATCAACTGGCCCTTTGACGTCCATAGTTGCCCCCCTAAAGTCCAAAAGTGGAGAACTTATCCATGACCAGGCATGACAAAGATAAAACGGTGGGTTTACCATTATCTGGAACTGTATTCAACAGTTACCAGTTTCCAGCACCGCTCTAGATGACATCCCCGATATGCCACTCTTGGAAGAACTTGATGTCGTGCCCACACAGGAAGAGCTGAGCAAAGCAATTGACACTGACAGCCTAGTTTGTGGAAAAGCCCCTGGGAATGATGGCATACCACCAGAAGCTCTAAAGCAGTGGTTCCCAAACTTTTTTGGCGTACTGACCCCTTTCAAGAAAAAAATATTACTCAGCGCCCCCCCCCCAAATTTAATTTTAAAAAAAATTTTAACACATGGGTGTGTAAATTACGTTTCGCGGCTCTGTAGGCGATCTTGTGTTATGTTTATTTTCTTTGTTTTTTTAGAATTTTCGATATTTTTTTGAATTTATATTCCGAGTATTTGATTCGAATCTAGGGGTATACAATCATTTTATGGCTCCAGAATCGATTGGTGATCATACGTCATTAATTCTAAACATATCTATTCGGAACTACATTGCAGCTCAAACGAACTTGGCTTCTGTTAACGATTTACATTTTGAATAGTTTTAAAAGCAAATAGACATTTTTTAACCAGAGTGCTGCCAAAAAAAAAGATTAAGGACGAATTTCATGTTTTTAATGACGAATGGATTACAAAATACTGCTGTACGAGCGTTGGCAGCAAAGCAGTATTTTTGCTGTGCCGTGACAGTGTGAGCGTCTCTAAGGAGTGCAACTTAAAAGGACTCTGCCAAGAAAAAAATTTGGATTTCAGGCACAATTTAAAGAAAGAAGAAATTTCAGGAGTTGGTTAATAAGTTAAAGATGCAGCCAAATGTTTTCACCAAACAGTCTTGAATATAAGAGGCTGCAACCGAAGCCAGTTTGGTTCTATAAGATCTTAAAATTAATCAAGCCTTTTCTTAAAGCCAGCTCATCAAGGAATGCCTGTCAGATGCAGCAAGCATTATGTGTCCAGAACAGAAAATAAATTTGATAGCATTTGTCTGTCAAGGAGAAATGTAGTCAGGCATGTTGAAAAAATAAGTGACAATTTGATGCAACAACTTTGAGATGCAAGGAAAGACTTTTTGTGGTACTCTCTTGCGTTGGACGAGAGTACCCATATACAGGACACAACACATTTGTTGGTATTTATACGGGTATTAAACACTTGTTTCGAGCTTACCGAAGAATTAATTGGTTGTGAGTAACTCAAAGACACAACTACAGGCCAAGATTTATTAAATGCTGTTGAAAACTGTGTTGAAGGAACTGGGTTGGTGTGGAACAAGATGGCAAGTGTTAACAACCCATGGAGCGTGTGCTTTAACAGGAAAAAAGAAGCTCTGGTGAAATTGGTGAAGAATAAAATAAAAGAATTCGAACATCCTGTCCATACACTCTTACCTCACCACTGTGTATTTCATCAGCAAAGTATGTGTAAAGCTGTGTTAAAGGTCAAGCAGTTGACAGTGTGATAAACTGTCACAGCCAGTGCATTTAACAACATGCAGTTAAAGGCACTGCTTGAAGATTTGAATATTATTATATTATCTACCACATCAGTATCCGCTGGCTAAACTTGGGCAAGATATTGAGGTGATAGTGGGATCTCATGGAATAAATATTTATGTTCCTGGAGATGAAGGTTGTTTTTTGTGTGACTTTGTTAATACCATTGTTAATGTAGAGTGGAAGTCAGACTTCATGTTTGCCATTAACATTATGGAAAAACTCTCCCATTCTCCAGGAAAGCAGGTGAAAACAGGTTTTGCAATTTCCCTTTGCTCCAAAAGAAAACCATTTCTGGTGAAATGGCTGACAAGAACAAGGCTCAGTTGGATGCCTTGGCAATGGAATTTGAAAGGAAGTTCCAAGACTTCAAGAATCTGGAACCACTCTTTAATATCCTCAATTCGCTACTTTGTGAAGAAGCTGATTTAGCCCCAGAGGATATATATAAGATTCCTTTAATTAAATTTTGAAACAAGTGGGTCAAGTAAGCGATGTCACATTTTAATTGAATCAAATTGGATCGTAAAGCATTATTTTTTATCTTTTAAGTACTTCAGCATCGAGTTAAACAGCTTATAAGACCAATCTAAACAAGCTCCTTTTGACTACCAACGAAGCAGCTAACGACTACATTGTTCATCGTTTTCAATACAAAGCTTTTTAAACAATCTGTCATTTGATAATTTGCTTCTGGTTGTGTTGATAGCCTATAGCTTGATGGATTATATAGTGTACTGCAAATGCATTCAGCACCTCATTTTTTAAATATGCAAGCACACCCCCATAGCGATCTACTATTGAGCACCATCTGTGGCTACTGAAATATTACTTAGAGGTATTCCTTTTTCTTTTCAAATGCATGAAATATTTATTATTCTTTGGAATCAGTTTGCAAATGTTTAGCAAATAATAATTTTTGGCAAATATATTCTTCCTTTCTGAACCGCACTATGCTAAAAGTAAAGCTTTATTTCCTGGCAAAGTTGACTCATCAAGTTTAATAGAATAGAGAGATGTTTTTAAATAGTTACACAATGAATCTTCAACACCTTTATACATTTCATCATTTCTTATTTGAAATGTATTATTACTAATAACGAATTTTTAAAAATAATATCAGATGTTGGCTTGTGTAGCACAGTACATGTTACTTCACGTATACGCGGTATAATTTGTTCATTACCATTAGTATGATTTTTTCCCGATTTGGCAATCATTAACGAAATATTGTAAGAAGCAATGCAGCCATCGCAATCTTGTGTGGTTGCGGTTGAAAAGAATTTTGCCAATGTCGGTTGTTTGATAATTTTTTACTTTAGTTTTCGAAAATAAAATAAATCCTTAATTATCACCGTTAATTTTTGTTAAATGTTCTTGTAGTCTGGAAGTGCGCAATGGCACATATTTAAATGCAAGTGAGGGAGTATGTGGGAACCAAACTAACGTCGAAAACGTTTTTCAATGAAAAATTAAGCCTTATGAGCTGAATACAATTTTTTTCTTCTAAATCTGCTCTTCTTTCTGTTTAAGCTTTCACCGCCCTTTTACAGTTATTCACCGCCCTCCTTACAGTTATTCACCGCCCCCCAAATGGACCTGTGGTTTTCACCGCCCCCCTGGATCGCTTCAGCGCCAACAAGGGGGCGGAAGCGCCCACTTTGGGAATCACGGCTCTAAAGAGTAGCAAGACAGCTTTACTCTAACCACTGCACGAGCTTCTGTCCCTCTGCTTGGAACAGGGCTACATCCCCCAAGACCTAAAGGATTCAAATATAGTGACAATATATAAAAACAAGGGTGATAGAAGTGACTGCAATAACTATCGCGGCATCTCACTCCTTAGTATTGTAGGAAATACATTCGGATGATTCGGCACTGATAGCACACACAGAAACTGGTTTGCAACAACTCGTGTCAAGCTTCTCCAATGCCTGCAAAGAATTTGGTCAGCAAATCAGCCTGAAAAAGACAAACATCATGGCCCAAGACACACAACCTCTTACCATCAATATCGACAATGAAAACTTGGAGGTTGTGGACAGCTTCACCTACTTGGGTTCAAAGGTCTCCAATACACTGTCCATAGAAGAAGAAATAAACAGTAGAATTGGCAAGGCAGCTGCAACAATGGCTAAATTAAATAAACGGGTCTGGCTAAACACCAAGTTAACAGAGAAAACCAAACTGTGTGTCTATAGAGCCTGCGTCATTAGTACGCTGCTATACGGGAGCGAGACATGTACCACTTATACATCCCAAGAACGCAAGCTTAATAGCTTTCACTTGAGATGCCTGCGTCGCATCCTTGGCATTAAATGGCAAGACAGAGTGCCTAATACTGAGGTCCTAATGCATGCCACTACCCAAAGCATGTTCTCAATCCTTAGTTAAAGACGCCTGAGATGGCGAGGACATGTTAAAAGAATGAGCCCTGGCCGCATCCTCAAGGACCTCCTATATGGAGAACTGGCATCGAGAAAGAGGAAGACAGGTCACCCACGTCTGCGATTTAAAGATGTTTGCCAAAGGGACATGAAAGCAGCCAGAACATGCACAAGCGACTGGGAGTGTAAGGCAGAAGACCGATCTACGTGGTGCACATTTGTCAAAGAGGGCGTCATAGCCGAGGAGTGAAGGATGGAGGAGGCTACGGACAGAAGAGCTAGGATAAAGGCCAAAACATTTGGAATCACAGAACTCGTGTGTAAAAGCTGTGGTAAAGCCTGTCACTCAAGGATAGGACTGCACAGCCACTCGAGGAAATGCAACCCAACTCAACGGTGATGCACCATCGTCTCGCGAGACGGAAGGATGCCGATAATGTCATCAATTCTTATTATCAAACACAGAGGTTTTTTCTTTAAATCTCATTAAAGTACAGTTTTTGAAAAAGGATGTTGTTTCATTTTTGACACAATTCCATCAACATCAGGGCTTTTTGATGCGTGGACAAGTTGGATGCTGTCTTCAGGGTCCAATCGATTTTGCAGCTTTGTTTTACTGTTCACTAGAATGGAAAATCCTTTTCACAAATGTATGTTGTTGCGAAAGGCAGCAACGTCTTGACGACATCCTCATGTGAAGTGTTGAAAGCCTTTGCAGCATTTGGCATCCAAAAATGTTTCAGATCTGCTTTGTTTGCTAATTCAAGTCGTGCTTCATTATTAGACTGAAGTTCAAGAAGTGCCTCTGCCAACCCTTGAGGCTCATCTGAAGTGCCTCTGCCAACCCTTGAGGCTCATCTGAAGTGCCTCTGCCAACCCTTGAGGCTCATCTGGTTCATCCTCAATGTCACATCAAAATGGATCTTCAACCCAACTGATTTTATGCGAATAAAAAACTGGAAAGTAAACAGCGAACCGCTCTTTGTGCTTGGTAAGATGTCTACTATGTCCTTGATGTCGTTAAAAGTTATATTTCCCCAATCTTCCAAGTACAAGGCCAACTTTGAAAAGGCCGCTAACTTGCTTCATTCAGTTTTTTTTCCAATATGAAAGCTTTAATCCAAATTCTGCCATCCTTTATCTGGCTATAATTATATTGATATTTTTTCCCTACAATTCTTTGTTCAGCGCATTCTTATGTTAAAAAAATATCATAGATGCAAGATGTGCAACCCAACAATAGTTCGTAAACTTATCCGCCAGTGCAAGCTTTTGACCAGCCAGAAATGTTCAAAGTTCAGCTTTCAGAGCCCACACTCTGTTCAGAACATTGCTGCGTGAAAGGCACCGTACGTTGGTGAGATAAAAGTAAGTCTGTATATTCAGCCTCACCATCTTTACATAAATCACAGTGTTTGCAGTGCATGTCCTTTAATAAAATTTACAATCATGATAATATCATGCATGATGACCTCCAGTTCAGGTTCCACATGTTTTACAAACAGAGCTTCACGATGGGTCATACAGCTGTGGTTAACTTTAATTTTGGGATTCCTCTCTCTTGCAAAAGCCGAAAAACCACTTACTCGACACATCATAGCAGGGGCTCCATCAACAGACACAGCAATACAGTTTTCCCATTTCAAATTAACTTTTTCAAAGTATTCATTAAAATTATTGAATACATCAATTCCTTGACATTGCAGTTCGAGAGGAGCACAAAACATTTCCTCTTCAATTGTTTGTAAACCTTTGTATCAAATTTATACCATAAGCTGCACATTACCACTTACACCAGTGGTCTCATCAAGCTGAATAGCAAAGAATTTACTCGCATTTGTAGAAAAAACTACTTTTTCCCTGACATTTTTGGCCAAAGTAAAAAATCTGTCTTTCACAACTTTTTCTGACAAAGGTACTGAATTTAGTTTCATAAGTGGATCATACAGTGGTTAACTTCAATATTGGGGATTCCTCTCTCTTGCAAAAGCAGAAAAATCTTATTAATAAACCGTGCCTTTTGTAAATATACGTACACATGACGTGATTTACCCCTGTTCGCCGACCTCTGGCCTATGGGAACAAGTGAGGTAGCGTTCACTTGTTTTGTTTAGCCACTGCATACGAGAGATTGTGTGGCTAGCACAATGCCCAGCCGCGCTTACTTTCACCAACTGATGTCTGTTACCCATGGTTATGATTGGTTGATGTAGAGATAGTGTGGCTAGCACAATGCCCAGCCGCCCTTACTTTCCCCAACTGATGTCTGTTACCCATGGTTATGATTGGTTGATGTAGAGATTGTGTGGCTAGCACAATGCCCAGCCGCCCTTACTTTCACCAACTGATGTCTGTTACCCATGGTTATGATTGGTTGATGTAGAGATTGTGTGGCTAGCACAATGCCCAGCCGCCCTTACTTTCCCCAACTGATGTCTGTTACCCATGGTTATGATTGGTTGATGTAGAGATTGTGTGGCTAGCACATTGCCCAGCCGCCCTTACTTTCACCAACTGATGTCTGTTACCCATGAGATTGTGTGGCTAGCACAATGCCCAGCCGCGCTTACTTTCACCAACTGATGTCTGTTACCCATGGTTATGATTGGTTGATGTAGAGATTGTGTGGCTAGCACAATGCCCAGCCGCCCTTACTTTCACCAGCTGATGTCTGTTACCCATGAGATTGTGTGGCTAGCACAATGCCCAGCCGCCCTTACTTTCACCAACTGATGTCTGTTACCCATGAGATTGTGTGGCTAGCACAATGCCCAGCCGCCCTTACTTTCACCAACTGATGTCTGTTACCCATGAGATTGTGTGGCTAGCACAATGCCCAGCCGCCCTTACTTTCACCAACTGATGTCTGTTACCCATGAGATTGTGTGGCTAGCACAATGCCCAGCCGCCCTTACTTTCACCAACTGATGTCTGTTACCCATGAGATTGTGTGGCTAGCACAATGCCCAGCCGCCCTTACTTTCCCCAACTGATGTCTGTTACCCATGAGATTGTGTGGCTAGCACAATGCCCAGCCGCCCTTACTTTCCCCAACTGATGTCTGTTACCCATGAGATTGTGTGGCTAGCACAATGCCCAGCCGCCCTTACTTTCACCAACTGATGTCTGTTACCCATGAGATTGTGTGGCTAGCACAATGCCAAGCCGCCCTTACTTTCACCAACTGATGTCTGTTACCCATGAGATTGTGTGGCTAGCACAATGCCCAGCCGCCCTTACTTTCACCAACTGATGTCTGTTACCCATGAGATTGTGTGGCTAGCACAATGCCCAGCCGCCCTTACTTTCCCCAACTGATGTCTGTTACCCATGAGATTGTGTGGCTAGCACAATGCCCAGCCGCCCTTACTTTCCCCAACTGATGTCTGTTACCCATGAGATTGTGTGGCTAGCACAATGCCCAGCCGCCCTTACTTTCCCCAACTGATGTCTGTTACCCATGAGATTGTGTGGCTAGCACAATGCCCAGCCGCCCTTACTTTCACCAGCTGATGTCTGTTACCCATGATTATGATTGGTTGATGTTAAACAATGATATAGCACACATTGTCAATTTTGTTGTTACGTTCAACTATTGTCTGGTCAATTCTAAATGCCAAATTTTCTCTATAATTTTCATGCATGAGTGTTTTGAATTGATGTTTCAGATGCACTCAGAACGAGCCTCCGACATGGAAGACAGCATGGCCAACATGATGTACAGATTTCGTAGTGTTGGGGCAGACGAAATCAGTGCTCCGGAACCTGGGGACAAAATTCTGGCCCTTCCCTCCAGTTCTAGTGACAAACAGGATAAGAAAAGTACGAAAGGAAAGAGGAAATAAGTTGTTGGCACTTCACAGACGTAAAATCTGCCACTGAAATTCATTTGAGAAGAGTTGTGTAAAGCACCTAATAAAAAATGCTGTCAACATAACATGGCATGATGAGGTAGCTGGTTAGGATTTGTGAGGAAAGTTGTGTTCTAAAAACTATTTCTCCTTGTTACGCAGTAGGGATTTTATGTTAATAACTGAAATCTCATCAGTTCTTTCCACAAGGGCAAATCAAAGATTAAACAAGGATGGACTTAGCAGCATATGTAAACCAAGTGACGTTTAAATCATTGAAACTATCAGATTCTTGTGATCACTAAATAACATCACATATATTTCGTTCAAGATTGAACAGGTTTGAATTGAACTTTGTTAGCTTGATTAGAAACACAAATAGTTTGTTTTATAAAAAAAAGTATGCACAAATTCTATTAAAGCAAATAATATTTGGAATGGGAGCCAGTAATTCAACAATTTTTAGAAAGTTTTATTTTAAAAAAATATTTTAGTTGATGCTTACAACGCTTATATATTAATTAGTTTTGCTGAAAACAAGTTTCACTTTGAAAATATGCAAGTCTACATAAGTCTACATAAGTCTACATAAGTCTACATAAGTCTACATAAGTCTACATAAGTCATAAGTCTACATAAGTCTACATAAGTCTACATTTGCCAAATGCAAATCCCAAGAGTCACGCGATAATATGGTTGATAAAAATTAAAAATTTTCAAGCTAACATTTAACTTCTGTGTTTTATATGAATTTTCTGCTGACCTAAATAAAAAAAAAGTGAGCTAATTTTACCTTAAGGCCCTATGCAGACAAATTTCACATCAATTAAATTCTTGTTCAGGCAAAAATTAAAAGTAAAAAAAAATTGGTTAAAATACTTTTTCTGTGTATGCTTAGTATAATTGATGTGCAATCAGAAATTATCTTTGAATGCTTCAATTTAAAAAAAATAAAAAAATTCACATTTTCTTATTATGGCTTTGCTTTAAATTAATAATAATAATTAAACAACCCGTAAAAATGAAGTTTTAGACTATAATTCCCTTATATATGAGAAATAACTAAAAATAATGATTATGTTCAATATAATACGAACTGTGCGACAGACCCCTGTGACATCGAGGGCAGGAGTGAACCTCCAGTGACCTGTGGAGGTCAACTATAGCAGACGGCTACACATGCTACATAGAGATAAACTAAAAATTCATTAATTTAATTACTGTACATTCGATTGATCTGAAATTATAATACAATGCATTGTTAGGTGACACAAGTCTATGTGCAAATTTCAGCTCGATAGGATCATGGGAAGTGGGTCATTTCTTATTTTTGTTTTTCCGCTGACATGCGGGACCATGACAAGACGGTGAAGTTAATATAAGGGATTTAAAAATGAGGTTTTGAATTTACTTTTATCTTGGTGAATTTAATAAAAATGATCTGTAGTAAGATTGTTGAACATATATTAGATATTGTGAGATTGTTGAACATATATTAGATATTGTGAGATTGTTGAACATATATTAGATATTGTAAGATTGTTGAACATATATTAGATATTGTGAGATTTGTAAAGAAAATATCAGATCTAGTGATGAAATCTAAAACATATATGGGATACTATAAGATCTGAAAAGAATATCTCAGATCTAGTGATGAAATCTAAAACATATATGGGATACTATAAGATCTGAAAAGAATATCTCAGATCTAGTGACAAAATCTTTAAAGCAAATACTAGTTCAGGCCTTATAATGACGCCCCACATTCTTTTAGCTTGGTTGAAATCAATAAATTTATAATTATTTTAATGAAATAACACTTGATTTATTATATAAAAGGGTATGCATGAGCCCGACTGGACATGTTTTTGTGGCATACAGTCAGGCTCACATATACTCTTTTTATACTCAGCCTCATTACAGTCATCATGTCAGCCTCAAACATACTCTTTTCATACCCAGCCTCATGACAGTCATCATGTCAGCCTCAAACATACTCTTTTCATACCCAGCCTCATTACAGTCATCATGTCAGCCTCAAACATACTCTTTTCATACCCAGCCTCATTACAGTCATTATATCAGCCTCAAACATACTCTTTTCATACCCAGCCTCATGACAGTCATCATGTCAGCCTCAAACATACTCTTTTCATACCCAGCCTCATTACAGTCATCATGTCAGCCTCAAACATACTCTTTTCATACCCAGCCTCATTACAGTCATCATGTCAGCCTCAAACATACTCTTTTCATACCCAGCCTCATGACAGTCATCATGTCAGCCTCAAACATACTCTTTTCATACCCAGCCTCATTACAGTCATCATGTCAGCCTCAAACATACTCTTTTTATACCCAGCCTCATTACAGTAATCATGTCAGCCTCAAACATACTCTTTTCATACCCAGCCCTGATTGCACTCACATCCCACTTAAATCTTTTGAAATGGTGACTTTAGCTAAGCTTACAGACAGTATGACATTTGACTCTTGTTGTGTAATATGATGACTTTAGCTAAGCTTACAGACAGTATGACATTTGACTCTTGTTGTGTAATATGATGACTTTAGCTAATCTTACAGACAGTATGACATTTGACTCTTTTGACAATATATTTCTGTCTGGCTGTGAAGAGATAGTTTTACAATATTTTAAACTGCAGACTTCTGCTAATGTTGTAAATGAATTTGTCCTTTTTAAAAAAAACAGTTTCTACATTTTATCTTCCAAATGAAAAATTTTAACAATCATTTTACATCTGTATATTTAATTATTTTTATTACTTTAATGAACTTTTTTCTACAAGGAAATAATTTTTTTTTAAAAATACGACTGCATTGAGAATTTATTGAAATAATCTTCTGTATAGAAGGAATGTCTGTAACAGATAAGATAAATTCAGATTTCTTTTTAAGCTTGGGCTTAAGATGTTGCCTGTGAGGCATGGTGAGGGAAATATTGAATGGAAGACATGGCAAGGGAGATATTGCATGGGAGACATGGTGAGGGAGATTTTATATGGGTGACATGGTGAGGAAGATTTATCATGGGAGACATGAAGATTTTGCATGGGAGACATGGTGAGGGAGATTTTGCATGGGAGACATGGTGAGGGAGATTTTATATGGGTGACATGGTGAGGAAGATTTATCATGGGAGACATGAAGATTTTGCATGGGAGACATGGTGAGGGAGATTTTGCATGGGAGACATGGTGAGGGAGATATTGCATGGGAGACATGGTGAGGGAGATTTTGCATGGGAGACATGGTGAGGGAGATTTTGCATGGGAGACATGGTGAGGGAGATTTTGCATGGGAGACATGGTGAGGGAGATTTTGCATGGGAGACATGGTGAGGGAGATATTGCGTGGGATACATGGTTAGGGAGATATTGCGTGGGATACATGGTTAGGGAGATATTGCATGGGAGACATGGTGAGGAAGATATTGCATGGGAGACATGGTGAGGGAGATATTGCATGGGAGACATGGTCAGGGAGATATTGCATGGTGATCATAGACATAAAGCTGAAGAACAATGAAGTTATTACAATATAAATTACCAATGAGTTTTAAAAGTTGGATTTTCAGTTTGGTGACAAAGTGATTTAAATTCATTGAACCTTTCCAATTTATAATCAAAGTGTTTCAACCTTTTCTCTTGTTTTATGCTATTCTGTAGTTTGTACAGTACATTTTGAGAATAAAAATTGGGGCTGTTATAGATTAATTTAAATTTAATAGTTAACTTTTGAAAATTAACGATTAATTAATCGTTAATTTCGATTAAAGCCAAAAATAGAAATTGATGACGTCATTAAACTGAACATTTCAAGGGAACTAACAAACACAGGTAATTGACTTTTAAAAATTTTATTGAGTTATTTCCCCTGTCTCACAGACATTGAAAATTAAGAATATTTTGAACTAAATTTTATGACAATGTGTTGATACTTGATCGGATGTTTGTGCTGAAGGTGGTACGACAGTGATGTATTTGATCCTTTAAAAGAGAATTGTTTATGGCACTGAACACAGTAAACTTTTTCACCATCTTTGTCTTTGCCATCCGCAGTTAGCTTAAAATTTAAAAACAATATTTTTGCTCTACTTTCCAGTTATATTTTAAAATTCAACTGCGCTGATGATGTCAGCCTTTTCTTAGTTGACGTCTGCCGGTCCACATAAATTAATAAAATTAATTATATTACTCGGGAGAAGTTTGTACGTAAAAGATATATAAATTATTATTAATAATTAATTATTTATTAATAAAAAAATTAAAAAATATAAATATTTTTTTTAAAAATTTTAATCGAAATTTTATCGATTAAAATAATTTTAATTAATAAAAAATTTTAACGATTCATCGAGAAATTAATCGTTAATTTCCGCAGCCCTAATAAAAATCCTATTAAAGTGTGGATTTTATTACTCTAGCTAGCTAAATCTTAATGGAAAAATTGCAAAGGCAAAAGTTGAACACAAAATACAAACCTATTTCACATTAGACTTTGTGGAATTGAAGTCTAAAATATATCCTAAAGATTACAATTCCCTGTCAATATTGTAGAATCATAAACTAAAGAATATCCTAAAGATTAAAATTCTCTGTCAAGATTGCATACTCCTAAACTAAAGAATATCCTGAAGATAACAATTCCCTGTCAAGATTGCATAATCCTAAACTAAAGAATATCCTGAAGATAACAATTCCCTGTCAAGATTGCATAATCCTAAACTAAAGAATATCCTGAATATAACAATTCCCTGTCAAGATTGTAGAATCCTAAATTGAAGAATACTTTAAAGATCACAATTCCCTGTCGAGCGTTTAAGACTTCAAACGTCATTCACATGGTCTCCTTTCTAATATAACCATATGCTTCTTCGGCCATCTTCCTTAGCTTTTGTTTATCTGGTTTTGAGTTTGTTGTCCAGGGAAAGTTATAGGGCAGAATCTGAAAGTTGAGTTTATTACAATACTTAAATAATAAATGTTGAATCATTTAGATGAGCGGGTTTATTACAATACAATATAATTATCAATGTTAAATTTATTAACAATAACATTGTATAAAGTCAGTATACAAAAGCTTTAAAGAGACACTCGGTAACGCAGTGGCGTAGCGAGGGGGGGGGGCAGGGGGGACATGTGTCCCCGGGCGCAACGTTAGGGGGCGCCAAAACGATTATTAAAACTCATTACCTAATTTTATTTTGATGTAAACTAATGTATCCCAAATACGTTTGCAAGATTGAATTTTGGAGCTCCGAAAATATCTTCATTACAAACCAATTGGCAGGCATAATTTTGGCGCCCCCATTGAGCGTTAAGGGGCACCATTCTACTCATAAATAAATGACACATCCACAATGTAGTATTGGTGATGGCGTTTTCTATTTAAAAAAAACTGTGCGTTGCTGGGAGTGTGACTAGGGGAGCATTAAGAGACAAAGGCGTTTCTATTTATAGAACAGACGCTAAAAGCAACCAAAATGACCAAGACAAGAAAAAGAAGTGGCTTAAAGCAGTGGTTCTCAACCTGTGTTTCGTGGACCACTAGTGGTCTGCGAAGATGTGCATGGTGGTCCACGAGCAAAGCATGAAATTTACGCAATGTATGATTCATCGAGAAAGACTAGCGGGTATAAGAATTAACACAGACTTAAAATATATTTTTGATCTGGCCTACATAGTTTTTAAATTTTATCAAGGCTCCTCCATTAAATTCTCGTCTCTTTGATTTCTTATGTTCGAACATTAACAGTTACTGATGTATACTGAAGTTCAGTCCAGGTTCAGTCTCTTATTTATCAACGGAAATCCAAAATGAATTTATCTACCTACTTACATCGACTATAAGAAATCAGCTGTTGAGTGAAATCAGAAAAAAACAAGTACTACGGTATCTTACTTGACTCAACACTCGATCTAGGACACCGGGAAGAGCTTTCTCATCAGATTTGTGGATGTGGATTTTCAAACTAAAAAAATAACCATCAAAGAATCATTAGGTTTTGTACAGATACATTCCAAAGACGCAGCAAGCCTTGAAAGGGTTATCGTAGAGAAACTGGAAGCTACTAGCATACCACTAGCCAACTGTCGGTCACAATTTTATGACAATGCTGCTGTAATGACTGGGCATATATCCGGCCTTCAATAGCGAATATGTGCCAGAAATCACAGAGCATTGTTCATCAACTGTGACAAACACAGCTTAAACTTAGCAGAAGTACACTAAGCTAAACAGGATCCAGTTGTTATCACGTTTTTTGGAACAGTTGAAAGTATAAATTTGTGTTTTCTCTCGTTCAACAACTCGTTGGGAAGATTAGAAAAGAGTTGTGCCAATCACCAATGAAGAGGGAGTCTGAAACACGTTTGAGTGCACGATCAGAAGCTGTTAAATCAATTTATGAAGGACTAGATCTACTGGTAGGGCTATTGGAAAAAGTATCAGAACATACGACGCCAGATACAAGATGTGATACAGAAGCTTTGCTGGTAGGTATATTAAACTTTAACTTCCTAATTTTTTAAAATACATTTCTGGAACTTCATACTTGGGAAAATTGATTGTGTCCAGAAACGGTTGCAGAATCCTACTGTGAATTTCAAGGAAGCCGCTTGAGCAAGAAATTGACAACGTGATAATTTGTGCCAGGTTGCGGTAGACAATCGAAAATAAGATGCACACCTTTGGGAATCGAGGTTGACAGAAGGATTAGGGGACATCGGAGGATGCCTGGAGAATTAACAAGAGATGCAGGACTTTCTGCAGAAGAAGAAATTGCACGTGATATGAACAGCGTAATTGATAAGACTCCAAAAGTAGATATCAATACGGTTTTTACGTAAAAAAACCAAAAAAAAACAAATTTGAATTTTTACTAGACGTGAAAACTCTTCTTGCTGAGACAAAAGTCGATAAACTTCGTTAAAATTGCTTAGATTGTGTTAATTTATACGACTTTGACGTCAATGGTCACGAATTGTGCACACGAATCAAAGACTAAAAACTGAAAGCTGTGAGCGGTCCTTCAGCAAACTGAAGCTTATTTTGTCTTATTTACATGCTTCAATGGGACAAGATCGTGTGAGTGATCTTGCAATCTTTAGCATAGAAAGAGAAACATCTGAGAATATTAATTTTGACAACGTGATTGACGAGTTTCCGACATTCAAATCACGAAGGATCAATTTTTGTAGACTGTGTCTATTGGAGCCTTGGAGCCATGTATAATTAGTATAGTACATATTTTTTTCAAATAAATTGTTAAAACTCGTATAGATAGTTATTATTCGGTATACTATTTCATTAAAATACCACATGCTTCGAAAAAGAACCATATAAACCGAAAAATTTCAAAATTGTCTTGGGGGCTCAGTGAGCCCACAGAAATCTTTTGGTCCGACAAGGGACGCAGATTTTGTGTCATGTCACCGGGCGCACATTACCCTAGCTACTCCACTGCGGTAACGTGTCTGAAGGGACTCAGATGGACTTTGGTTGCTTCGAAAAGGAACGCTTCCTGAGTCTACAGATTGTACATGCCTTGTGTCTACATACTTTCATTGTGTATACAGATTGTACTTGACCTGGGTATACTTATTGTACTTGCTCTGTGTAAACTGATTGTACTTGCTCTGTGTATAAAGATTGTACTTGGCCTGGGTATACTGATTGTACTTGCTCTGTGTAAACTGATTGTACTTGCTCTGTGTAAACTGATTGTACTTGCTCTGTGTATACTGATTGTACTTGACCTGTGTATACTGATTGTACTTGTTCTGTGTATACTGATTGTACTTCACCTGTGTATACTGATTGTACTTGCTCTGTGTATACTGATTGTACTTGACCTATGTATACTGATTGTATTTGACCTATGTATACTGATTGTACTTGCTCTGTGTATACTATACTGATTGTACATGCTCTGTGTATACTGATTGTACTTGCTCTGTGTATACTGATTGTACTTGACCTGTGTATACTGATTGTACTTGCTCTGTGTATACTGATTGTACATGCTCTGTGTATACTGATTGTACATGCTCTGTGTATACTGATTGTACTTGCTCTGTGTATACTGATTGTACTTGACCTGTGTATACTGATTGTACTTGACCTGTGTATACTGATTTTACTTGCTCTGTGTATACTGATTGTACTTGACCTGTGTATACTGATTGTACTTGACCTGTGTATGTTGATTATATTATATATGCTGTTGGCCCCAGTTTGACACACATTGATGTTACATAACTAGATGTTCTTCTCAGGCTATATCTATTTTGTTAAGGACATCCATTTGACATAGTTCCAATGCATAAATTACCATATAATATCCAGGTTTTGGTGTGACGTATCCCAGATTGGGGAGGAAAATACTTTCACAATAAATTCGTATTTTCTCTTCGGTCAAATTACTGTCAGCTCTCGGCAAAATACAAGCACAAATATTGTGATAGATTACTGGGTCAGATACCTGGGTGATAGAGAACAAAAGTCTGAACAAAATAGATTACAGGATCAGAGTACATGGGTGATAGAGAACAAAGGTCTGAATAAAATAGATTACAGGTTCAGATACTCGGGTGATAGAGAAAAAATCTACACACAAATGTTAACGTTAAAATTTAAATACTATAAAATACTTTTTCTTTCTTATTTATTATCACTAAGCCAGAATATAGATACCCATGGTACTCAAGAATAACCCGTTTAAAATAGATTATATAACAGCTTTTTGTATCCGAAAAAGTTTCAAAATACAAATAACCAGAGAACACTGTCATTAACAATGCTTCCAATTCAAACACCCGTTACCGGAACTAAAATAGCTTCAGCTACATCCGGGTGTTCCTTCAGTTTATTCTCCAGCCACACGGGTTGGAACACAACTGAGCCATAAATGATGGCATCCTTGTTCCTCCCCAGGACAAACAGCTCCTCATCATCGTCGAGATAACCGAAGTCATCGGTGTTGAACCAGTTGTCTTCTGTGAAACACTGGGAGGTTTTGGGGTCAGGATCCTTGAGGACATTGAAGTAGCCTTTGAAAACATTCGGCCCTGGAAACACAATTAAATGAAAACATGATGAGTTGTTTAGTTGTCATTTTTGGTTTTTAAACATCACTGAATTGATCATATGATGATTTGTGTCTTGGCATTTGTGATGTTGAACACAACTGAAGAAATAAATTTATGACTTGTGTCTTGTCATTTGTGATGTTGAACACAACTGAAGAAATAAATTTATGACTTGTGTCTTGTCATTTGTGATGTTGAAAACAACTGAAGAAATAAATTTATGACTTGTGTCTTGTCATTTGTGATGTTGAACACAACTGAAGAAATAAATTTATGACTTGTGTCTTGTCATTTTGTTTTGTATTTAACACGATTTATGTCTAGTATTTTTGGTGTTTGCTAATTACAACTTTCGCCACATGTTTGGTGTTATTTAGGATATTTTACTATTTTCAGTGTACTTGTGCTAAGGGGCCGTCATTAAATGAAGTCACGCGATTTTGGCCGATTTTTGACCCCCTCCCTCCCCCTCGTCACGCGTCGTCACAAAAAGTTAGACCCCCCCCTATAAAAATACGTCACAAAGCTTTGACCCCCCCCCCTCTAAAAAAACACATCTTATTTTCTATTTGAAAATTATTTTCAAATCACTTTTATTGTCATTTAAGTTTTTATTATTTATTTAGTGAAGGTCTACATTGTAATATCGTAACCCACGTGAAACATTTTTTTCAAAACGTTTAACCGGTCTTCAAAAAACGAACCGTGTTAACATCCCTAGATTATATTTTATTTTAATGAATACAAATTAAGCATTGGCTATTAATCATCACGGTTAACGTCTTTGCTTAGAAAAAAAATATTTTAAAATGATATTTTTAAAATGTATCTTTTAAAAATCACTCAATTGACTGACGGGCATCCCGTAAGAAAGAAATCGGCGAACAGGGGTAAATAACATCATCTGGGGTCAAAAGGGAATTCTTGGGGATAATGCAGAGTCATTTGGGACACATAACATCCACTACAATCCACTAGATATATTAAAATACATCATGTGTACGTGAACGCTTGGAACATATGCCCATTATTGAACCGGTTCCTTCCAGAAAATGCATTTTTAAAAAAGTTGACAACTATGTAGATTTCTTACCTACGTACTATACGATGACACCTAGATCCACCCTACTTTCATTTATATTGACACGAGTGACAATAATCTTAATCCACATGACTTGACTGTATCAAGTATTCTTTCTGTGATATTTAAAATTAATGCCTTTAAAACTGAGCTAAGAAGAAAAGTTGTTTTGTGCTCCTCTCGAATTGCGATGTCAAGAATTTGATGCATTAAATAAAGTTAATGAATACTTGACAACTTTTAAATGGGCTCATTTATCATTATATCTAGAATGGCCAGGGGAGTTTGATAAAAAACTAACCGAACAATTATATCAAACTTAAAACGTTTATAATTCTATCAAATTAAATAGATTCCACCCCCCCCCTCTTTTTTTTAAAAAAGAAAAAGGATATTCCGTGTCGTTTTGACTTAAAATATCTACACATAATCCTATTCAGATCATTTTTAGACATTTGTCATGCTCGTAAAACTCACCAGTAGCATTTTCGGGGGCGGGGGAAGGGGGGCTAGCGACGCTCACCAAATCCCCGAGTCATGTGAGCAGGACCTATAGTCTCGGGGGTGGGGGGGGGTAATGCACATATAAACATGTATATTTTGGGGTAACGGGCAAAAAAAGTTCGCCGACGGAGCTGCGGTTACATCACAAATGCTTTGATGTCAACATCAAACGAGTCTCAAACGACACAGTGTAACAATTTCATACGTTATCTTGTGAGTTCTCAAACTTAAGGATTATAATTAGATTTAATATTCGTCTCTTGATAGCTTACACCAACCAGCGTCTGATGGCCTACCGACCGGCACATTGAGAAGCCCTGATTTTTAAAAAAAGTCATTAAATAAATTGTAAGCCACCAAATATTTCAGTGGAAGTTTTATTTAAAGTTACCCTTTCGATGTGACGTCACATTTCTTAAACCCCCCTCCCTCCCCCTCGTCACGCATCGTCACAAAAGTGTGACCCCCCTCCCCCCTAGGAGCGTGACGTCATTTATTGACGGCCCCTAAGGGTATAAGAATCACTGTTTTTGAATATTGAGGGATAGTGAAAACTGTATGCACAATGAGTGAGCATGTTGTTTGACCATAGACCTATGTGTGGTCAGGTGAACATGTTGTTTGACCATAGACCTATGTGTGGTCAGATGAACATGTTGTTTGACCATAGGCCTATGTGTGTTCAGATGAACATGTTGTTTGACCATAGGCCTATGTGTGGTCAGATGAACACGTTGTTTGACAATAGGCCTATGTTTGGTCAGGTGAACATGTTATTTGACCATAGACCTATGTGTGGTCAGCTGAACATGTTGTTTAACCATAGGCCTATGTGTGGTCAGATGAACATGTTGTTTGACCATAGACCTATGTGTGGTCAGATGAACATGTTGTTTGACCCAGGGCCGGTGCCAGAGTATTTGGCACCCTAGGCGAACCTGTCGCACTGCGCCCCCCGCGCCCACGGCAACTAATTATTTAATTAATATTAACTTTCACAAAGGAATGCTATGCTGCCGTTTGTTTTAATTCGTATTACATTCAATAGAATCTATACATGTATAATCGTATATTATGGTATATTGGTATGTAATGTAATTTCAAAACTTTATTTTTCGCGATTTTGCTTTAGCAAATGTGGAGACGAGTTCCATCAGTTCAATGTCTCTAGCAATATCATGTTCAATTGACAGAGTAGCTAGTCCAACAAGTCTTTCTTGTAGCATGGACGTTCGCAAATATGTTTTTATCAGTTTGAGCTTAGAGAAGCTTCGCTCACCACTAGCCAAAGAAACTGGAAGTGTCCAGAGGATTCGCAGTGCTATAACAGTGTTGGGGACACTATCTGTTAGATTATTTTTCAATATAAAGTTTAGTACATCCTGTGGCGATGTACACTTTGCAACTCGTCTTGAAATGGCTTTCAGTTTAGATCAACTGCATCAATATCTTTGGAGCGTCCGTGTTGCAATGCTTTCTCAAGATTCAAGCAATGTTCCATAACTTACTTGCTAGTTTTATTCTGCAAACTATAAACATCATAGAGGAAACCAAATTACGAACTAATTTTTTGCATCAGAGTGAATCTTTTTTCAACCGATTGTATTGCCGTGTCAAGAACAGCGAAGTAAAAGTTTACTCGAATTTGTCTTTTGGATCCTGAATAGGGTCGTCGTCAACTCCTTCGTATGAAAATTGTTTCTTCTTTCTTCTGATACGGGTTGGTTCGTGTTCGAAAAGTGATTGTATCTCTAAATCGACTGCAATTTCAGCTGCATCTACCAGTGTTTTCTCAAACTCCGTGTCATTTCTGCGGTTTACGAGAAACTTCTTTGTTTCATTCAGATGATTGATGTCGCCATGCATCTAATTCTTTTGCCTGAAGTTGTTTACTAGTCATGTTGAGCTCAAACAACATGTCATACCACACAACCAGAGAAACGACAAACTTAAAACTAGAAGATGCTTTTGCAATAACTCGTGCATCTGTCCGTGAGGTATTATCAGGTGCTCCTGTTAAATTTGTGTCATCCGCAATCTCTGCCATGGCATCGTAGATATTACCAAGCTGATAAAGAAGAGGCTTCAAGGCATCAATTCTACTTTCCCATCTTGTTTCGCTCAGTGGTTTTACAGTGAGATTAGAAACATGTCGATTTAAAACTTCCCAACGACGAGTTGATGCAGAAAAGAATACATAAACACGTTCCACTAGATCAAAGATGGCTGTTGCTTCTAAGCAACATTTTGCAGCATCATTAACAGCCAAATTCAAGGTATGTGCACAGCAAGGAACATACAATGCTTGGAGATTGACATCTAAAATTCTTCGTTGGACACCATAGCCTTTTCCCTTCATATTGCTGCCATTGTCATATCCCTTAAATTTTCGATAGATAAAGACATATCTTCTAACTGCCGAATAATAGTTTCAGTCATACCAGCACCAGTTGTCTCCCTTAGAGGCACAAAACCCAAGAAATGTTCCTTTATAGATGCTGCTGCTGCAATGTCATTTTCTGGATTTGAAATCACACCCACAAAGCGATTGATCATGGTCATTTGTTCAACATGAGCGGCATCTGGTGTGGAATCTAGAATTATTGAAAAGTACTTAGCATCACGAGCAGATGCTAAATTTTTTTGTTTGATTGCATTGGATAAAAGGTGAATCAGTTCATTTTGTATGTCTTTGCCAATATAATGTACACGTGTCTCATTGTCTCTAATGTTTCGAAGATGCTCATCCATAAGTGGGTCAAACAAAGCTTGAAATTCCACAAATTTCAGAAAGTTCCCGTTATCAGAAGTGTTCAGTTTCTCATGTGTTCCACGAAAAGCAAGATGTTGCATACCAAGAACTCTAACTAAAGCAATCAGCCGTTTCGAGATTTGCTGCCAATACTGTTCTTCTTTTTTAATGAGACGTAAATGTTCAGCATCAATTGTTTTCATGTGTCGCAGTCGCAGCTCAAGTTCCTTTCATGACTGAAAATTCGCTAGATGTTCACTGCTTTTCTGCTTTTCCCTGATAGAATTTCGGACATGTTTTTCCAATCATGTGAACCTTTATCAGAAAGAGATGACGCACCTATTGTGTTACTGGTAAACAGCTTTCAGCAGAAGCAATAAACAGAGTCATTACTTACAGAATAATGCAGCTAATGTCTGCGAATTACTTCTCATTGACAAGTAGGGCTGTCAATATTGTTGAAAAATGCTGCCCGGGTACCCGTCCAAATTTCGAACGGGTACCCGGGTTACCCGTTCAAACATCGCATAATTTTGCCCGTCATGACCGCTGTACAATGCTCCCTAGCCACCTTCCATGCAACTCATTTCACACAGTAGCTACACGGCAGACGTCTTAGGGGCCGTACATAAATGACGTGAAGCGATTTTTGCCGATTTTTCTTACCCCCCCCCTCGTCACACGTTGTCACAAAAACTTTGACCCCTCTCCAAAATGACGTCACAAAACTTTGCCACCCCCCCCCCAATAAAGGCCGTGTTTCCTTTTTTAAAATGAGCATGTGTCAAATAACTTTATTGTAAGTTAATTTTGTATTTAATGTGAAGTTGAACTCTAAAAATCGCTTAAATCCATGTAAAACGTCATTAAATAAATTGTAAGCAATCACATGTTTCAGTGGAACTTTTTTTGTTTTAAGTTGCGCGTTTTGATGTGACGTCACATTTCTTAAACACATTCCTCCCCCTCGTCACAAATGTGTGACCCCCTTCTCCCCTAGGTGCGTAACGTCATTTTTGATCGCCTTTTATTCATCTCACACTGTTAGTAACTAAGTTATTGACTTTTACAAATTTGGGTTAATTATTAAAATCAGATTTTGGGCAAGGCACACGGGGTAATGAACACAAGAAACACAAGCGAATGGATAGGTCGCGGTTATAGTATATGGGTGGATGGGAGAGATGGGGTAGATAATTGGTATCAATCGGTAGCCCAATGTCGGCATATTTCAAAGCAATGTCAGTGTCAAAGCAGGGGTGTTTTTTTATTTACAACAACAAACATGGCCTATTTCATCTGTATACAGTCCATCCTTATTTTTGGCAGAGGAGTTTTGTTTTCTTTATATGATTCATTCAAAGAACCAAAATCTTCTTGTGTTTGCGATTTCTGTTTCATTTTCAGGGGAAAAAAAGATGTATCCAAAAACATTGTAGTTTGTCAAGACCGTATTTTAGTTCCCGTTGACAGATATTTCTCCTTAGATGGATTTCACAGCATATATTTGACACAAAAATGTTCATTTGATAAATTGTTTCGCGAGCCGAAAAATAAACACACAAAAAAGCCGCATACGAACCGAAGTTTGGTTAATATAGACATTGAAGCCACTTTTTCACGGGTACCCGGGCGGAATTTTACTACCCGGGTAATGTCACGGCAACGGGTACCCGTTAACAGGCCTATTGACAAGCCTGCGGTTGTAATGAATTTTTGAGAATTAATAATTCCATGTTTAAAAGTTGGCGTCACTCCACACAAAAAATTATTCAATCCATTTATTACTAAAGGGGGTAATTTTTTAAATATTTCTATTTTTGACGTAGCTTTTAGTGCCGCCCCAGAAATTTGCCACCCTAGGCGGCCGCCTAGTTCACCTAGTGGTTAAACCGGCCCTGGTTTGACCATAGACCTATGTGTTGTCAGGTGAACATGTTGTTTGACCATAGGCCTATGTGTGGTCAGGTGAACATGTTGTTTGACCAAAGATCTATGTGTGGTAAGATGAACATGTTGATTGACCATAGACCTATGTGTGGTCAGATGAACATGTTGTTTGACCATAGTCCTATGTGTGGTCAGGTGAACATATCATGATGTGTCTTGAGAAACGGGAGGGGTATGTCAGTAAAGATAGAGAGAGAGAGAGAGAGAGAGAGAGAGAGAGAGAGAGAGAAAGAGACAGAGAGAGAGAGAGAGAGAGAAAGAGAGAGAGAGACACAGAGAGAGATAGAGAGCCGACTGATGTCATTTTTGGTATATGGAGATAAGTGTGTAGTTTCAATGATTAAGCTATGGCAAGTAGAAGTGTAGTTTCAATGATTAAGTTATGGCAAGTAGAAGTGTAGTTTCAATGATTAAGTTATGGCAAGTAGAAGTGTAGTTTCAATGATTAAGTTATTGCAAGTAGGTGTGTAGTTTCAATGATTAAGTTATGGCAAGTAGAAGTGTAGTTTTAATAAGTTATGGCAAGTAGGTGTGTAGTTTCAATGATTAAGTTATGGCAAGTAGAAGTGTAGTTTCAATGATTAAGTTATCGCAAATAGGTGTGTAGTTTCAATGAATAAGTTATGGCAAGTAGAAGTGTAGTTTTAATAAGTTATTGCAAGTAGGTGTGTAGTTTCAATGATTAAGTTATGGCAAGTAGAAGTGTAGTTTTAATAAGTTATGGCAAGTAGGTGTGTAGTTTCAATGATTAAGTTATGGCAAGTAGAAGTGTAGTTTCAATGATTAAGTTATCGCAAGTAGGTGTGTAGTTTCAATGATTAAGTTATGGCAAGTAGAAGTGTAGTTTTAATAAGTTATGGCAAGTAGGTGTGTAGTTTCAATGATTAAGTTATGGCAAGTAGAAGTGTAGTTTCAATGATTAAGTTATCGCAAGTAGGTGTGTAGTTTCAATGATTAAGTTATGGCAAGTAGAAGTGTAGTTTTAATAAGTTATTGCAAGTAGGTGTGTAGTTTCAATGATTAAGTTATGGCAAGTAGAAGTGTAGTTTCAATGATTAAGTTATCGCAAGTAGGTGTGTAGTTTCAATGATTAAGTTATGGCAAGTAGAAGTGTAGTTTTAATAAGTTATGGCAAGTAGGTGTGTAGTTTCAATGATTAAGTTATGGCAAGTAGAAGTGTAGTTTCAATGATTAAGTTATCGCAAGTAGGTGTGTAGTTTCAATGATTAAGTTATGGCAAGTAGAAGTGTAGTTTCAATGATTAAGTTATCGCAAGTAGGTGTGTAGTTTCAATGATTAAGTTATGGCAAGTAGAAGTGTAGTTTTAATAAGTTATTGCAAGTAGGTGTGTAGTTTCAATGATTAAGTTATGGCAAGTAGAAGTGTAGTTTCAATGATTAAGTTATCGCAAGTAGGTGTGTAGTTTCAATGATTAAGTTATGGCAAGTAGAAGTGTAGTTTCAATGATTAAGTTATCGCAAGTAGGTGTGTAGTTTCAATGATTAAGTTATGGCAAGTAGAAGTGTAGTTTCAATGATTAAGTTATCGCAAGTAGGTGTGTAGTTTCAATGAATAAGTTATGGCAAGTAGGTGTGTAGTTTCAATGATTAAGTTATGGCACGTAGGTGTGTAATTGGGCCTTTATTGACTGTGATAACCTAATACAACCCTTAGATAGACATACGGATAAAAACAACTTTCTTATTCCGTATGCAAGAATAAATACACACATTTTCGTTCTTCCCGTCCGGAATTCGGGTGTGGCATGGGTTGCCTGAAGAAACCAGGAAAACCAACACTTTATCAACATTTAAATCTCTAATAAAAATGTACGACTAAACACAAACCATAGATAAGCGTAGGACGCAATAATCTTCTGTATAGAATGAGCGTCTGTAACAGATAAGATAAGATGTGATCGGATTTATAAATTTATATACAAAGATTAGTTATGTCTGTATTTAATGAATCAATATATACCAGGATTTAATGTATAATATTAGTTGTGACTGTATTTAATGAATCAATATATACCAGGATTTAATGTATAATATTAGTTGTGACTGTATTTAATGAATCAATATATACCAGGATTTAATGTATAATATTAGTTGTGACTGTATTTAATGAATCAATATATACCAGGATTTAATGTATAATATTAGTTGTGACTGTATTTAATGAATCAATATATACCAGGATTTAATGTATAATATTAGTTGTGACTGTATTTAATGAATCAATATATACCAGGATTTAATGTATAATATTAGTTGTGACTGTATTTAATGAATCAATATATACCAGGATTTAATGTATAATAATAAAATAATATAAAATGTGTAACTTAACACTCAAGACATCAGTGTCATTTGAGTGATGAGTGACAGTGTGTGAGGTACTAGTGAGTTATCAAGTCGGACATAGAAATTTACTAGACTAGGTCAAAGATGGGAAAAGTGTGGTCCGCGGGCCAATTGCAGTCTGCCCAAGGTTTTTTGTGACCAGCAAATACATTAAGAAAATCTGCATTGAAATGAGATTTTCCTCCTATCTTACCAAGCAAATTCACCCCTAATTTTTTAAAAAAAATATTAAAAAGCGTTTTAAGGTGCTTTGCCTAATTAAACTGATTCTATAATTAAATTTGCTAGCAGCGAAAATAGTAATAACATGACGTGAGCAAAATAAATAAATTTAATAATACTATAACTTTTAGTTTCACTTTACATATTGATTTTTATGATAATACTTATACTTTTTCTGAAATACATTGTTTTTATAACAAAAGAAAACGATAACTTTGAAACGATGCGGCATTCCGCTAAAATCAGTTTTCACAAAGTTGCACTCGAACCAAAATAATTTTTCACATCGGGATTTAGAGAAAAAAAGGCTGATAGAAGGACAGAACTGATTAAAGGAAGTGCCAGCTAAAAGCCTTTTTCATTTTTAAACAACAAGTAACAAAAATAAACATTAAAAATCAATTAAACTGAGATGAGATACACTATTTGAGAGTGCAGCAAGTGGAGTGTATTAAATTGGAATACTGAAACTGCAGCCTGTTAAAAATATCTATATATATATATATATATATGGTATTGCAACCGTCCGTCCTCATGGGACGATGGCGTGTACTCCTACTCCTCTGCCCCCCCTGCCATTTCTCCTGGCCCTTGTGTCTTCAATCAAAGCTATGAGGGATGCTTCCGCGACATGAATGCACTCACACACTTTTGCCCGCCAGGAGGTGCGCTCCTCGGCAATGGTCTCCCACGTTTTATGGTCCATCTGTGCCAATGACATGTCTTTTTTGCAGACGTCCTTGAAGCGCAAGCAGGGGCGACCTCTTTTTCTCATACCGGTTGCCAGCTCACCGTAAAGCAAGGCTCTAGGAATGCGCTACGAGCTCATCCTGCGAACATGACCTAACCACCGCAGGCGCCTCTCACTCAGAATTGAGTGCATACTCAGCATATGGCTTCTTCTGAGTACCTCGACATTGGTGATCTTGTCCTGCAACTTGATGAGTAGAATCCTACGCAAACATCGTAAGTGGAAACTATTGAGCTGCTTTGTTTGCTTGGCGTAGGTCGTCCAGCACTCACTGCCATAGAGGATTGTGCTGAGCACGCAGGCCTGGTACACAGTGATTTTCGCCCTATCTGTGAGCTGGGCATTGTTCCAGACTCTTTGATTCAGCCTAGCCATTAATGATGCCGCCTTACCGATTCTGGTCCTATTTCCTTATCCAGGGAGAGTGTGCTTGTGATGTTACTGCCAAGGTAGGTGAAATCATCGACGACGTCCAAGGTGTTTCCCTCAATGGAGATTGCTGGAAGGCGGTCAGTGCCTTGTCTCATAATGTTGGTCAATTTGAGGCTAATCGTTAAAACAAAATCCTTGCATGCCTATGAGAACTTATTGACCAACTGTTGGAGTCCTGCCTCTGTATGTGAGGTATATGACTCTGCCATAGATAGAATCCCAGAACTACCAGTTCTAGGGAGGAGCTTAGTAAGGCAATCGATCATCTGAGCAATGGGAAGGCTCCAGGTAACGATGTCATTCCTGCAGAAGTAGTTAAGTACGGCAAACCAGCACTACTGAAGCCTCTGCACGAACTCATTTGCGATTGCTGGGAACGCGGACACGTCCCACAGGAAATGCGCGACGCCAAAATTGTCACGCTTTAAAAAAACAAAGGTGATCGCAGTGATTGCAATAACTATCGTGGTATCTCCTTACTGAGTATTGTGGGAAAGTTGTCCTTGCACGCCTGCAAATTCTGGCACAAAATGTCTACCCAGAATCACAATGTGGTTTTCGGGCTGGCCGATCAACCATGGACATGATTTTCTCACTCCGTCAGCTACAAGAGAAATGTCGGGAGCAACAGAAAGCCCTCTTCGTTGCCTTCATAGATTTAACGAAGGCATCCGACCTGGTCAGCCGCAAGGGTCTGCTACGTATACTGGAAAAAATAGGATGTCCGCCGCGGCTTCTCTCCATCATCGATTCCTTCCACACCAATATGCACAGCAGAGTGCTCTTCGATGGTGCCACATCAGAACCCTTCCCAATTTGTAGCGGAGTCAAACATGGCTGTGTACTGGCTCCAACACTCTTTGGTATCTTTTTGTCGATGCTATTGCGACATGCTTTCGAGGTCTGCTCCGAGGGTGTGAACATTCATACCAGGACGGATTGAAACCTATATAATATCAGCCTGCTCCGTGCGAAGAGCAAATTGGAAAATGTATTAATCAGAGAGTTGCTCTTATATATAATATTAACATATATTATATCCTATATAATAAAAGGGACTTTATATGCGGTCATCGATAGTGATTGGTCACTCAAACTCGTACAGACTCCTACAGCCAATCAGAAAATGTAAATCTTATTTACATATTGAACACGTTTACGCGGACGTTCAAAATGAGTTATTTCTGGTGCAGTATTTCTTCCAAGACTTTATTTTGAGTTATGCACGTTGGGATTTATAGTCAAAAACTTTGTTTTCACGGGTTATTTATTATAAATATAATGGTATTTTTGACGTGATACACATGTATGGCCGGTCGAGACGGCGGGTCTCTCGACAAACTGCAGTGGAGGGGAGGTAGGGTCTCTGGAAAGACCATGGTGTGGAGGGGAGGTAGGGTCTCTGAACAGACCGCGGTGTGTAGGGGGGAGGTAGGGTCTCTGGACAAAACCTCTGGTTGAAACGACTGGTGATGTTTCATTTTCATTTTGGAGTTGGTTGATGTGGATGTTGTGATGTCCTACCATGAACTTCACAGGCCACCCTACACTTATTCCCGTCCTTGAACGGGCTTTGTTGCTCGTATATATATATATTTATTAGGGCTGGTAACGATTAATTTTAATTTAAGCGTTAACTTTTGACAAATTAACGATTAATTAATCGTTAATTTGGATTAAAGCCAAAAATTGACATTTATGGTGTCATAGGTAACATTTATTAAACGTACTTGTCTAAAATCGAAATAACACTGGAATGTCTTCTTTACAGTATAATATATTTTAACCAACAACGCAAACAGACAAGTGTATTGACATTATTTGGTTTAAGTGATGAGCGGGTCTTATTGACAATATAACATGCCGAGCTGAACAATCGTTCACATAGCTTTAGATTGTCTCAGCTGAAGTTTCTGATACTGTAGTGGATGTATGGTTTGCAGGTGATATGTAAGTGAAGTTTTAGAACCATGGTAGCAATGTCCCCTTTAAGCAGCGCGGCTGCGCAGATATTTGACCGACACCACGCAGGAATTTAGAATCACCGCGCAGCAAATTTTGTAAACTATTGCACAAAAAATGGACGTTGTGCAACTATGCACACGAATTGTTTTATTTTTAAATTTTGCACATGGACCTATGAAGCTTAGACTTATAGGGAACACAGCACGGTAGGCAAGCCATTTCTCTAAATGGAAACAATAACATTTATCATCATTTGGAAAATTCACGTCAGTCAATAGTTTAAAGCTAAAATGTTTGTGTAATCGTCCGGAAATTAGTTTATATTTATCGGCCGAAATATTTTACTTTTTGACTGCCAGTACATTTATAAGTGGTGGGTCGATTAATCGTTAAAAAAATTTAAACGAGGTTCCATGTCAGAACGAGGCTCTAAGGCAGTGGTTGGTTCTCAACCTGTGGTCCGTGGACCACTACTGGTCCGCGGAGATGTCCCTGGTTGTCCGCGAGGATGAAATTTTAATTTATATACAAAGTATAATTATCTATAAATTTCATGCACGGGGTAGCAAAATTTTCAGTAGTAGTCCGTGGTTAAGAAACAAATTTTTCAAGTGGTCCTTGAATTGCAAAAGGTTGAGAACGACTGTGACTAAGGCACGAGTCACTAAATAGTTGTTACTTAAAGCACAAAGTGTGAATAATTAATTCGTATTTACCTTTAACATAAATGGTTCCAAGCTCTCTTGGAGCGCATTGTCTCCCCTTTTCATTAACAATTTGAAGTTGCACGCCCTTGAGTAGCTTCCCACATTTGTAGTCTTTATAACTGTTTTCTGAAAGCAATTATTGATGACAAGTAAAAATTTTAGGGCTGCGGAAATTAACGATTAAAATTTTCGATTAATCGTTAATTTTTTTTATTGATTAAAATTATTTTAATCGATAAAAATTCAATTAAAATTAAAATAAATTATTTATAATATTTTAAAAAAAATTATTAATAAATAATTAATTATTAATAATTAATAATAATTTATATATTTTTTACGTACAAACTTCTCCCGCGTAATATTATAATATATCTATATATATAATTCTCTTCATGGGACCATGCGAGGCAAGCAAGCTGCAAGTATGTGCAACCGAGCATGACGAATGACCCTCGCTCGGGTAAACTAAACACTGTTGGCAAGTGTGGTGGGATGAAATGGAAAAAAGGGTGGGGTGGGAATGGGTGGCAACAATGCACTTGCGTTCACTTGCATTGTTCCTTCACAGTAAATCTGGGATTCGTAGTGTACTGGTTATCACGCCCGCCTCATACGTCAATAGTCCTGGGTTCAAGCCCCAGCGAAAACATTAAAAAAAATTATTTTTTAAAATATGTCTGTATGTGCCCGTTGTTTTACCCCTTTATTGCCAACACTAGCTGAACCCGCGGTGAATCATACGCCGCTAATGATTTAGTTACGGGTGAAGACTTCCTGAAAGACACAGTTGTCAAAATGGGATGGGTTTGGGCAAACGACTGTGAGTGATTGAAAAGAAGGAACTCTGGAGAGACCCGCCTCGTAGCATACGGCACAGACTTGCTCATAATAGATAGTGCAAAGAACGGATTGGGGGTGGGGGGGGTGAGAGTACAGACACAAAAAGCAACACAAAGTAAGTAAAAAATAGCGAATAAAAATGGAGAGAAGCACACTGAGGTTGTTTTTACCCGCCTCCCATTTAATACTATCATCCCTTAAACATAAACTGTGATTCGCCGACCCTAGCGAGGGTTAGTCATGTTTAGGGTTGTTAATTTCGTGTTGTTGTTTTTTGAAACCGATTATCGATTATGTAACTCTGATTTTAAACCGATTATCGTTTTATAGCTGACTTCATAGAAGTTAGGGGTGTACCAAATTTCGCCTGCAAACGTCTCGAAACCAACAATGAGTTGGCAGTTCCCCCCCCCCACAACCGACTTTCACCCGCGTTGTTTTGATTTCTTCATGCTATAGTTTGTGTCCGTTATTTCTCCACTTTCTTTGCACTCTCCATGAGCAAGTCTGCGGCGTATGCTACGCCGCGGGGCGTCTAGTTTATTTTATTACGCTATGTGGACCGGCAGACGTCACTTAAAAATGGCTGACAGCATCAGTGCAGTTAAATTTAAACATATAACTAGAAAGTTGAGCAAAAATTAGGTTTTAAGCTAACTGCGGATGGCAAAGTCGAAGATGGTGAAAATGTTTACTGTGATCACTGCCATAAACAATTCTCTTTTAAAGGATCAAATACATCGCTAACGTACCACCTTCAACACAAACATCCGATCAAGTATCAACACATAGTCATAAAATGTAGTTCAAAATAGTCTTAATTTTCAATGTCCGTGAGAAATGTTCAGTTTAATGACGTCATAAATTTCTATTTTTGGCTTTAATCGAAATTATCGATGATAGAAACACCAACATTAAATTACACCAGATTTTTAAAAAGATTTCTCAACGTGTTTTACCTCTTCAGCTGCCAGTTGAAAATTGCCGTCCGTACCAGCTTCCGGTCGTAATAAGGATACATTCATTAGATATAATACAACTTTTTTTTTCTTTAATCAAATGTGTATTTGAATGTGCCCAGCCCATACTTAAAGCCCTAAAATATCTCAGCCAGTGAGGCTGCTTTGTCCTAAGTTGTGATATACCAGCATTTGCATATGAACATAGCTTGACAGTTCAGTTAAGTTTTGAGAGACCAGTAGATTATAATTTAGAGGCATTTCCCATTATAAGGCTTAATTAAAAGGAATGAATTGTGGATGCGCGCGCAGACACATACACACATGCACACACACACAAGCAGCACAAACACACACACGCACGCACACACTCACACAAATGAAATTTCGGTCACCTTCTACAATGCATGATGCTATGCCAAGCGACTCGGTCCCTCCGTACCAAACAACGATTTGTCCCGAAAGTTGGAACATATCAGAAATTTGCTTCTGAAAATAATAAAGATATTTTCATTGTAAGTAAGAGAGACATTACAAAAGACTAGACAAATAAACTTTCAAGCTTTCTTCTTTTTTTTCCGGTTTTTAAACTCCTGCCATCTCTAACGCCGCAACTGCCATTGGTCTCGGAGAGTTGTGATGGGAACATTTCATTATCAAATTTTTACGCAGATAAAACAAAGCGGGAAATTTCCAGTGGCCACCAAAATGTTACATGGAGGCTGTGTATTTCTTAACCACAAGACTCAAATCAAGGGTACGTGAGGAGCCGGCGATTAAGTACACGGTGTTCTTAGTTTACAATTGGACACATCTTTCCTCGTCATAAAGTACACGGTGTTCTTAGTTTACAATTGGACACATCTTTCCTCGTCATAAAGTACACGGTGTTCTTAGTTTACAATTGGACACATCTTTCCTCGTCATAAAGTACAGGGTGTTCTATGTTTACAATTGGACACATCTTTCCTCGTCATAAAGTACACGGTGTTCTTAGTTTACAATTGGACACATCTTTTCTCGTCATAAAGTACACGGTGTTCTTTGTTTACAATTTGACACATCTTTCCTCGTCAAAAAACTCTAACACCAACATTTGATATTCCCCCTGTAACATTTACGGAAAATAATCTGCTGGAAAAGTCGTTTGAATTTTGCATTAAAAATGTTTAAATGTGTTTTTACAGTGTGTAAATGTGTGTTTAAACGTATGTTGGTTGTGTACCTTTCATAATTTTATGGTTAATCATGTATTTTCGTAAAAATATATTGAGTAAATTACCTTTGTCACTGGTTGCCCAGCAACAATCAAACACTTGAGTTTGCGAGTCAGCCCACCAATGGATCTGATATAGTCCAAAATCGCTTGCAGGTGAACTGGTCGTATGGTCGACATCTGACAATTCTCTTGGAAATTCATCTGTAGTATTTCGGAAGCGTTGACTTTACCTTTCGATTCATAATTATCTGAGAGGACTTGTGTGGCACCACAACAATAAACACTCCCAGGAAATCCACCAAGCCAGCCTGAAGATGAATTGTGCTTCCGGCGTTTTCAAACTATATTTAAAATAATCTAGTTATCTCAAATTTAAGTCAAATCATTGAAGAGGTAAGTGAAGCTAAGAACTAATAAAATGACTCTACTACTGATGAAAAGTCTTAAAATTTACTGAGATTTTCAGAATTTACGAAATGTAATGAGATGTAATAAAATGTAAAGCCACCTACTGCTATTTACTGAAAACTACTTTTAACTTTATGGAAATTATTTCTAACTTCACAGACATCTACATTCAAGTATAATGAAATCTAATGACATGGAAATTATACTGAACAAATTTTAGCATACGTGTCACTGCAAGAAAATCGAACATACTAAGGAATATCTCACCCATGGTTTGACCACTATAATACTTGTAGCTGTTATTTTCCGAGTTGGTATTTTCTTCAAACGGCTGGTAGAGTCGAACGATATCCTGATGAGAACGAGGCACCAGCTTGGAGTAGCCAGTGCTGCCAGATGTACAGAACACAGTAGCCAGATCATCAGGACTCACGGACTCTACAAAAACATCCTCTTCACTTTGTTTGATATCTTCTAGCAGAGGTCCAACGTCACTGTCGACAGATTAAAGTGGCATGCATTTGACTAGTATATAATTTATACTTTGATACATTGTATGATGTTTTGATTTTTTAGATTCAAATAAGATGGTGAAGTTGGTTTCACACTTTTATAATTTTGTAATTTGCTTTGTAAAGATCTGGTATTTTTCCTTGTTTAAAATTGAAATTACTTAATTTCCATTCATATGCATAAACATTTGATAAGATTTCTTAAATACCCACGAGAAAAAAGTTTTGAAATGCCCTTGAGAAAAAGAGTTTTGAAAGACCCATACCCATGAGAAAAGAGTTTTGAAATAATCATGAGAAAAGAGTTTTGAAATAATCATGAGAAAAGATTTTTGAAAAAATCATGAGAAAAGAGTTTTGAAATAATCATGAGAAAAGAGTTTTGAAATTATCATGAGAAAAGAGTTTTGAAATACCCATGAGAACAGAGTTTTGAAATACCCATGAGAACATAGTTTTCAATACCCATGATAAAAGAGTTTTGAAATACCCATGATAAAAGAGTTTTGAAATAATCATGAGATAAAGTTTTTATACTACCCATGAGAAAAGAGTTTGCAAATACTCAAAAGTACAAAACACTTAAATACCCACGAGAAAAGAGTTTGCAAATACTCAAAAGTACAAAACACTTAAATACCCACGAGAAAAGAGTTTGCAAATACTCAAAAGTACAAAACACTTAAATACCCATGAGAAAAGAGTTTACAAATACTCAAAAGTACAAAACACTTAAATACCCATGAGAAAAGAGTTTGCAAATACTCAAAAGTACAAAACACTTAAATACCCATGAGAAAAGAGTTTGCAAATACTCAAAAGTACAAAACACTTAAATACCCATGAGAAAAGAGTTTGCAAATACTCAAAAGTACAAAACACTTAAATACCCATGAGAAAAGAGTTTACAAATACTCAAAAGTACAAAACACTTAAATACCCATGAGAAAAGAGTTTACAAATACTCAAAAGTACAAAACACTTAAATACCCATGAGAAAAGAGTTTGCAAATACTCAAAAGTACAAAACACTTAAATACCCATGAGAAAAGAGTTTACAAATACTCAAAAGTACAAAACACTTAAATACCCATGAGAAAAGAGTTTGCAAATACCCAAAAGTACAAAACACTTAAATACCCATGAGAAAAGAGTTTGCAAATACCCAAAAGTACAAAACACTTAAATACCCATGAGAAAAGAGTTTGCAAATACCCAAAAGTACAAAACACTTAAATACCCATGAGAAAAGAGTTTGCAAATACCCAAAAGTACAAAACACTTAAATACCCATGAGACTGTCTCGAGACAACAATAGCGTATTTCAGGTCGGGAGCCTCTTTGTACGTGAAGTTGTGGACACAACTGTTGTGGGATTCTGTGACGTATGGTTTGAGAAGCATCCACGCTGGTGACGTGGCATCATCAGAAACGATGACCCCCTTACACTTGCTGACTCGGGCATTCAGAAAGAAGTCTGACCCGTCCGCTAAAAGAACCTGGAGATTAAAAAGTAACAACATTATAAAGATGTGTAACACAAGAAAATTATTTTAAAATAAAATACATTGAATAAAAACAATCGATAATTCCATCATGTGTATGATCTGCTAGTCTGTTATCATCTATTGTGTGCGATGCCAGTCTTTGTCATCTATTGTTTATGATCTGCCAGTCTGTTGTCATCTATTGTGTATGAACAGCCAGTCTGTTGTGTTCTCTTGTGTATGATCTGCCAGTCTGTTGTCATCTAATGTGTATGAGCTGCCAGTCTGTTATCATCTATTGTGTGTGAGATGCCTGTCTGTTGTCATCTATTGTCCATGCATCATGGCGCACCCTGCTATAAAAATCCCTAGGTCTGTCACGTACCTGCCCATGCATCATGGCGCAGCCTGCCATAAAAATCCCTAGGTCAGTCACGGCACGTTCCGGTGAGTTGGGAAGTGTGTTGGCAATGACGTCATGTCGCTGAAATCCACTATGACGTAATCTGTAGGCAAACTGTGAGGCGAGAGTGAAGAGTTCTAAGGCGGTGTATGCTTGACGCTTATCCCCGTTATAAAAGACCAGAAGTTCTTTGTCGGGGCAAGTCTCTGACGTATGTTTCATACATTTGGGAATGGTGTTTAATTCACTTATCAAACTAACAATAGTTACACTCATCTTGTGTTGGAAGTCAAGCGATGTTCTTAGAAACTGTTCAACACTACAATAAATACGGAGTGTTTAATTCACTTATCAAACTAACAATAGTTACACTCATCTTGTGTTGGAAGTCAAGCGATGTTCTTAGAAACTGTTCAACACTACAATAAATACGGAGTGTTTAATTCACTTATCAAACTAACAATAGTAACCCTTATCTTGTGTTGGAAGTCAAGCGATGTTCTTAGAAACTGTTCAACACTACAATAAATACGGAGTGTTTAATTCACTTATCAAACTAACAATAGTTACACTCATCTTGTGTTGGAAGTCAAGCGATGTTCTTAGAAACTGTTCAACACTACAATAAATATGGAGTGTTTAAGTCAATTCGACAATATCTCTTTATAAAAATCGTAAAATTAAATCACGTAATTAGTTTACAAAACTGTACATATTTTGTCCTTGAAAATATATATTAGTCTCGAGAAATAAAGATACTGATAAAGCTACTTTAAATATAAAGATTTCTTCAGATCATTCACTTAGACTAGAGCATTATGTTTCCGAGTTCTAGTTTTTGGAATTTCCGGCACATTATCGATAGCTTAAAAAAAGTATTTAAAATTTTTTTAAGTACTTAAAAAGTGTAAAAAATAAATGTCGAAAAATGATTAAACAAGAAAATATAAACCAATCTTGCTAAAGATTCTATGTCCGGAGCGCAACTTAAAGAAAGGCTGTGTCGTAAAGACAATGAACGCCGTACGTATATACCTGTTGATCTAAGTAGCACCAGACAAATAATGGCACATACTATCCTAACAAGACACGTGAACTGCTATTCATACTTTGGCTGACTTTAAAATTGTCTAACAAGGAGATATAAATTTGTTGTCCTTGGAATATCCGAAACAAGGAGATATGATATTTTTGGCCTTGGAATATTTAGAACATGAATTAAAACAACTTTATCTGAGTAAAAATGAATTTTAATAGATAACATTTATATTTTATTCATTTACATTCTCTCTTTACTGAATGCCATATCATATGTTATTTTAATGAATGTCAACTGATTTACCATTTCCATTAATGCCATCTTATTTTTCATATCCAGTAATGTCATTTCATTTTCACTTCATTTCATACCATCTCATTTTTCATATCAATTAATGCAATCTTACTTTTCATTTCAAATAATGCAATGTCATTTTTCATTTCAAATAGTGTAATCTAATTTCTCACTTTAATTAATTCCACCCCATTTCTTCATTTCAAATAATTCCACCTCATTTCATCGTTTCAATTAATTCCACCTCATTTTTCATTTCAATTAATTCAACCCCATTTTTCATTGTAATTAATTCCGACCAATTTCTTCATTTTAATTAATTCCACCTCATGTTTTGATTTTTACCGTATTTAAAGTAGGCGCCAATCTCAACATCAAAACTAGTGTGGTGATGAAAGTTCACTTGTTTTACACTTGTTACATGTGCTTGAAGCAGGAAAGTTCATTTGTTTTAAACTTGTGACATGTGCTTGAGGAAGGAACGTTCACTTGTTTTACACTTGTGACATGTGCTTGAGGAAGGAACGTTCACTTGTTTTACACTTGTTACATGTGCTTGTCATCATAGAAATACATTTCTAAGGTCTTTGCCTTAAGGCAGTAACAATTTATAGTACCCTATTAAGTAACAATTTATAGTACCCTATTAAGTAACAATTTATAGTACACTATTAAGTAAGAATTTATAGTACACTATTAAGTAACAATTTATATTACCCTATTAAGTAACAATTTATAGTACACTATTAAGTAAGAATTTATAGTACACTATTAAGTAACAATTTATAGTACACTATTAAGTAACAATTTATAGTACCCTATTCAGTAACAATTTATAGTACCCTATTCAGTAACAATATATAGTACCCTATTGAGTAACAATTTATAGTACACTATTAAGTAACAATTTATAGTACACTATTAAGTAAGAATTTATAGTACACTATTAAGTAAGAATTTATAGTACACTATTAAGTAAGAATTTATAGTACACTATTAAGTAAGACACTTCTTAAAGTTAGTATCAACATACTAGATGTCGAGGGCTCTCATTAGAAGGGGGCGCAACTTGTTTGACTACTACAATTGTTCACAATACTTTGGGTTATCAACAGAAAATTAATGCTGTCAATGTGCAGGGGGTAGGGGTGGGGGAAGTATGATGGCACGGTTCAGTTTGCGGTAGGAGGGGGGTGGAGGGAGTGGCTGGCCGGTACGATGTCTCCGTTAATCGTAATCTTGACCAAACGCTGTTTTGAAATGAAAGGATGCAATCATTTCTGCCAAATGACAATCACCTAAATAGGAACATTAGTCTGAGTCCAGACAGATTTATACATGACGACACTAGCTGTGTATATGACGCCCAAAGCAGATTTCAATGAACTTATTTTTAAATTACAAATATTATTTAGTAAGTAACTTAACTCTCAATCACTTTAAGTTCAACGCATTCCTGAAACGTTGTTGATTTTCGCAAAGTTTTATATCTTTATTTGATAATTGTTATAGATTTTGAACTTTGATTATTTAAGTAGTTTCACAATCCTAGTAGACCCTGGCCAACTAGGACTGTAAACAAGTCCTGAATGTAGAATTTTTGTCACGCATGTCAAATTCAGGGGATGTGGGCCAAATGTCATGACGAAGATACTAATGGATTAAATCTGGCTTTGTTGATGAGTCGACTTTCTGTTCACTGAAAAACAACGTAAACACTATTTTCTTTAAATATAAACAACATATTTACGTATGATATAATTAAAAGAATGTTTGTATTGTTTACTGACATTTTCCGGTATGCTATCTACGATTATGCTAATGATTTCGTCTTTAACGCACACGAAGAAGCTCTATTATTGTAAACTCAACGCTCACGAAAGCGCTTGTTAAAGGCTCATCTTTAGAGACAAGTTGTTCCAAATAATCAGGTATAAGTAGACAGTTAAATGTAAGGAAGATGATTCTGTCGTTTTGCTCTGATTAAGACGAATGCAGGGGAGAGCCCGGATATTGTGATCATTCTGTAACGACAGGAATCCAATAATTGAGTAGCTTTACAAAATGAGTAACTGTGTATATTGCGTTTGTGTTTAATTTTATCTTAGCACTATTTGGTGCTGCTTCAATTGGATACTACGAGCGTTTAGCTTCAAGCAGGGTAGACAATCAGAATTCCAAGTATACCACTGTCAAAAAGCGCGTTACCTAACTGACCAATACCCGTTTATTGTACTGACCAATAACAGTTTATTGTACTGACCAATAATAGTTAATTGTACTGACCAATAACAGTTTATTGTACTGACCAATAATAGTTTATTGTACTGATCAATGACAGTTTATTGTACTGACCAATAACAGTTTATTGTACTGACCAATAACAGTTTATTGTACTGACCAATAACAGTTTATTGTACTGACCAATAATAGTTAATTGTACTGACCAATAACTGTTTATTGTACTGATCAATGACAGTTTATTGTACTGACCAATGACAGTTTATTGTACTGACCAATAACAGTTTATTGTACTGACCAATAACAGTTTATTGTACTGACCAATAATAGTTAATTTTACTGACCAATGACAGTTTATTGTACTGACCAATAACAGTTTATTGTAGTGACCAATAACAGTTTATTGTACTGACCAATAACAGTTTATTGTACTGACCAATAACAGTTTATTATATTAAGAAAATCAAGATGGGAAATAAATCGTGGTTGTTCTCTACTCTCTACCCCCAGTTCCGTGATTAAAAAGATTTTCTTTACCTCCGCTGTCAATACCACTTTGTTGACTATGTTGATGGATTCAGGCGATTTCGGTAACATTAAAAGAAATCTCATATTCAATCTTATACCATGGGAATCTCGTCTTTCAGCCTTATACAGTGGGAATCTCGTTTTTTAGCCTTATATCACGGAAATTTCACGTAAAGAGCAACAAGTTATTTAAGGTAGATAACCATAGTGGGTTTTACATGCAGTTTTGTAAAATAAAATAAAAAATTAAAATTATATTTCATTCGCCTCACCAAAAATGAACTAAATATTATATAAATATAAAAATAATTTTAAAAAAATCAACTTTAAGAAAGAGAATATTACTAACTGTTGTTGTTGTTACTAACTAGTCAATGAATGAACACAAGAACTTCTTTTAAAATTTTATTCTCCTATAATTTAGTGAAACAGTTTATGTGAGTTGGGTGTACAGTTATAAATATTTTGCGATTAGTTTTTTGACTGTCTTTACTTAGCACGTGAATAGAAATATCTAGACATTATCCTAAGCCTGTACTTAACTATTACCATAATTATTGAGAAATAACTTTTATTACTGTCTTTCTTCGAATGTTTCTCGAAATATCAAGACATAATATTTATCCGGTAACTAACTCTAACCCTGTACCTAACATAAAACCTTTCATCTAACTTTGCCAGATAGGGCCAACTAACCCTAACCTTGTACCTAAAAAAAACCATTTAATCTAACTTTGCCAGATGGGACCAACTAACCCTAACCCTGTACCTAACACTAACCCTTTAATCTAACTTTGCCAGATGGGTCCAATTAACCCTAACCCTGTACCTAACACTAACCTTTTAATATAATTTTTCCAGTTGGGACCAGAAGCCGTTCTGAGCCGTTAACTGCTGTTGAAAATAGCGGACAAAGACCATGACATGAGAAAACTAAACATGATGTAAATCACAAGAAACTGCTACCAGTTCTATAGTATATAAGTCGATTTAGTTTTATAGAACTTAAATTTCCTTGTATCGCCACACACTGATAAGTTAAAGATACTGAAGTGAGAGTTTTACAATACTGACATGCTACGTTCCCAATCCAAGCTAACCAATATCTGATCTAATACTACGTCCCCTAGCCCCACTCCACGCTAATCAATATCTGGTCCAATGCTACGTCCCCTAGCCCCACTCAACGTCTCCTAGCCCCACTCAACGTTCCCTAGCCCCACTCAACGTTCCCTAGCCCCACTCAACGTTCCCTAGCCCCACTCATTGTTCCCTAGCCCCACTCAACGTTCCCTAGCCCCACTCAACGTTCCCTAGCCCCACTCAACGTTCCCTAGCCCCACTCAACGTTCCCTAGCCCCACTCAACGTTCCCTAGCCCCACTCTACGCTAACCAATATCTGGTCCAATACTATGTCCCCTAGCCCCACTCAACGTTCCCTAGCCCCACTCAACGTTCCCTAGCCCCACTCTACGTCCCCTAGCCCCACTCAACGTCCCCTAGCCCCACTCAACGTTCTCTAGCCCCACTCAACGTTCCCTAGCCCCACTCAACGTTCCCTAGCCCCACTCTACGTCCCCTAGCCCCACTCAACGTTCCCTAGCCCCACTCAACGTTCCCTGGCCCAACTCTACGTCCCCTAGCCCCACTCAACGTTTCCTAGCCCCACTCTACGTCCCCTAGCCCTACCCAACGTCCCCTAGCCCCACTCAACGTCCCCTAGCCCCACTCAACGTTCCCTAGACCTACTCTACGCTAACCAATATCTGGTCAAATACTACATCCCCTAGCCCCACTCAACGTTCCATAGCCCCACTCAACGTTCCCTAGCCCCACTCAACGTTCCCTAGCCCCACTCAACGTTCCCTAGCCCCACTCAACGTTCCCTAGCCCCACTCAACGTTCCCTAGCCCCACTCAACGTTACCTAGCCCCACTCAACGTTCCCTAGCCCCACTCAACGTTCCCTAGCCCCACTCAACGTTCCCTAGCCCCACTCAACGTTCCCTAGCCCCACGCTACACTAACCAATATCTGGTCCAATACTACGTCCCCTAGCCCCAATCAACGTTCCCTAGCCCCACTCAACGTTCCCGGCCCCACTCAACGTCTCCTAGCCCCACTCAACGTTCCCTAGCCCCACTCAACGTTCCCTAGCCCCACTCAACGTTCCCTAGCCCCACTCAACGTTCCCTAGCCCCACTCAACGTTCCCTAGCCCCACTCAACGTTCCCTAGCCCCACTCAACGTTACCTAGCCCCACTCAAAGTTTCCTAGCCCCACTCAACGTTCCCTAGCCCCACTCAACGTTCCCTAGCCCCACTCAACGTTCCCTAGCCCCACTCAACGTTCCCTAGCCCCACGCTACCCTTACCAATATCTGGTCCAATACTACGTCCCCTAGCCCCACTCAACGTTCCCTAGCCCTACTCAACGTTCCCTAGCCCCACTCAACGTTCCCTAGCCCCACACAACGTTCCCTAGCCCTACTCAACGTTCCCTAGCCCCACTCAACGTTCCCTAGCCCCACTCAACGTTCCCTAGCCCCACTCAACATTCCCTAGCCCCACTCAACGTTCCCTAGCCCCACCCAACGTTCCCTAGCCCCACTCAACGTTCCCTAGCCCCACTCTACGCTAACCAATATCTGGTCCAATACTACGTCCTCTAGCCCCACTCAACGTTCCCTAGCCCCACTCAACGTTCCCTAGCCCCACTCAACGTTCCCTAGCCCCACTCCACGGTTATAAATATCTGGTCTAAAGATGTTTCATCCCACTAATATCTAATTTTGGTGTGTGGGTATTCTAATAAATTGTGGTTCCCTTAGATAGCCTATCTTGTTCCTCGGACAGTATAGTATCAGCACCAACTTCTGACTCAATCGTATTTTCTGCTGTCTTAAGAGCTTCTGCTGCCTGGGGCGGCTCGTTGTGGCTCTCGGGTCGTCTGCTTTTATTCAAACTGCAAAGACAGACATAAAATAAAACAATCCCGTAAAAACAAAGTTTTTGACTATAAATCCCTTATATATGAGTCATAACTAACAGTATTGATTATTTTCAAACGCGACAAGCATTTACAGACTGAATCTGTCTTAACTCAACTTTGCTTCATAACCCTAGATCGAGTTCAGCATGACACGTAAAATGTAAACAAAAGCACGCCGGTACTTCGATGGGTCGACGTCAAAGCGTCAACTCAAACTCTCACGTGGGACAAAAAACAATAACAAACCGTGAATTTGAATTACATACGTTATACAAGGATAAAATAAAAATACATTAATTTATTTACGGTAAGTTCGATCGATCTGAAATTTTGATACGATGCATTGTTAGGTGAGACGGGTCCGTGTGCCAAATTTCAGCTCGATCGGATCACGGCGGGAAGGGGTCATTTTCGACTTTTGAACCCAACCGGGTTTTGGATGTGAAACTATAGAAAGACTAGGAGGATCTATAAAAAATATCTTACTTTGTCATCATTTTATGGCTGCATTAAAGAACAATGTCGTCTTTTAAATAATAGTTAAACAGCGTTTATCTAAATTAAAGTGTTTATGTCAAATGACAGTCGTGCCTCAACATCTTCGGGATTAAAAAAGATAAACTGTGACAAGCAGCAGTTAAGAAATCCTATCTTATCTTATCTTATCTTATCTCATTTTATCTTATCTTATCTCATCTGTTACTGACACTGCTTTTATACAGAAGACTATTGCGTCCTACGCTTATCTATGGTTTGTGTTTAGTCCTGCACTGTTACTAGAGTTCTAAATGTTGATAAAGCGTTGGTTTTCCTGGTTTCTTTAGGCAACCCATTCCACACCCGAATTCAGGACGGGAAAAGCGAGAATCTGCATGTGTTTGTTCTATCATACGGAATAAGGAAGGTGCTTTTGTTCTTATGTCTATCTGAGGGTTGTATTAAGTTATCTTTGTGTTATATTTCTAAATTAGAATTAATTGCTTTATGTATGACTACTACTTTACTCTTGGTTCTTATATCCTCTAGTACTTCAAGGTTTAATGATTTAACTAATGGTGTTGCACAGCCAGGGAATGCCAAGTTGTAAGCGAGAAACATTTTCCTACCACGTGATGGTACTTTACAGAGCCACGGACTGTAGTTTATAAACTGTGGAGCCATGACCATGACTCCATTACAAACTGATTTAAGTAATTGGATAAGAGTAATAAAATATCGGTTCGTGGAGTGTAAAATTTTGCAAAACAAATGAATGCTGTGAAACTTTACACACGAGTTTGTTATTTCGCTCATGGATGAACTAATCTTAGAGGGAACATTGGTTAACACGCGGGTAGCTTGCCGCAGTTAACAAATGTTAACAAGCGTGTGACTTGCTGCAGTTAACAAATAGACCATCAATTCATGTGTCGTTTGAATACTCACGAAAAAAAGGCATAGACTGCAATCGGCAACAGTAGGCAAACAGGTAAAGCAAAGAAATATAATGGATAACCTGCAATTAAAAAACTGAAACTGTGATGTGAACTACTGAAACTGTGACGTGAACTACTGAAACTGTGATGTGAACTACTGAAACTGTGATGTGAACTACTGAAACTGTGATGTGAACTACTGAAACTGTGATGTGAACTACTGAAACTGTGATGTGAACTACTGAAACTGTGATGTGAACTACTGAAACTGTGATGTGAATTGCTAGAAAATCTAAGGAGCATCTTATATAAAAAGTATTTGATAGAAATCAAAGTAGAATCTAATCAAACAAGTTGCTTTAAATCTCAGTAGGATTTAATATAACAAATGTGTAATAGAATATCTCATTAGGATTTAATATAACAAATGTGTAATAGAATATCTCAGTATGATTTAATATAACAAATGTGTAATAGAATATCTCAGTAGGATTTAATATAACAAATATGTAATAGAATATCTCATTAGGATTTAATATAACAAAGGTGTAACAGAATATCTCAGTAGGATTTAATATAACAAATATGTAATAGAATATCTCAGTAGGATTTAATATAACAAATGTGTAACAGAATATCTCATTAGGATTTAATAGAAGAAATGTGTAATAGAATATCTCAGTAGGATTTAATATAACAAATGTGTAATAGAATATCTCAGTAGGATTTAATATAACAAATATGTAATAGAATATCTCAGTAGGATTTAATATAACAAATATGTAATAGAATAACTCATTAGGATTTAATATAACAAATGTGTAATAGAATATCTCATTAGGATTTAATATAACAAAGGTGTAATAGAATATCTCAGTAGGATTTAATATAACAAATGTGTAATAGAATATCTCAGTAGGATTTAATATAACAAATGTGTAATAGAATATCTCAGGATGTAATATAACAAGTTTCTTTTTAAAGAATATCTCAGTAGGCCTTGTCATTTCTAAAACTTGAAAACGCCATAAATCATTGAGTAATGTTCTATTTTTAGATTAAATTTTAGCGGAACAATGTTTTCAAGCATTACTACAGTCCAATCAATAAGCTCTCAAAATTGTTTGCATAGTAAAATGACGAAAGTGTTTTTTCTTGTTCAAGTCCATTAAGCTGTCTTAAATTAATGAAAGAATTAACAAATAGCTGATAAGAGATACCTACTGTTGTTCGTCCGTCGTGGTCGACGATGACCACTCTCATCATATTTGCTGGGCCGCCACATGTGTTCTCTGGTGGCTTATTAACCCTATTTTAGCACGAAAGAGGCGTCTGCATGTCGGACAAGAGATAGAAGCGGTCCCATTCAGGGGGGTTTTGGTTACGTTCCTTTCTGGCTTGGCGTTTTAACTTGGCAGCCTGTTGTCTATTAGCTTCACAGACAGCTGCGCCATTCCATATCATAGAGCGCCAGTGGGCTCGGTTACTATCTGCTGCTTCCCAGGAGTCATGTCCGATGTCGAAGGCCTTCAGAGCACTTTTAAGTGCGAGCTTGTAGCGCTTTCGTGAACCTCCGCGTGCTCTATGCCCTTCGGTAAGTTCACCATAGAAGAGCCTCTTGGGTAGGCGATGGTCGGGCATGCGCACTAGATGCCCCGCCCAGCGTAGTTGGCTTTGCATGAGGATAGTGTGGATGCTGGGGAGTCCTGACCTGGCTAATATTTCGGTGTCTGGAACTTTTTCCTGCCATTTTATATTGAGAATTTTTCTAAGGCTTTTGGTGTGGAAGTGGTTCAGCAACCTCGCATTGCGTTGGTATACAATTCAAGTTTCACATGCATATAATAAGGTGGAGAGCACTACAGCTCTGCATACTTTTAGTTTGGTTTGGGTGCTGATTCCCCTTCTGTTCCAGACACTGTCATGCAATCTACCGAATGCTGCGCTGGCCTTTGAGATTCTCGAGTTCACCTCGTCATCAATATTGGCCTTCTGGGACAGTGTGCTGCCAAGGTAAGAAAAGCGGCTCACTGTGTTGATTTTGTTGCCGTTGATGAATATGTTAGGCTCAGTATAGGATTTAACCGGGGCCGGCTGGTATAACACTTCTGTCTTTTTTGTGCTGATGGTGAGCCCAAAGTTAGAGCACGCACTGGAAAATTTATCAGCACTTAGTTGCAGTTGTGCTTCAGAGCCCGCGTTAAGGGCACAATCATCAGCAAAAATAAGTTCCAGGATGCTGTCTGATTTGACCTTTGTCTTAGCTTTAAGCCTCCTGAGGTTGAACAGACGACCATCAGTGCGATACCTGAAGTCCATGCCTACATTTCTATTCCTGAAGGCCTCTGTAAGCATGACTGAGAACATGAGGCTGAACAATGTTGGGGCCAGAACACAGCCTTGCTTAAAGCCATTTGTGACAGGGAATGGTTTAGAGACCTATCCTTTGTCCTGGACTCGAGCCTGCATGCCATCATGAAATTGCCTTACAATGGCTATATACTTATTTGGACACCCATACTTGGCCATAATCCTCCATAGGCCCTCTCTGCAGACTGTGTCAAAGGCTAATTACATATTGACTCGTATCTTTTTAAATATTTTTATGAAAACGTCCCTCAAAAAGATAAATATATACCCAATATTTCTGTTAATAAATTTCCGCCATATTATGACAAGGACTATATAACAAGTATTTGATGTACTTTCTCAGGTTGCTTTAATAATAAATCACTAATGGCAAATTTAAGTATCACTGAATACATTTGCTGAAATTAACACACACAATTATTTGTGACTATTTAAGCCAGCGTTTCTCAATCTGTGTATCGTGACACAGTAATGTATCGTGACACAGTAGTGTATCGTGACACAGTAGTGTATCGTGACACAGTAGTGTATCGCGACACAGTAGTGTATCCAGGTGTGTCGCGAGATTTAGTAAAAAATATTTAAAACTTGACGCCCCGCGGCGTAGCATACGCCGCAGACTTGCTCATGGAGAGTGCATAGAAAGTGGAGAAACGGACACAAACTACAGCACGAAGAAATCAAAACAACGCGAGTGAACATCGGTTGGGGTGGGGGACTGCCAACTCATTGTTGGTTTCGAGACGTTTGCAGGCAAAATTCGTTACACCCCTAACTTCTATGAAGTCAGCTATAAAACGATAATCGGTTTAAAATCAGAGTTACATAATCGATAATCGGTTTAAAAAAACAACAAAAAACAACACGCAATTAACAACCCTAAACATGACTAAACCTCGCTAGGGTCGGCGAATCACAGTTTAATTTAAGGTATGGTAGTATTAAATGGGAGGCGGGTAACAACAACCTCAGTGTGCTTGTCTCCATGTTTACTCGCTATTTGTTACTTACTTTGTGCTGCTTTTTGTGTCTGTACTCTCACGCCCCCCCCCAATCCGTTCTTTGCACTGTCTATTATGAGCAAGTCTGCGGTGTATGCTACGCCGAGGGTCTCTCCAGAGTTTCTTCTTTTCATTCTATCACAGTCGTTTGCCCAAAACCATCCAATTTTGACAACTGTGTCTTTCAGGAAGTCTTCACCCGTAACCAAATCAATAGCGGCGTATGCTACGCCGCGGGTTCAGCTAGTGTTGGCAATAAAGGGGTAAAAGAACGGGCACAATCAGACATTTTTAAAAATTAAAAAAAACAAACAATGTTTTCGCTGGGGCTTGAACCCAGGACCATCGACGTATGAGGCGGACGTGATAACCAATACACTACGAATCTCAAATTTACTGTGAAGGAACAATGCAAGTGAACGCAAGTGCATTGTTACCACCCACTCCCACCCCCCTTTTTAAAATCCCTTATATTAACTTCGAAATCTTGTCTCTCTCTCTATCTCTGTCTATCGTCATCTCTTCGTACGTCGGGCGGAAAAACAAAAGTAAAAAATGACCCACTTCCCGTTATGCCATCGAGCTGAAATTTAACACATAGGCTCGTGTCACCAAACAATGCATTGTATCAAAAATTCAGATCGATCGAACGTACAGTTATTAAATTAATGCATTTTTAGTTTATCTATATAAACTATATCTAGCGGTCGCTATTGTTGACATTTTACGGGTCACTTGACTTCACGCCAGCCAACGATGAACACATCTCGTGTTTTAACCAGGTGGTTTACACCAGGAGTTGAGTTAACGCCACTCGTCCATGTCCACACCCCCTCCCCTTTCCCCCAATTTTAAAGCCAGGGGAGATAATTTCGGTTTCAGTCTGTAAATGTTTGTTGCGTTTGAACATAATCAATACTTTTAGTTATATCTCATATATAAGGGATTTATAGTAAAAAAAACTTTGTTTTTTCGGGTTTGTTTTATATTCATGTCATCCCACCACGCTTGCCAACAGTGTTTAGTTGACCCGAGCGAGGGTCATTCGTCATGCTCGGTTGCACATACTTGCAGCTTCTTGCCTCACATGGCCCCATGAAGAGAATTATATATATAGATAGATTGCTAGGGTTCTGAGCTTTAAATTTCTTATGAAATTTTAAAATAAAGCAAAACAAAAATGTTTGTTCTTAGCAAAGCGTAAAAAAGCTCACACCAAAGCTGAGTCAATAATCACATCAGCACTTGCTATTATCGTCGAAACTATGCTTGGATCTGATTCAGCCGCTAAAGTGAGGAAAGTCCCTGTGTCAAATGAAACAATTTCGAGAAGAATCACGTGAGATTTCATCAGATTTACAATATCAAATTGGCGACCACTTCAAGACAACTGAGGAAAAGCTTTGAGCACTTCAAGTTGATGAATCCACGGACAACAGAGGACAAGCTCAGCTTCTTGCATTCATTCCCTTCATCAAAGACGGAAATTTGTTATTCTGCAGAAGTTTGACTGGCACTACAAAGGTCAGTGACATTTACAAGATGGTTAACGAGAATATTTTGCTATTCAACTTGAATTGGGGAAACTGCGTTGGCATTTGCACTGATGGTTGTCCTTCAATGCAAGGGAAAAAAAACAAAGTTTTTGTAACTCTCGCGCTAAAACAAAATTCAAATATCGTCTCCGTTTACTGCATGATTAATACAGTCTCGTTTCTAAATCATTGCTAAAGGTTTGCATTCCATCATGACCAGCTTGTTCAAGTAGTGAGCTTCATCAAGTCTCGACCACTCAAGTCACAACTCTTTGCACTACTTAGTGAAGCAATGGACTCCGATTACAAGTGCTTACTTTATCATACGAAAGTTCGCTGGCTTTCAAGAGGAAAAATTCTTGACAGACCTGTACATCTTAAAATAGAATTGATTACTTTCCTTGAAACTGAAGATAAAAATTTTGAATTCCAACTACATGATGAAATCTGGTGGTTGAAGGTTCAGTTTCTTTCCAATTTATTCAATAAACTGAATTCACTAAACTTAAGTCTTCAAGGACCACCTAAGAATATCATTACATCTTCATGGAAGTTGAAGTTGAAGGCATTTAATGAGATATTGTCATTGTGGAAAAGTAAAATATAGAAAGGAATATTCGAATGCTTTCCAACTGTTAACAAATTTCAAGATAAGAAGAAAATAGGGTTAATAATAGGTAATGAAAGTTTGAGCACTCTCAGTCAACTTCAATCGTCTATTCAAAATTATTTTACATCACTGGACATCGACAAATTTGCGTGGGTGATCAATACGTTTGCAGTCAGTGAAAAAGTCAATTTGACGAACGAAGAGGAGGAGCAGCTGATCGAAATACGACATAACAAATTCTATCAAACAACGTTCACCAACACGACTTTAGAAGAATTCTGGCTTGCAATCATGAAAGTCTTCCATTTAGTCAGTTTGAAAGCAGCTGAAACTCTGTTGCCATTTTCATCTTCTTGGCCCTGTGAATTTGGCTTTTCGGCATTAACTGAAATCAAGTCAAAGAAACGAAAGAAACTCCTTAAAGTTGATGATGAGTTGCGCGTTTGCTTGTCAACTTTGGAGCCCCAATGGAATATGATGTTTCCCCTTACATCCATCGCACTGATATATCGCTGTAGTATACGTCACAGTAATATGTAAAAAATGTTATCGTTGTAAAAAAATAAATTAAAATTAGCTTTGCGTGTCGCGAAAATTCTCGAATATTCTTAGTGTGTCATTACCCAAAAAGTTTGAGAAACACTGATTTAAGCGGATGCGAATAATAACTCTGCTCTGTTGTATAGGTTCTTGATCACTTCGATGAGGTTTGCATTAATGTTGAATTTGTGCATAGTTGCCCACAGTGCCGCATGCCACACTCTGTCGAACGCTTTTTAAAGTCTATGAAGATATGTTAGAGGTCACTCTGGTGTTGGATATGTTTTTCACAGAGCACTCGCAGATTAAAGATATGCTCCGTTGTGCTTCTTCCTGCTCTGAAGCCCGCCTGCTTTTCTGAAATGATTTGCTCTGCTTGTGGTTTCAGTCTGTTTAATATGACCATAAGCATGACTTTGTTGGGGTGACTAATCAGGTTGATTGTACGGTAGTTCTGGCACATCTGTAAATTACCCTTCTTTGGGAGCGGATAAACGAGCAAAAACTCGAAGAGGTCTCTACATTTAAATAAAGGAAGACATGGGAAGACGATATCAAAGAGTGGACCGGCCACTCATTCAGCAACTCTAAAAAGGCAGCACAGGACCGGGACAAATGGCATGAGATAGTGTGCAGTTCACGATGGTGCCCCAACGACCCAACGACGGGTTAAGTGATAGTTCAGTTCAGTTCAGAATAATGACTGTCTTATTTATTAAATTCTTCATTGGTCGTCCTTATCTTTTACGAATAAATTGTTCATTGCCTATAACCTGGTCATTTATCATGCACTATTGACGTTAGTTAGGCTTCCCTTGAAATCAGGTCACGTGAGGTATCATTTAATGAGGTCATGTGAGATACCATTTAATGAGGTCATGTGAGACACTAATGACAACAACTTGGACACATCAAATGACCTTGGTAGTTAAGTCGACTCACCTTGAGAACATTCGATGGCCATTGGAGGACAAGTTTTGTTGATGATCTCCAGCTGGTGGCCCACACAAGGTTTGCCGTCTTTCTGAGGGGGCGGGTTGTTGCAAGGCCTGGGAATACCAAGTTGTAAGAGAGGGGGCGGGTTTTTGCACAGCCTAGGAATACCAAGTTGTAAGAGAGGGGCGGGTTTTTGCACAGCCTGGGAATACCAAGTTGTAAGAGAGGGGACAGGTTGTTGCACAGACTGGGAATACCAAGTTGTAAGAGAGAGGGCGGGTTGTTGCACAGCCCGGGAATACCAAGTTGTAAGAGAGAAACATTTTCCTATCACGTGATGGTCACGAAGTGTGGTTTATAAACTGTGGAGCCATGCGCCTGGACTCCATTACAAACTGATTATTGTTGACTTAAATCTACCATCTATTTGGACCAGGCTAAACTAAAAAAAACTCTACATTCAGGAACAATGAACACAAAAATCTACAACCAGTTCATTCTCAGGGCTATAATAGTACACAAATAATAGGGACACACAAAGTAGGGACACACACAAAGGGACGCACAGAATAAGGAAACACATAAAAAAATACACACATAAAAGGGACACACATAATAGGAACACACATACTTACCTGATCCTATGCGTCACTGATTGACTATCACAAGACCAACTAAGCCAATAACCCCAGTGTCCATCATCTGAAACATTAGATGGTACTTTGCCGAGGAATGTTTATGTGAATATCTGGGTGATTGTTTTGGTGAATGTCTAGGTGAATATCTGAATGAATGTCTAGGTGAATATCTGAATGAATGTCTAGGTGAATATCTGAATGAATGTCTAGGTGAATATTTGAATGAATGTCTAGGTGAATATTTGAATGAATGTCTAGGTGAATATTTGAATGAATGTCTAGGTGAATATTTGAATGAATGTCTAGGTGAATATTTGAATGAATGTCTAGGTGAATATTTGAATGAATGTCTAGGTGAATATTTGAATGAATGTCTAGGTGAATATTTGAATGAATGTCTAGGTGAATATTTGAATGAATGTCTAGGTGAATATTTGAATGAATGTCTAGGTGAATATTTGAATGAATGTCTAGGTGAATATTTGAATGAATGTCTAGGTGAATATTTGAATGAATGTCTAGGTGAATATTTGAATGAATGTCTAGGTGAATATCTGATTGAATGTCTAGGTGAATATTTGAATGAATGTCTAGGTGAATATTTGAATGAATGTCTAGGTGAATATCTGAATGAATGTCTAGGTGAATAGTTGAATGAATGTCTAGGTGAATATCTGAATGAATGTCTAGGTGAATATTTGAATGAATGTCTAGGTGAATATCTGAATGAATGTCTAGGTGATTATCTTTGTGAATGCTTGGGTAGATATCTTAATAAATACCCGGGTAAATGTCTTTGTGAATGTCTCGGTGAATGTCTTTGTGAATGTCTCGGTGAATGTCTTTGTGAATGCCTGGGTAAATATCATTGTGAATGTTTGGGAAATATCTTTGTGAATGTTTGGGTTATTATCTTCGTTAATGTTTGTGTAAATATATTTGTGAATGTTTGGGTACATATCTTTATGAATGTTTGGGTAAATATCTTTGTGAATGTTTGGGTGAATATATTTGTGAATGTTTTGGTCATTATCTTTGTGAATAGTATGGTAAATATCTTTCTGAATTTTTGGCGTATTATCTTCGTTAATGTTTGGGTAAATGTCTTTCTGATTGTCTTGGTAAATATCTTTGTGAATGTTTGGACGAATATCTTTGTGAATGTTTTGGTCATTATCTTTGTGAATATTTGGATGAATGTTTCTGTTAATATTTGGGGAATAACTAAACAGGAATAAATAAAATTGACATTATTTTCCATTTAAATTTATTTATAAGATAAAATGTCTGAATTTTCTTATGTTTGTATAAAACAATTGACACATGAGTGAGCATATAAGACTGCTGAATGTTTTAAAGTTTATGCAGATATTGAAGGCATTTATTAGAACTTCTATTTCATGTTTAATCTAAAAATCAAGATGTTACATATAGCATAGCAAACAATCTTCACATCAACATGTTACATGTAGCATAGCAAACTATCTTCACATCAACATGTTGCATATAGCACAGCAAACGATCTTCACATCAACATGTTACATATAGCACAGCAAACTATCTTCACATCAACATGTTACATATATCATAGCAACTATCTTCACATCAACATGTTACATATCGCATAGCAAACTATCTTCACATCAACATGTTACATATAGCATAGCAAACTATCTTCACACACACATTAACTTAGGTAGATAACCTAAGCTCTTCTCCCTCATATATCCCTACTCACCACTCCACATATTTCCCTACTCACCACTCCACATATTTCCCTACTCACAACTACACATATTTCCCTACTCATCACTCCACATATTTCCCTACTCATCACTCCACATATATCCCTACTTACCACTACACATATATCCTACTCACCACTCCACATATTTCCCTACTCACCACTCCACATATTTCCCTACTCACCACTACACATATTTCCCTACTCATCACTCCACATATTTCCCTACTCATCACTCCACATATATCCCTACTCACCACTACACATATATCCTACTCATCACTCCACATAGTTCCCTACTCACCACTACACATATATCCTACTCACCACTCCACATGTTTCCCTACTCACCACACCACATATTTCCCTAACCACTACACATATTTCCCTACTCACCACTACACATATATCCTACTCACCACTCCACATATTTCCCTACTCACCACTACACATATATCCCTACTCACCACTCCACATATATCCCTACTCACCACTCCACATATATCCCTACTCACCACTCCACATATTTCCCTACTCACCACTCCACATATTTCCCTACTCACCACTCCACATATATCTCTACTCACCACTCCACATATTTCCCTACTCACCACTACACATATTTCCCTACTCACCACTACACATATATCCTACTCACCACTCCACATGTTTCCCTACTCACCACTACACATATTTCCCTACTCATCACTCCACATATTTCCCTACTCATCACTCCACATATATCCCTACTCACCACTACACATATATCCTACTCATCACTCCACATATTTCCCTACTCACCACTACACATATATCCTACTCACCACTCCACATATTTCCCTAACCACTACACATATTTCCCTACTCACCACTACACATATATCCTACTCACCACTCCACATATTTCCCTACTCACCACTCCACATATTTCCCTACTCACCACTACACATATTTCCCTACTCATCACTCCACATATTTCACTACTCATCACTACACATATATCCTACTCACCACTCCACATGTTTCCCTACTCACCACACCACATATTTCCCTAACCACTACACATATTGCCCTACTCACCACTACACATATATCCTACTCACCACTCCACATATTTCCCTACTCACCACTACACATATATCCCTACTCACCACTCCACATATTTCCCTACTCACCACTCCACATATTTCCCTACTCACCACTCCACATATATCCCTACTCACCACTCCACATATTTCCCTACTCACCACTCCACATATATCCCTACTCACCACTCCACATATATCCCTACTCACCACTCCACATATTTCCCTACTCACCACTACACATATTTCCCTACTCACCACTACACATATATCCTACTCACCACTCCACATATTTCCCTACTCACCACTACACATATTTCCCTACTCATCACTCCACATATTTCCCTACTCATCACTCCACATATATCCCTACTCACCACTACACATATATCCTACTCATCACTCCACATATTTCCCTACTCACCACTACACATATATCCTACTCACCACTCCGCATGTTTCCCTACTCACCACTCCACATATTTCCCTAACCACTACACATATTTCCCTACTCACCACTACACATATATCCTACTCACCACTCCACATATTTCCCTACTCACAACTACACATATATCCCTACTCACCACTCCACATATTTCCCTACTCACCACTCCACATATATCCCTACTCACCACTCCACATATTTCACAACTCACCACTCCACATATTTCCCTACTCACCACTCCACATATATCCCTACTCACCACTCCACATATTTCCCTACTCACCACTACACATATTTCCCTACTCACCACTACACATATATCCTACTCACCACTCCACATATTTCCCTACTCACCACTCCACATATTTCCCTACTCACCACTCAACATATATCCCTACTCACCACTCCACATATTTCCCTACTCACCACTCCACATATATCCTTACTCACCACTCCACATATTTCCCTACTCACCACTCCACATATATCCCTACTCATCACTCCACATATTTCCCTACTCATCACTCCACATATATCCCTACTCATCACTCCACATATATCCCTACTCACCACTCCACATATATCCCTACTCATCACTCCACATATTTCCCTAACATCACTCCACATATATCCCTACTCATCACTCCACATATATCCCTACTCATCACTCCACATATTTCCCTACTCAGCACTCCACATATTTCCCTACTCACCACTCCACATATATCCCTACTCACCACTCCACATATTTCCCTACTCACCACTCCACATATATCCCTACTCATCACTCCACATATTTCCCTACTCACCACTCCACATATTTCCCTACTCACCACTCCACATATTTCCCTACTCACCACTCCACATATTTCCCTAGTCACCACTCCACATATTTCCCTACTCACCGCTCCACATATATCCCTACTCACCACTCCACATATTTCCCCTACTCACCATTTCACATATATCCCTACTCACCACTACACATATTTCCCTACTCACCACTCCACATATTTCCCTACTCACCACTTCACATATATCCCTAATCACTACTCCACATATTTCCCTACTCACTACTCCACATATATCCCTACTCACCACTCCACATATTTGCCTACTCACCACTCCACATATATCCATACTCACCACTCTACATATATCCCTACTCACCACTCCACATATATCCCTACTCAACACTCCACATATGTCCATACTCACCACTCTACATATATCCCTACTCACCACTCCACATATATCCCTACTCAACTGTCCTAAATTAATCCCTACTCTGACTCCCCTCATATATCAGCAATCACCTACCACATATATATCCCTACTCACCAGCCCCATATGTAGCCCTACTCACCTTCCCCACATATATCACTACTCACCTGCCCCATATATATCCCTACTCCTCTGCCCCACATATATCCTTACTCACCTGCCCACATATATCCAAACTCAACTGCCCACATATATCCAAACTCAACTGCCCACATATATCCCTACAAACCTGCTCACATATATCGCTACTCACCTGCTCACATATATCCATACTCACCTGCTCACATATATCCCTACTCACCTGCCCCACATATATCACCACTTACCTGCCCCATATATATCCCTACTCACCTGCCCCTCATATTTCACCACTCACCTGGTCCATATATATACCTACTCACCTGCCCCATATATATCCAAACGCACCTGCCTTCATATATCCCCACTCACCTGCCCCACATATTTCCCTACTCACCTGCCCCACATATATCGCTACTCACCTGCTCACATACATCCCTACTAACCTGCTCACATATATCCCTACTCAGCTGCCCAAATATATCCCTACTAACCTGCCCACATATATCCCTACTCACCTGACCACATATGTATCCATACTCACCTGCCCTATATATATCCCTACTCACCTGCCCACATTTATATCCCTACTCACCTACCCACATATATCCCTAATCACCTTCCCACATATATATCCCTACTCACCTGCCCCATATATATCCCTACTCACCTGCCCACATATATATCCCTACTCATCTGCCACATATATCCCTACTCACCTGCTCACATATATCCCTACTCACCTGCTCACAAATATCCCTAGTCAACTGAATTCATATATCCATACTCACCTTTACCACATATATCCCTACTAACCTGCCCACATATATCCCTACTAACCGGCTCACATTTATCCCAAGTCACCTGCCTTCATGTATCCCCACTCAACAGCTTCATATATCCCCACTCACCAGCCTTCATAAAGCCCCACTCACCTGCCCCACATATATCCCTACTCACCTGCCCAGATATATCTCTATTCACCTGCCCACATATATCCCTACTCACCTGCCCCACCATTATCCCTACTCACCTGCCCATATATATGCCTACTCACCTGCCCACATATATCCCTACTCACCTGCCCCATATATATCACCACTCACCTGCCCCATATATATATCCCTACTCACCTGCCCACATATATCACCACTCACCTGCCTCACATATATCCCAACTCACCTGCCCCATATATATCCAAACTCAACTGCACACATATATCCCTACTCACCTGCCGAAATATATCCCTACTCACCTGCTCACATATATCCCTACTCACCTGCTCACATATATCCCTACTCACCTGCCTTCATATATCCCTACTCACCTGCACCACATATATCCCTACAAACCTTCCCACATATATCCCTACTCACCGGCTCACATGTATCCCAAGTCACCAGCCTTCATAAAGCCCCACTCACCTGCCCCATATATATATCCCTACTCACCTGCCCCACATATATCCCTACTCACCTGCCCACATATATCCCTACTCACCTGCCCCATATATATCCCTATTCACCTGCCCACATATATCCCTACTCACCTGCCCCATATAAATCCCTACTCACCTGCCCCACATATATCCAAACGCACCTGCACACATATATCCCTACTCACCTGCCCCACATATATCCCTACTCACCTGCTCCACATATATCCCTACTCACCTGCCCCACATATATCCCTACTCACCTGCCCACATATATCCAAACTCAACTGCCTACATATATCCCTACTCACCTGCCCACATATCCCTACTCACCTGCCCACATATATCCCTACTCACCTGCCCACATATATCCCTACTCACCTGCCCACATATATCACCACTCACCTGCCCCACATATATCCCTACTCACCTGCCCCATATATATCCAAACTCAACTGCACACATATATCCCTACTCACCTGCCGAAATATATCCCTACTCACCTGCTCACATATATCCCTACTCACCTGCCACACATATATCCCTACTCACCTGCCACACATATATCCCTACTCACCTGCCACACATATATCCCTACTCACCTGCCACACATATATCCTTACTCACCTGCCACACATATATCCCTACTCACCTGCCCCACATATATCCCTACTCACCTGACCCATATATCCCTACTCACCTGCCCCACATATATCCCTACTCACCTTCCACATATTTATCCCCACTCACCTGCCACATATTTATCCCTACTCACCTGCCCCATATATCCCTACTCATCTGACCCATATATATCCCTACTCACCTGCCCCACAAATATCCCTACCTCTGTTGATCAATTCAGGTGGACACATTTCGTCAGTGACGTCTTCCTGTCTGCCCTCACAGCCCCGACCCCCATGTCTTGGTTGTGGGTTATCACACTTCCTGAATCAAAGGAAAAAAAACAGACTAATCAACAAACTTATATGTGTTTGTCAATTTGCCTGAATCAATAAACAAACAAAGAAACACACACACTTATAAACAAACTTAAAGTTGGTTTCATACTTTCTGAATCTAACAAACAAATAAACATACACACTAATTAACAATCTTTAAAACAATACACCACTTTACCCAAGAACATTCTCAATATATTGAAGAGTGTAAAATAACTAAAAATATTTTAAAATTATTAGTTAATAATAAATATAATTATACTTATTCCAGTGAACAAAGCCCTTACTAAAGAAGAACGCGAGAAAGGTGTAGTCTAAACACCATTAATTTATTTGAAGGATTTATTTGCAGCCTGAAAAACAAACCTGATTCGAATCTTGATTTCCAAAGAATTGATGGATCTGCACGTCCATTCCTGCCAGGTACTCCATCCACCGTCCACTGGAACTGTTCACGTGGATAGAAGATAGCAAAAGGTCAGTTAGTGGATACTTCATAAAAAGATGTAGATAGAGTTAGTACATCATTTTAGTAGATACTTCATAACAAGGTGTAGATAGAATTAGTACATCATTTTAGTAGATACTTCATAACAAGGTGTAGATAGAATTAGTACATCATTTTAGTAGATACTTCATAACAAGGTGTAGATAGAGTTAGTACATCATTTTAGTAGATACTTCATAACAAGGTGTAGATAGAGTTAGTACATCATTTTAGTAGATACTTCATAACAAGGTGTAGATAGAGTTAGTACATCATTTTAGTAGATACTTCATAACAAGGTGTAGATAGAGTTAGTACATCATTTTAGTAGATACTTCATAACAAGGTGTAGATAGAGTTAGTACATCATTTTAGTTGAGTGGTTCCCAAATTTTTTTTGAAGTACCACCCACTTTCCAGAAAAATTATTATTCAGCGCCCCCTGATTTTTAAAAATACTTTAACACAGGGATGGGCAAGCTACGGTGCGCGGACCGCATGCGGTCAGTCAGAGTATATTATGCGGCCCGTAGGCATGTAAATGTGGCGATCTTATTTCAAGTTTATTTTCTTTGCTTAGAATTTCTTATATATTTTTTAAATTGTTTTCCGAGTATCTGATTCTAATCTAGAGATATATATTCGGTTTTATTGCTCCAGTATGATTAGTCATTAATTGTTAACATACCTATTGGAAACTACATTTCATCTTAACCGGAATTGGTTTTGTTTACTATTTACATTTCAAACAGTTTTGAAAAAAATGTAATTTAAAAGCAAATAGACGTTGATTTAACAATGAGTGCTGCCAAAGAAAGATTGAGGACGAATGTCGGTTTTTTAAATGACGAATTAACTGTTGAATACTGCTTCACGAGCATTGGGAGAAAAGCAGCCTGTTTGCTATGCCTTGAGTGTGTGAGCGTCTTTAAGGAGTACAACTTAAAAAGATACCACCAAACAAAACATTTGTATTTCGGTCACAATTTAACGAACAAAGAGAGAAAAAGGAAATGCAAGAAGTTGGTTAATAATTTAAAGAAGCAGCAAAATTTTTCACCAGTCTTGAATACAAGATGCTGCAACCGAAGTTAGTTTGAAGATGTTTCATGAGATCGTAAAACGGAACAAACCTTTTTCCGACAGTGAGTTCATCTAGAAATGCTTGACAGATGCAGCAAGCATTATGTGTCCAGAACAGAAAACAAAATTTGACACTGTTCCCTTATGAAGGGATCTTTAGTCAGTAGTCGAAAAAAATAAGTGACAATTTGATGCACCAACTTTGAGATGCAAGCAAATACTTTTTGTGGTAATCTCTTGCGTTTGACTAAAGTACCAATGAACAGGAACATCACAATTGTTAGTATTTATACGGGAAATAAACCCTCCTTTCGAGCTTAGCGAAGAATTACTTAGTGTTGAACCACTCAAACTGGGTTGGTGTGGAACAAGATGGTAAGTGTACCAACTGATGGAGCGCGTGCTTTAACTGGAAAAAGAAGTATGAACAATAAAATTAAAGAATATCATCCTGACCATACACTCTTACTTCTACACTGTGTCATCCATCAGAAAAGTCTGTGTAAGGCTGTGTTGAACATCAAGCAGTTGTCAGTATGATAAACTGTGTAACAGCCAGGGCACTTAACCAAATGCAGTTAAAGGCACTGCTTGAAGATTTGAATAGTATGATATTACCTACCACAGCAGTTTCTGCAGTGTCCGCTGGCTGAGCCTGGGCAAGATAGTGTGGTGAGTATGAGATCTCAAGGAAGAAATAATTATATTGCTGGAGTCGAAGGGTTTTGTTTGTGATATTGTGGTACTATCACAGTTAATGCAGAGTGTAAGTCAGACTTCATGATTGCTATTAACATTATGGAAAAGTTGAATTAACTGAAAGTCAAACTTCAGGCCAATAGCTTGTTTGCACATGAAACATATGTGTATGTTAATCATTTCAGGCAGAAAACTCCCTGTTCTCCAGGCAAGCAGGTGAAAACAGGTCTTGCATTTCCGTTTGCTGAAACAGAAAATCATTTCTTGCAAAATAGCTGACAAGTACAAGGCTTTGTTGGATGAATATGCAGTGGAATTTGAATGGATGTTCCAAGACGACAAGAACCTGGAACCACTCTTCCATATCATCAGTTCACAATTTAGTGCAGCAGCTGATTAAGCCCCAGAGGATATACAGTTAGAACTGCTTAATCTGAAAGCAGATTATGACCCGAAGGAGAAGATCAAGTCAGTTTTTCTGCTGGAGTTTTTGGGGCTTTTTCAGTGGCGTAGCTAGGGGGGGGGGCGGTACACATTTTGGGGGCGGCATTTGGGGGCATTTGAAAAGTATAGCCCTTTCGAACAACCACCCTTTTTCTTTTGAAAGAGGAACACCCGGGTGAAAATAAAACATTCTTACTTCCAAGTCGTAATTAAAAGATTCTCACAACATTTTTTTTATTACATATTGTTTGCTATAACTAACGCATAACCTTTAAGAAATTTAAAATCGCTTAAAAATTGTATCGATTTGTTTTGATAACTAAGCGGTATACATCATAGATGACACTTTTATAAGAAAACAACACAAAGAACACATCACCGCTGGGCCGAATATACTATTAATATCGCTGCGACAGTTATTGCGTGGATTTTCGACACGCACAGAGTGATACGCGAACAAGTACCTACATGGCACGGTGGTTCAAACTATGGCGGATTAAGGGGGGGGGGCTGAACGGGCTAAAGCCTGGGGCCCCCGATGATTTAGGGCCCCCAAATTTAGTATAATTTATAATAAAGGTAAACAAATGTTTGCAAGAATCCCTAAAAATATCATAAATGAAATAAATTAATAAAATCTTATCTATTAATCTGATCGCTTTTCGGACCCAGTAGCCTCAGTATCGAAAAACTTGATTTGATTGGCTCAATAAGAGAACATATTAATAAATACTATATATTTCCTTTAAAAAAATTTAAACATCAGGATCTTGTGGTTTGAGGCAACGTGTTGTCTTGTGGCGCAAGCGGTAGCGGGTTCGATTCACGGCCTAGGCCATTTGTTTGTTTTTTTCATTTGTTTTATTTTTTTAAATTATCTTTTACACTCAATTTTAGTTTCCAGGCAAACAGTTATTTCTTTGTGTTCGGTTTTTTTAAGAATCCGATCCCGGAGTACAAACACACTATGAACAAGGAACCAAAGGACTATCTAGTTACAAGTAACAGTCTTATATTAGCTGCTAGCAATCATTTTACAGGGACGCTAGCTGGATAGGGCCCCAGATTCAATTGCAGCCAGGGGCCCCGTGCAGTCTTTATCCGCCCCTGCGCTAGCTGGATAGGGCCCCAGATTGAATTGCAGCCAGGGGCCCCGTGCAGTCTTAATCCGCCCCTGGGTTCAATTATTGTGTTTAACTTGCAAGTAGTAATTTATATTACTGTTTCTGTTTTCAGAAAATTATTCTAAGGTAATTTATTAAAATTTAATCTTTTTTTAAAATTATTTTTTTTCATTTAAGTATCACAAAAAAAAATGTGTGTGTTTTATTAAAATACGTTTATTCACAAAAAATGTTATGCCTATCCTATTAAAGTAATGTTTAGATAGTTTGAATTAGTCTATTTTACTGAAAATTATTACGATTTTTGACAAGAAAGATTAATCGCGAGTGTTGTTGTTTTTCCTCCAAATTTTGCATAATGGTGAAAGTTTGTTAAGATCGTGGATGGTGTATTCACCATTGAAGAAAAATATATATTGTTTTTGCTGTTTACTGTTTGATGATCTTTTCCAATCAAATTTTAACACGGAAAATGGTTTTAACAAATAGTGGAAACTTCATCTCAAAATAAGTCAACACGAGTTGAGTCTACTGCACATTCGATCAAACCCCAATGGAAGGAATTAGACATAAGAATTGGACAAGGCGCAACTTTTGATAAACGACAACAACAGAATATTGATAAAGAAATAAGAAAAAATGATAGAAAATTCTCACAATACTTGATATAATTAGATTCTTAGCAAAACAAAATTTGGCGTTAAGGGGTCATCGTGAAAGTATTCATGAGGAAGACATCAGTTCAATTGAAAATAAGAGGAACTTTTCTAGAGCTTGTTGACTTGTTGGCCAAGTACGAACCAGTATTATGTGAAAATTTAGTAAACATTAAGATGGGTCATAAATATAGTGTCTCCTATTTGTGGAAAATGATTCAAAATGAATTCATAGACCTATTGAGAGGCACAGTGAGAAAAAAATAATGGACCAAATAAGGCAAGCTAAAACTTGTGTATGATATTTGACAGCACTCCAGATATTTACCAAAAAAAGATTAAACTAGTCAATTAAAAGATACGTAGTCAGCGATGTTAAAGTTGTTGAATCGTTTATCTACTTTGTAGAAAATAAAGGAAAACTGCTAAGGAAATCACAAATATGATTTTAAAGAAATTAGACATGTTTAGATACAAACAATTGCAGAGGAAAGGCTTACGATAATGCTTCCGTCAGAGTTTGTAGCATGCACAAATCATTCCTTAAACATGGCATGTTTACATGCAGCTTGTACTGCTATTGATTCCTTAAATTTTTTGGAACTATCGAAAAGTTGTTTTCATTTTTAAAATTCTTCCACGAGTCAATAGGGTGCTCAAAAATACCTTCAAATAAAAGGCTTAAATGTTCACCAATGCCATATAAAACTAAATTCTTTGCCAACCCATTTCTTGGAACAAAGAGATGTGCTAATACAAAAAGATGTTATAGCAGCCAAAATAATTTGTGAAGAGATGGAGACATCGACTGAACGCCGAGCTAGAAGGGAAAAACATATGAGTGAAGAAAATTCACAATCAGTTGTCCTATCTTTAGAACATAAAGTACAACGAGAAATGTTTTAATCCATGGATCGAATTATAAAGGAATTAAAACAACGCTTTGATCAGTTGCATGACCTAGTAAGAAAATATTCGTGTATAATCCCATCATCATCATCGCCCTTCGTCCCATCTGGGGCATAGGCCACGAACAAAGTCTCTCCAGGCATCCTGGTCCTGCGCCAGTCTCTCTATCTGCCCCCAGCTGTGCCCGCTCATTTTTGTGTCTGCCTCCAGTTCTCTTCTCCAGGTCATTTTGGGACGACCTCTTTTCCTCTTGCCTTGGGGGTTCCATGTGAGGGCTTGTCTCACAATGCTGCATGTAGGCTTTCTGAGAGTGTGGCCAATCCATCTCCATCTGCGCTGGCGTATTAGCTCTTCCACTGGCTCTTGTTGTGTGCGTTGCCAGAGGTCCTCATTGGTGATGACATTTGGCCAGCGGATTTGGAGAATTGCTCGGAGACATGTATTTATAAAGGCTTGAAGCTTTTTGGAAATGGCTGCTGTTATTCGCCATGTTTCTCCTCCATACAGTAGGACAGGCTTTACTGTGGTGTTGAATATCCTGACCTTGGTATGAAGAGTCAAGTTGTTGCAGTTCCAAACTTTTTTTAGCTGTTTAAATCCCATATAACCTACTAAATGAAGAAATTGAATGTCAAATAAATGATTTTATTGACATTGATAAAGAACAGTTCCATATTGAAAGAAAAATGATCCAGGTTTTATGGCTGTACCTATACTACCAAAAGAGACATTGCGTTGGAAAAATGGAGGAAAAGGCCCCCTTGAACTATTAAAATTTATTCAACAGTATAGATTGGAAACTTCTGTAACCAACATTGTAATCTTGCTAAGAATTTTTATAAAAAATATTGTTATCAGTGTCGCTAGTTATGAAAGGAGCTTCTCTAAAACGAAGTTGATAAAAAAAATTATCTTCGTTCCACAATGAGTGTATAAATTAAGACTAAAAAATCTTGCAATATTGTCCATAGAACAAATTATTTAAATTTTGATAGCATAATACACGATTTTTCTACTATGAATTTAGGAAAATAAATAATATGTTTACATACTAATGTACACAATTTTTTTATAAAAAATAATTAATTCATAATATTTTGGTGTAAAATTGGAGTATGTATGTCTCATTGGGGAACCTGCAACCTCAGTAACCTTTAAAAAAAAGTATCTTGTATTTTTATAAAATATGTATTTTTAGGTATAACATTTTATTTCGCCTCCTTTATTACTGCTTACTTAAATATGGCATCTAATGGTAAAAATGTTCGCCACCTTTACTTTGTTTCAATTAAAATTATTTCTTTATGTTTATCAATTTATAAAAACCTGCAGTATATAGCCCTAGAGAGGGCGGAAAATTGGAGACCGCCCCGGGCGGCAAAAGGTCTAGCTACGCCACTGGGCTTTTTGCTAGGTGCGGCATTTGCACGCTTTAAAAAACTTTGATGCCACACTTTTGCCAATATTTAGGTCAACATACATCTGTGAGCAAGCTGTTTCTTGTATGAAAATAAAAAATTCTAAGAACAGATCGATGTTGACTGAAATGCAATTTGAATGCATTCGTGGGAATCATAACCAGTGTACTGGTTGCACAATTCAAGAATAGTACAACAACAACAAACAAACAACAACAACAAAAAAAATAAAAAAAAATAAAAAAATCGAAATCATCTAAATGAGAGGATGTACCTGGTATACTGCTACCAATTTAGTGACACTCGGCTCTATTTTCTTCAGCAGTAATCTTGAATAACCGCGATTGTCTACCGCACTGAATCTACTTTCGATTAAATATGATGATGGAAATGGAATTGAGAAATTTTAAATTACAGCCCATATTTCAGTCTGGATTGTTGGAAGCCGTTTTAGAATTTAAATTTCAATTCATCATATATAGTTACTTCCATCAGTTCTTCTTGTAATGTGGACATTATTCTGTGTTTGCACTTCAAAAAGTATTCAAAACCCAATAATGTATGTTCATTTTCAAAATATAATCTCATCAAATGGTTCATGAAAATCTAAATGGAGAGCATCCAAGTGCTTACAATAGGAAAGTATGTCTTCCTCATTTTGTTTTCCTGCTCCTGATAAATTTGGAAACTGGCTGAATTCCCCTCGTCCACAATTTCCTTTGTACAGAAGAAGTTTTTCCTCAAATTCAGAAATGACAGATTTTGTTCAGGGTAAATTCAGTTAATCACCATAGGGTGAAAGATGCGTTTAATAATTTCAAATAAAAAAACAAGTTGATCAAGTAAACGTTGTCACTTCTGATTTGAATTAAATTGGATCGTAAAGCATCATTTTATCTTTCAAAAACTTGAGCATCGAGTTAAACAGCTTATAAAACCTATCTAAACAAGCTCCCTTTGACAACCAACCAACTTCCGAATGAAGCAGCAAACGATTAAATTCGTCATCGTTTTTAATACCAAGCTGTTGAAATAATAAGTTATTCAATGATTTGATTTAGGTTGTGTTGAATACTTTAAATAAATATTGTAATGAATTATGTAGGCGTGCAATTAAATTTTTGGCAACTAGATATTGACGATAGATGATATAGTATTCTGTGAATGCATTTAGCACCTCTTTTTTTACATATTCAAGAACACACATGTAGCGCCATACCATCGCTGGAGCATCATCTGAAACTATTGATAAAATATTACTTAGGACTTAGAGGTATTCCTCTTTCTTAAAAAAAATAATTATCCAATGCATGAAATGTTGATTCTTCTTTGAAATCAGTTAGCAAATATTTATCAAATAATACTTGTTTGGCAAATTAGTTATTTCTGTTTGAACCGCACTTATGATAAAAGTAAAGCTTCATTTCCTGGCAAAAATGACTCATCAAGTAGATTAGAAAACAGAGATGTTTTTAAATAGCCACACAATTAATTTTCAACACCGTGAGCCTTTTCATCAATTCTTATTTACACTGTATTATTACTAAACTGTTTTTTCTTGATAATATTAGATGCTTACGTATGTATCACAGTCCATTTTAATTTACTTATAGCCGGTATAATTTGTTCTTCACCAATTGTATGAGGTTTACCCGATTTGGCAATCAATAACGAAATATTGTAAGAAGCTAGCAAGCCATTGCCATCATGTGCTGTTGCTGTTAAAAAAAATTTATGTCAATGTCCTTTGTTTGAAGAATTTGTATTTTAGTGTTTGAAAATTATGTAAATTCTTATATTTTTATCACCATTAATTGTAGTTAAATGTTTTTGCAGTCTTGAAATGTGCAATGTGAAATGTGCAATGTGAAATGTGCAATTGCACATATCTAAAAAAAACTAAGTGCAAGTGAAGGAGTATGCGGGAACTAAACATACGTTCAAAAAGTTTTTTAAAGAAAATTTAAACCTTATGAGCGAAATACATAAATCATTACTTTTCTTAATCTTCTCTTCCATTGTGTATGCTTCCACCGCCCCTTTAGAGTTATTCACCGCCCCCTCAAATTGACCCGTGGCCTTCACCGCACCCCTGGATCGCTTTAGCGCTCACAAGGGGGTGTTAACGCCCACTTTGGGAATCATGGTTTTAATTGATACTTTAAACAAAGTTGTAGATAGAGTTAGTACATCATTTTAGCCCCTCGTCCTTTTTTTTTCAAATTTTAAGGTGGCTTAATATCACACTTTTCAATAAAAAAACTTTTTTAAAAGATGCATGCTAAATAAGGAAACTTTTACAGATACCCCTGATAATAAGAGATGCATGCTTACTGGTGAAACTTTTCTATACACCACTTACAGACTTACAAAAAGAGATGCATGCTGAATGATAAAACGTTAGACTTTGCCAAAACTTATGTCATTACATATATAATAATAATAATAATATCCCCCATTCCAGTCCATGACGGACTATGGGGCATGTGAAATAGCGTTCACAAGATTTATTTAGCCACCACTAATGAGCAAGGGATTGTGTGGCTAGCACAATTCCCCGGGGGCCTTGCCAGCACCGATAAGAGAACCCGTTACTCTCTTCTGTCTCGGTTCGACAGTCCAGCGCGCTACCACTAGACCACCGCGGGACTCATTACATATATAACACATACATAACACACAGTTATAACAAATTCAGAGCATGCAGCGTTTAGATGTTGAGCCCAACCCTTAGGAGACGACACTGTATTAAACTCTAGACTTGGCCCACCTTTAAGACACTACTTTGTATTAAACTCTAGACTTTGTCCACCTTTAGGACAAGACAATGTATTAAATTCTAGACTTGGCCCACCTTTAGGACACGAATCTGTATTAAACTCTAGACTTGGCCCACCTTTAGGACACGACAATGTGTTAAATTCTAGACTTGGCCCACCTTTAGGACACGACAATGTGTTAAACTCTAGACTTGGCCCACCTTTAGGACACGACAATGTGTTAAATTCTAGACTTGGCCCACCTTTAGGACACGACAATGTATTAAATTCTACACTTGGCCCACCTTTAGAACACGAATCTGTATTAAACTCTACACTTGGCCCACCTTAAGGACACGACAATTTATTAAACTCTAGACTTGGCCCACCTTTAGGACACGACTCTGTATTAAACTCTAGACTTGGTCCATCACAATGGCGTCCTAGATGACTCGACGGTGGGTTATCACATTGTCTGACAGGAAATAAAACATCAAATTATTTATTGTCACATTGTCTGACAGGAAATAAAACATCAAATTATTTATTGTCACATTGTCTAACATATGAAATAAAATGTCACATTTTTTGTCACATTGTCTGACATAGGAAAAAATACACATCATACATTGTCACATTGTCTGACATAGGGAAGAAAATATCACATCATATATTGTCACATTGTCTTACATATGAAATAAATATCAAAGTATTTATTGTCACACTGTCTGACATAGAAAAAAATACACATCATACATTGTCACATTATCATTAACATGAAAAATAATAATGATATCATGCATTGTCACATTGTCATTAACATGAAAAATAATCATGATATCATGCATTGTCACATTGTCTCTGAATCAAGTGTCACCCATCCAATTACATCAGTTTTTTGGATAAAGTGTCAACCCCATACAACACTCTGTGCCTAAAGTATAAAATACTTATTAAACATATGAATTTACCTTGTCCATTACATTTTATTTTAACATGTTCTTAATTTTTCTTTCATCTTCTCTTTAAAATATCCCTTTACCTTGTTCTAAACATATCAGTTTATCTTGTTCTAAACTTATCCGTTACGTTGTTCTAAACTTATCAGTTACCTTGTTCTAAACTTATCACTTTACCTTGTCTAAACTTATTAGTTAGCTTATTCTAAACTTATCACTTTACATTGTTCTAAACTTATCACTTTAACTTGTCAAACTTATTAATTACCTTGTTCTAGACGACTTATCACTTTACATTTAATATTCTAAACTTATCAGTTACCTTGTTCTAAACTTATCACTTTCCCTTCTTCTAAACTTATCAGTTTACCTTGTGCTAAACTTATCAGTTTACTTTGATCTAAATTTATCATTTTACAGTTAACCTTGTTCTAAACTTATCAGTTTACCTTGTTCTAAACTTATCAGTTTACCTTGTTCTAAACTTATCAGTTTACCTTGTTCTAAACTTATCAGTTTACCTTGTTCTAAACTTATTTTCGGTGGAGATTCTTGAATCGCAAGTCCAATCTTGCCAACTGCCCCAACTTCCGTCGACATGAATGTTTTCTAAATTAAGTTTTGGTAAGCAAGTAATTAGTGCTGTTATCTGTTAAACCATTTTCAGATTTTTTTTTAATCAACCAAGTAAAAATTTCAAACAATTTTATTTTAATCATTTTTACAGTACTAAACAAACAAAACAATGTCTTGATCTTTCCAAATTGTAATATATTAGTAACACCAGCATGAAATATACATACACTACCAAATATATGTAAACTCATATCAACATTGTCTCACTGAAATGAAAACGTATTTCCAACATTAACAAATAATTATATTTATTTATGAGTTTAAAAAAATTCTGTGTTTAACACTTCACCTTCAAGTCAACTTCATTTTTCTCATCTGTTTTGTTCTAGACGAAGCTATAGGCGTCTTACTATATATAGACTTTGATTGGAACGATAGTCTATTCGCCATTATTGAAACAATTGCCTAATTACCATCATTGGAACTATTGCTTATTCACTATCATTGGAACGTTTGTCTAGTTACCATCATTGGAACATTTGTCTAGTTACCATCATTGGAACGCTTGTCTATTTACCATCATTGGAACTATTGCTTATTCACTATCATTGGAACGTTTGTCTAGTTACCATCATTGGAACGTTTGTCTACTTACCATCATTGGAACGTTTGTCTATTTACCATCATTGGAACGTTTGTCTATTTACCATCATTGGAACGTTTGTCTATTTACCATCATTGGAACGTTTGTCTAGTTACCATCATTGGAACGTTTGTCTACTTACCATCATTGGAACGTTTGTCTATTTACCATCATTGGAACGTTTGTCTATTTACCATCATTGGAACGTTTGTCTATTTACCATCATTGGAACGTTTGTCTATTTACCATCATTGGAACGTTTGTCTATTTACCATCATTGGAACGTTTGTCTATTTACCATCATTGGAACGTTTGTCTATTTACCATCATTGGAACGTTTGTCTATTTACCATCATTGGAACGTTTGTCTATTTACCATCATTGGAACGTTTGTCTATTTACCATCATTGGAACGTTTGTCTATTTACCATCATTGGAACGTTTGTCTATTTACCATCATTGGAACGTTTGTCTATTTACCATCATTGGAACGTTTGTCTACTTACCATCATTGGAACGTTTGTCTACTTACCATCATTGGAACGATTGTCTACTTACCATCATTGGAACGATTGTCTACTTACCATCATTGGAACGTTTGTCTATTTACCATCATTGGAACGTTTGTCTACTTACCATCATTGGAACGTTTGTCTATTTACCATCATTGGAACGTTTGTCTACTTACCATCATTGGAACGTTTGTCTATTTACCATCATTGGAACGTTTGTCTACTTACCATCATTGGAACGTTTGTCTATTTACCATCATTGGAACGTTTGTCTATTTACCATCATTGGAACGTTTGTCTACTTACCATCATTGGAACGTTTGTCTATTTACCATCATTGGAACGTTTGTCTACTTACCATCATTGGAACGTTTGTCTATTTACCATCATTGGAACGTTTGTCTATTTACCATCATTGGAACGTTTGTCTATTTACCATCATTGGAACGTTTGTCTATTTACCATCATTGGAACGTTTGTCTATTTACCATCATTGGAACGTTTGTCTATTTACCATCATTGGAACGTTTGTCTATTTACCATCATTGGAACGTTTGTCTATTTACCATCATTGGAACGTTTGTCTATTTACCATCATTGGAACGTTTGTCTATTTACCATCATTGGAACGTTTGTCTATTTACCATCATTGGAACGTTTGTCTATTTACCATCATTGGAACGTTTGTCTATTTACCATCATTGGAACGTTTGTCTATTTACCATCATTGGAACGTTTGTCTATTTACCATCATTGGAACGTTTGTCTACTTACCATCATTGGAACGTTTGTCTATTTACCATCATTGGAACGTTTGTCTATTTACCATCATTGGAACGTTTGTCTATTTACCATCATTGGAACGTTTGTCTATTTACCATCATTGGAACGTTTGTCTATTTACCATCATTGGAACGTTTGTCTATTTACCATCATTGGAACGTTTGTCTATTTACCATCATTGGAACGTTTGTCTATTTACCATCATTGGAACGTTTGTCTACTTACCATCATTGGAACGTTTGTCTATTTACCATCATTGGAACGTTTGTCTATTTACCATCATTGGAACGTTTGTCTATTTACCATCATTGGAACGTTTGTCTATTTACCATCATTGGAACGTTTGTCTATTTACCATCATTGGAACGTTTGTCTATTTACCATCATTGGAACGTTTGTCTATTTACCATCATTGGAACGTTTGTCTATTTACCATCATTGGAACGTTTGTCTACTTACCATCATTGGAACGTTTGTCTATTTACCATCATTGGAACGTTTGTCTATTTACCATCATTGGAACGTTTGTCTACTTACCATCATTGGAACGTTTGTCTACTTACCATCATTGGAACGTTTGTCTATTTACCATCATTGGAACGTTTGTCTATTTACCATCATTGGAACGTTTGTCTACTTACCATCATCGAAACGATTGTCTTCATCAATCAAGCTGTCATTGTCGTTATCTGTGAGGTAAAGTTACAAAATAATGCTGTTAATGACGTTGACCTAGTTGCAAATACTACATTTTAACTAATTAATTATACAGACTACATGTAAAAGAGCCTAGTCATGCTCTAAAATTGTACGATTACAAAAAATACATAAACAAGGAATTTGTCTGATTTGCTCAACTTTATAATCCAGAATTTCTTCATCTGCTAGAGCATATGTCTGATTTGCTTACCTTTATAATCCAGAATTTCTTCATCTACTAGACCATCGCAATCATTGTCAACTTGGTCGTCAACATTGTGAAGCTGGCTTGTGAAATAGCAATCCTGTTAAACGAAAAGTAAGCAAAAAAGAGTATCATCAAAAGAATCCCCATATTAAAACTACCATAACTTATGTAGCATGATAATCTACGAATGAATCAAAAGATTAGCAAATGATTCAGAAAGAAGCATGATATTAGATCTATGCCAAGGAATGAATAAAACAAATGATTCAGTACAAAGCGCAGGATTAGTTAATGTAACTTCCTCCAACTCCCAGGATGCATCATACTCAAATGTTTCTGAGATGAAAACGTCATTATTTCCAAAGTGCATGCTCCAATGGTTCCCAAGCTGACAAACCTGATATCACCCAGGGTGCATGCTCCAATGATTCCCAAGTTGACAAACCTGATATCACCCAGAGTGCATGCTCCAATGGTTCCCAAGTTGTCAAACCTGATATCACCCAGAGTGCATGCTCCAATGGTTCCCAAGTTGACAAACCTGATATCACCCAGAGTGCATGCTCCAATGGTTCCCAAGTTGACAAACCTGATATCCCCCAGAGTGCATGCTCCAATGGTTCCCAAGTTGCCAAACCTGATACCCCCCGGAGTGCATGCTCCAATGGTTCCCAAGTTGCCAAACCTGATACCCCCCGGAGTGCATGCTCCAATGATTCCCAAGTTGCCAAACCTGATACCCCCCGGAGTGCATGCTCCCGTGGTTCCCAATTCGACAAACCTGATATCCTCCAGGATGCATGTATGAGACGTTGAAGTCCAGGCCGTAGAGGTAAGCCATAAACCTGTGAAATTTGGATGAGGACAGGAAGTGGTCTCCCCTGTTAACCTTGACGTGGCCTACTTTGAATTGCTCGCTCCCAAGGACTGGATTCCATTGACTGAACATAGATTGTAATGAAGGAAATGTTATTCTAAAAATAAACTAGATCTTGAGATTAACATTACGTGGGTATTTTCTATTGCGTAATAAATTCTTTATTTAGAAACATTATTTAATATTTTTTAATAGTAGTTTCTATCTTCCACTTTATATAAAGTTTTAAAACATATTTTACTTTACTGTTATTTTTATTTCAAAATCGAATATTAAATTAAATATTTATTTACAATTAATGCGATCAATTTTGAAAGATTGTAGGACCGTTCCACTCTCTACTGTTGTATTCGTGGTATTCTATGTATTCAAAGTTTCTATTCTGGTATTCGTGGTATCCTATGTATTCAAAGTTTCAATTCTGGTATTCGTGGTATCCTATGTATTCAAAGTTTCTATTCTGGTATTCGTGGTATCCTATGTATTCAAAGTTTCAATTCTGGTATTCGTGGTATCCTATGTATTCAAAGTTTCAATTCTGGTATTCGTGGTATCCTATGTATTCAAAGTTTCAATTCTGGTATTCGTGGTATCCTATGTATTCAAAGTTTCAATTCTGGTATTCGTGGTATCCTATGTATTCAAAGTTACAATTTGGTATTCGTGGTATCCTATGTATTCAAAGTTTCAATTCTGGTATTCGTGGTATCCTATGTATTCAAAGGTTCGATTCTGGTATTCGTGGTATCCCATGTATTCAAAGGTTCAATTCTGGTATTCGTGGTATCCTATGTATTCAAAGTTTCAATTCTGGTATTCGTGGTATCCTATGTATTCAAAGTTTCAATTCTGGTATTCGTGGTATCCTATGTATTCAAAGTTTCAATTCTGGTATTCGTGGTATCCTATGTATTCAAAGTTTCTATTCTGGTATTCGTGGTATCCTATGTATTCAAAGTTTCAATTCTAGTATTCATGGTATCCTATGTATTCAAAGTGTCTATTCTGGTATTCGTGGTATCCTATGTATTCAAAGTTTCAATTCTGGTATTCGTGGTATCCTATGTATTCAAAGTTTCAATTCTGGTATTCGTGGTATCCTATGTATTCAAAGTTTCAATTCTGGTATTCGTGGTATCCTATGTATTCAAAGTTTCAATTCTGGTATTCGTGGTATCCTATGTATTCAAAGGTTCAATTCTGGTATTTGTGGTATCCTATGTATTCAAAGTTTCAATTCTGGTATTCGTGGTATCCTATGTATTCAAAGGTTCAATTCTTGTATTCGTGATATCCTATGTATTCAAAGGTTCAATTCTGGTATTCGTGGTATCCTATGTATTCAAAGGTTCAATTCTGGTATTCGTGGTATCCTATGTATTCAAAGGTTCAATTCTAGTATTCGTGGTATCCTTTGTATTCAAAGGTTCAGTTCTGGTATTCGTGGTATCCTATGTATTAAAAGGTTCAATTCTGGTATTCGTGGTATCCTATGTATTCAAAGTTTCAATTCTGGTATTCGTGGTATCCTATGTATTCAAAGTTTCAATTCTGGTATTCGTGGTATCCTATGTATTCAAAGTTTCAATTCTGGTATTCGTGGTATCCTATGTATTCAAAGTTTCAATTCTGGTATTCGTGGTATCCTATGTATTCAAAGGTTCAATTCTGGTATTCGTGGTATCCTATGTATTCAAAGTTTCAATTCTGGTATTCGTGGTATCCTATGTATTCAAAGTTTCAATTCTGGTATTCGTGGTATCATATGTATTCAAAGGTTCAATTCTGGTATTCGTGGTATCCTATGTATTCAAAGTTTCAATTCTGGTATTCGTGGTATCCTATGTATTCAAAGTTTCAATTCTGGTATTCGTGGTATCCTATGTATTCAAAGTTTCCATTCTGGTATTCGTGGTATCCTATGTATTCAAAGTTTCAATTCTGGTATTCGTGGTATCCTATGTATTCAAAGTTTCAATTCTGGTATTCGTGGTATCCTATGTATTCAAAGTTTCAATTCTGGTATTCGTGGTATCCTATGTATTCAAAGTTTCAATTCTGGTATTCGTGGTATCCTATGTATTCAAAGTTACAATTTGGTATTCGTGGTATCCTATGTATTCAAAGTTTCAATTCTGGTATTCGTGGTATCCTATGTATTCAAAGGTTCGATTCTGGTATTCGTGGTATCCCATGTATTCAAAGGTTCAATTCTGGTATTCGTGGTATCCTATGTATTCAAAGTTTCAATTCTGGTATTCGTGGTATCCTATGTATTCAAAGGTTCGATTCTGGTATTCGTGGTATCCCATGTATTCAAAGTTTCAATTCTGGTATTCGTGGTATCCTATGTATTCAAAGTTTCAATTCTGGTATTCGTGGTATCCTATGTATTCAAAGTTTCTATTCTGGTATTCGTGGTATCCTATGTATTCAAAGTTTCAATTCTAGTATTCATGCTATCCTATGTATTCAAAGTGTCTATTCTGGTATTCGTGGTATCCTATGTATTCAAAGTTTCAATTCTGGTATTCGTGGTATCCTATGTATTCAAAGTTTCAATTCTGGTATTCGTGGTATCCTATGTATTCAAAGTTTCAATTCTGGTATTCGTGGTATCCTATGTATTCAAAGTTTCAATTCTGGTATTCGTGGTATCCTATGTATTCAAAGGTTCAATTCTGGTATTTGTGGTATCCTATGTATTCAAAGTTTCAATTCTGGTATTCGTGGTATCCTATGTATTCAAAGGTTCAATTCTTGTATTCGTGATATCCTATGTATTCAAAGGTTCAATTCTGGTATTCGTGGTATCCTATGTATTCAAAGGTTCAATTCTGGTATTCGTGGTATCCTATGTATTCAAAGGTTCAATTCTAGTATTCGTGGTATCCTTTGTATTCAAAGGTTCAGTTCTGGTATTCGTGGTATCCTATGTATTAAAAGGTTCAATTCTGGTATTCGTGGTATCCTATGTATTCAAAGTTTCAATTCTGGTATTCGTGGTATCCTATGTATTCAAAGTTTCAATTCTGGTATTCGTGGTATCCTATGTATTCAAAGTTTCAATTCTGGTATTCGTGGTATCCTATGTATTCAAAGTTTCAATTCTGGTATTCGTGGTATCCTATGTATTCAAAGTTTCAATTCTGGTATTCGTGGTATCCTATGTATTCAAAGTTTCAATTCTGGTATTCGTGGTATCCTATGTATTCAAAGGTTCAATTCTGGTATTTGTGGTATCCTATGTATTCAAAGTTTCAATTCTGGTATTCGTGGTATCCTATGTATTCAAAGGTTCAATTCTTGTATTCGTGATATCCTATGTATTCAAAGGTTCAATTCTGGTATTCGTGGTATCCTATGTATTCAAAGGTTCAATTCTGGTATTCGTGGTATCCTATGTATTCAAAGGTTCAATTCTAGTATTCGTGGTATCCTTTGTATTCAAAGGTTCAGTTCTGGTATTCGTGGTATCCTATGTATTAAAAGGTTCAATTCTGGTATTCGTGGTATCCTATGTATTCAAAGTTTCAATTCTGGTATTCGTGGTATCCTATGTATTCAAAGTTTCAATTCTGGTATTCGTGGTATCCTATGTATTCAAAGTTTCAATTCTGGTATTCGTGGTATCCTATGTATTCAAAGTTGCAATTCTGGTATTCGTGGTATCCTATGTATTCAAAGGTTCAATTCTGGTATTCGTGGTATCCTATGTATTCAAAGTTTCAATTCTGGTATTCGTGGTATCATATGTATTTAAAGGTTCAATTCTGGTATTCGTGGTATCCTATGTATTCAAAGTTTCAATTCTGGTATTCGTGGTATCCTATGTATTCAAAGTTTCAATTCTGGTATTCGTGGTATCCTATGTATTCAAAGTTTCCATTCTGGTATTCGTGGTATCCTATGTATTCAAAGTTTCAATTCTGGTATTCGTGTTACCTTATGTATTCAAAGTTTCAATTCTGGTATTCGTGGTATACTATGTATCCAAAGTTTCAATTCTGGTATTCGTGGTATACTATGTATTCAAAGGTTCAAATTAAAGTTGGTAACTGTACCGTTATAATGACTTTTCTTTTAAAAACACTTGTAAGTTATAGTTTCACTGTTACATAGCCTTACTTTTAATTGAAATAAAGTCATTGGACATCACTGTTACATAGCCTTACTTTTAATTGAAATAAAGTCATTGGACATCACTGTTACATAGCCTTTCTTTTAATTAAAATAAAGTCATTGGACATCACTGTTACCTATTGAGCAATGTAGTCCCATCTAGTGTTAAATAAGGAACATCCGATTTCTTAATAACAATCGACACGTAATGGTTCGATACGAATTTCGGCGTCCTGGAAATGGGAAATAATTTTTAGAGTTCTTCCGAAACAATGGACAGTTAGCTTTTTACTTTCAAAAGAAAGCATTTATGTGTCTTTCTCCACATCTGTACCTATTTTTCTGCGGTTTACACATTCTCTCAAAAATCTCACTTACGTATGTAGTCAAGCAACGATCTCCTTGCGTATGTAGTCAAGCAAAAATCTCCTAACGTATGTAGTCAAGCAAACATCTCACTTACTTATGTAGTCAAGCAAAGATCTCCTTACGTATGTAGTTAAGCAAAGATCTCACTTACATATGTATTCAATCAAAGATCTCACTTACTGATGTAGTCAAGCAACGATCTCACTTACTTATGTAGTCAAGCAAAGATCTCACTTAAATATGCAGTCAAGCAAAGATCTCACTTACTGATGTAGTCAAGCAAAGATCTCACTTACTGATGTAGTCAAGCAAAGATCTCACTTACTTATGTAGTCAAGCAAAGATCTCACTTAATTATGTAGTAAAGCAAAGATCTCCCTTACTGATGTAGTCAAGCAAAAATCTCCCTTACTGATGTAGTCAAGAAAAGATCTCACTTACTGATGTAGTCAAGCAACGAGCTCCTTACGGATGTAGTCAATCAAAGATCTCACTTACTGATGTAGCCAAGCAAAGATCTCACTTACTGATGTAGCCAAGCAAAGATCTCACTTACTTATGTAGTCAAGCAACGATCTCCTTACGTATGTAGTTCAGCAAAGATCTCACTTACATATGTAGTCAAGCAAAGATCTCACTTACTTATGTAGTCAAGCAACGATCTCCTTACGTATGTAGTTCAGCAAAGATCTCCTTACGTATGTAGTCAAGCAAAGATCTCACTTACTTATGTAGTTCAGCAAAGATCTCACTTACTTATGTAGTTCAGCAAAGATCTCACTTACATATGTATTCAAGCAAAGATCTCACTTACTTATGTAGTTCAGCAAAGATCTCACTTACTTATGTAGTCCAGCAAAGATCTCACTTACATATGTAGTCAAGCAAAGATCTCACTTACTTATGTAGTCAAGCAAAGATCTCACTTACTTGTGTAGTCAAGTAAAGATCTCACTTACTTATGTAGTCAAGCAACGATCTCACTCACTTATGTAGTCAAGCAAATATTGCACACAAAGCCGAAATCCCTTGAGATAATTTCACTAACTTCCTGTGACTCATTTCAAAGTTGGTTTAGTTGGTTTGTAATATAATTATGACAACACCTAAGGGTGCATGCACCAGTGGTAATATAATTATGACAACACCTAAGGGTGCATGCACTAGTGGTTACCATTGATTACCTCCAAATGTACTTGACGTAGAAAAATCGGTTAGGAATAATCAACAAAAGAGTTGCGTCTCCCTGGTGAATGGGTGTGTCATTGTCCTCTGAACAGGGCGACTGCTGGACCAGAATCACTTGAATGTCCTTGTCACTTCTGACCATCAACGAGTTCTCAATGGCTTCAGTTTCACTTTGATTAAAGTACTAGAAAATAAAGATTATAGTCTTCCTTTCATTAAAGTACTAGAAGATAAAGATTTGAGTCTTGTGTGATTAAAGTACTAGACGATAAAGATTAGAGTCTTGCGTTGATTAAATACTAGACGATAAAGATTAGTCTGACTTTGATTAAAGTACTAGAAGATAAAGTTTAGACTCCTGCTTTGATTAAATTACAAGACGATAAAGATTAAAGTCTTGCTTTCTGTTTGGTACTTGAATCAAGAATTATAGTCATTATTAGACCCCTCAACCAATACGCCGCAAAATTTTCGTCCGCCGAAAATCCGCCGGTAAATATGCGCGCGCCGTATTTTGTCCGCCGTAAGACCGCCGAAAAATGAACGAGCCGCCGTAACGAAATGTTTTTGTTTTCTTAAGTTTCATTGCGTTCCGTTTTAAGATCGACAATCATCGATGGCATTTGTAGAATAACCGTCGCCGGAAGTGGGACAAAAATGAGTTATTTGTACAGTTTTTTTAAAACCTAAATAATCATTGATACAGTTCTTGCAATCTTAATTTATAAAATACTAATTAAAATACAAATAAATAATTTAATTAATTTTAGTTATCGTTAAGCTTTGTCGTAAATAGGCGATTTATTATTACTCAATTATGGCTCAGCGATCTTCTACTAATAGAAAGGTAAGCTTAATTGAAATTAAATTAATTGTTTCAATTAACTAGATACTAGTTTAGTCAATAACTGATGATTTTTAAGGGTGATCCTGAAGTTTTAGCACGTAATTATTTTTGCTGCGAATTTTAATTTTCTCGTGAGAACTTTCATTTTTAATTTATTAAATGCATTTATATATGTTATAATATATTTTAGCTATTATAGCGCTAATTTGTAAGGCTTTTTAATTTATAAGGCTTTTTAATTTATACGGCTTTTTAATTTATAAGGCTTTTTAATTTATAAGGCTTTTTAATTTATAAGGCTTTTTAATTTATAAGGCTTTTTAATTTATAAGGCTTTTTAATTTATAAGGCTTTTTAATTTATAAGGCTTTTTAATTTATAAGGCTTTTTAATTTATAAGGCTTTTTAATTTATAAGGCTTTTTAATTTATAAGGCTTTTTAATTTATAAGGCTTTTTAATTTATAAGGCTTTTTAATTTATAAGGCTTTTTAATTTATAAGGCTTTTTAATTTATAAGGCTTTTTAATTTATAAGGCTTTTTAATTTATAAGGCTTTTTAATTTATAAGGCTTTTTAATTTATAAGGCTTTTTAATTTATAAGGCTTTTTAATTTATAAGGCTTTTTAATTTATAAGGCTTTTTAATTTGTAAGGCTTTTTAATTTTTAAGGCTTTTTAATTTACAAGGCTTTTTAATTTATAAGGCTTTTTAATTTATAAGGCTTTTTAATTTATAAGGCTTTTTAATTTATAAGGCTTTTTAATTTATAAGGCTTTTTAATTTATAAGGCTTTTTAATTTATAAGGCTTTTTAATTTATAAGGCTTTTTAATTTATAAGGCTTTTTAATTTATAAGGCTTTTTAATTTATAAGGCTTTTTAATTTATAAGGCTTTTTAATTTATAAGGCTTTTTAATTTATAAGGCTTTGTAATTTATAAGGCTTTGTAATTTATAAGGCTTTTTAATTTATAAGGCTTTTTAATTTATAAGGCTTTTTAATTTATAAGGCTTTTTAATTTATAAGGCTTTTTAATTTATAAGGCTTTTTAATTTATAAGGCTTTTTAATTTATAAGGCTTTTTAATTTATAAGGCTTTTTAATTTATAAGGCTTTTTTAATTTATAAGGCTTTTTAATTTATAAGGCTTTTTAATTTATAAGGCTTTTTAATTTATAAGGCTTTTTAATTTATAAGGCTTTTTAATTTATAAGGCTTTTTAATTTATAAGGCTTTTTAATTTATAAGGCTTTTTAATTTATAAGGCTTTTTAATTTATAAGGCTTTTTAATTTATAAGGCTTTTTAATTTATAAGGCTTTTTAATTTATAAGGCTTTTAAATTTATAAGGCTTTTTAATTTATAAGGCTTTTTAATTTATAAGGCTTTTTAATTTATAAGGCTTTTTAATTTATAAGGCTTTTTAATTTATAAGGCTTTTTAATTTATAAGGCTTTTTAATTTATAAGGCTTTTTAATTTATAAGGCTTTTTAATTTATAAGGCTTTTTAATTTATAAGGCTTTTTAATTTATAAGGCTTTTTAATTTATAAGGCTTTTTAATTTATAAGGCTTTTTAATTTATAAGGCTTTTTAATTTATAAGGCTTTTTAATTTATAAGGCTTTTTAATTTATAAGGCTTTTTAATTTATAAGGCTTTTTAATTTATAAGGCTTTTTAATTTATAAGGCTTTTTAATTTATAAGGCTTTTTAATTTATAAGGCTTTTTAATTTATAAGGCTTTTTAATTTATAAGGCTTTTTAATTTATAAGGCTTTTTAATTTATAAGGCTTTTTAATGTATAAGGCTTTTTAATTTATAAGGCTTTTTCGGACCTTGACCCTAAATAATCGGTGTAGGATACATCATTTTTGTTTATCTAGCACCCGGCTAGCCAGATTTTCTTTTACCCGGAACGACCAATGCGAAAAGTCCATGCAAAATGTCTACTACACTTGATGTGTCCAAGAAATAGACAGCGTGTCCAACCATCTATAACAATGTGTTCAACCATCTGGAACAATGTTTCCAACCATCTAGAACAATGTATTCAACCGTCTGGAAAATGTGTTCAACCATCTAGAACAATGTGTTCAGCCATCTGGAACAATGAGTTCAACCATCTAGAACAATGTGTTCAACCATCTGGAACAATGTGTCAACCATCTTGAACAATGTGTTCAACCATCTGGGACAATGTGTTCAACCATCTGGAACACTGTATTAGCGCTGTAAAGAAGTGCCCACACTTACCACCAGCTCCCCATCTCCAGCATCGTCCAGTACCAAGGTTGACGTGTGACCAGAGTGGTCTAAAGTGATGTTCACGTGAGTCTTGCTGGATCCCGCGAGAATGTGAAAGTAGGTCAAGTGAAAAATGGCGGGGATGTGGATGACCACGAATTCACTTCCAAACAGTTCAAGGGGCAGGAGCATCTCTAGGGACACAGATCAAATTTAGAGTTTAGGCATCTCCAAGGACATATATTAAATCTATATAGTTTAGGGATTTGTGAGGACACATTTGTGTAGATACACATTTGAGATAAGGCATCTCTGAGGACAAATATTAAATACTAAATACGTGATACGACCCGTGCCGCAAACTTGCTCATAGAAAGTGCAAAGAAAGGGGCGGAAGAACGGACACAAACTAAAGCACGAAGAAATCAGAAGAACGTGAATAAACGACGGGGGGTGGGTGGGAGGGGACATAACTGTCTTATTGATGGATTCGAGACATGCACACTGCGGTTAGGTAGATGCCCCCCACCCTGCACCAACCTAGCTTGCCAACCCTACAGTGTGATTGGCAGACCCTAGCGAGGGTCAGCTATCTTTGCAAAACAGGGGGAAAAGAACAGACAAAAGCAAATATTTTTAAAAATTTTTAAAAAAATGTTTCCCCTGAGACTTGAACCCAATACCTCTCGCATGCAAGGCGAACGTTATAACCACTACACTACAAACAACATGTTCTACCGTTAAGGAACAACGCAAGTGAACGCAAGAAGCATTGTTGGTCTCGAAACTTGCCCCCACCCCCTAGAACCCACTTCGCTTGATTGGTCGACTCCTGACTGAGAGGGTCATTCGTCATGCTCATGTGACTTATATATATATAGAGAGAGAGAGAGAGACTATTTTAGATGTTAGGGTATTGTAGAGATCAAATCTCATTGTATGCGTAAAATAATCTCTTAAAACATCTCTTAGAACATAAAACAACTGCTTAATAATCTGGAGAAAAAAATGTTCAGTGTTGTTGGTATAAGCCATTGATAATGTGCAAATACGTCCAGTGTTAAATGAACAATCACTTAATAAATATATTTTAATGTGTCAAGTTGTATAGGAGCAAACTTTGATAATATGCTAATATTTCTAGTGGTGCTGGTACAATCCTATGGCAGATTAAGAAGGGGGGGGCTGAACGGGCTAAAACCAGGGGCCCCCGATGATCTAGGGGCCCCCAAATTTAGTATAATTTATAATTAAGGTGGAAAAATGTTTGCATGAATCCCTAAAAATATCATAAATTAAAAAAAATTAATAAAATCTTATCTATTAATCTGATCGCTATTCTGACCCGATAGCCTCAGTATCGAAAAACTTAATTTGATTGACTAAATAAGAGAAAATATTAATGAAAACTATTAATACCTTTTAAATTTTAAACGTACGTCAGGATCTCGTGGTCTTGAGGCAACGTGTTGGCCTGTAGCGCTAGCGCTAACGGGTTCGATTTCCAGCGGGGGCACTTTTTTTTTCATTTGTCTTTTTTTTTAAATTATCTTTTTACACTCAATTTTAATTTCCCAGCAAACAGTTATTTCTTTGTGTTCGGTTTTTTGATGAATCCGATCCCGGAGTACGGACAAATTATGAACAAGGAACCAATGGACTATTTAGTTACAAGTTACAGTCTTATATTAGCTGCTAGCAAACATTTTATTTAAAGGGACGCTAGCTGGATAGGGCCCCAGTTTTAATTGCAGCCATGGGCCCCCGTGCAGTCTTAATCCGACCCTGGTACAATCTCCTAATTACCTGCAAATATTTCCAGTGGTCCAGTTGTGTTTGTACAATCTCCTAATTACCTGCAAATATTTCCAGTTGTCCAGTGGTGTTGGTACAATCTCCTAATTACCTGCAAATATTTCCAGTTGTCCAGTGGTGTTGGTACAATCTCCTAATTACCTGCAAATATTTCCAGTTGTCCAGTGGTGTTGGTACAATCTCCTAATTACCTGCAAATATTTCCAGTTGTCCAGTGGTGTTGGTACAATCTCCTAATTACCTGCAAATATTTCCAGTTGTCCAGTGGTGTTGGTACAATCTCCTAATTACCTGCAAATATTTCCAGTTGTCCAGTGGTGTTGGTACAATCTCCTAATTACCTGCAAATATTTCCAGTTGTCCAGTGGTGTTGGTACAATCTCCTAATTACCTGCAAATATTTCCAGTTGTCCAGTGGTGTTGGTACAATCTCCTAATTACCTGCAAATATTTCCAGTTGTCCAGTGGTGTTGGTACAATCTCCTAATTACCTTCAAATGTTTCCAGTTGTCCAGTGGTGTTGGTACAATCTCCTAATTACCTGCAAATATTTCCAGTTGCCCAGTGGTGTTGGTACAATCTCCTAATTACCTGCAAATATTTCCAGTTGTCCAGTGGTGTTGGTACAATCTCCTAATTACCTGCAAATATTTCCAGTTGTCCAGTGGTGTTGGTACAATCTCCTAATTACCTGCAAATATTTCCAGTTGTCCAGTGGTGTTGGTACAATCTCCTAATTACCTGCAAATGTTTCCAGTTGTCCAGTGGTGTTGGTACAATCTCCTAATTACCTGCAAATATTTCCAGTTGCCCAGTGGTGTTGGTACAATCTCCTAATTACCTGCAAATATTTCCAGTTGTCCAGTGGTGTTGGTACAATCTCCTAATTACCTGCAAATATTTCCAGTTGTCCAGTGGTGTTGGTACAATCTCCTAATTACCTGCAAATATTTCCAGTTGTCCAGTGGTGTTGGTACAATCTCCTAATTACCTGCAAATATTTCCAGTTGTCCAGTGGTGTTGGTACAATCTCCTAATTACCTGCAAATATTTCCAGTTGTCCAGTGGTGTTGGTACAATCTCCTAATTACCTGCAAATATTTCCAGTTGTCCAGTGGTGTTGGTACAATCTCCTAATTACCTGCAAATATTTCCAGTTGTCCAGTGGTGTTGGTACAATCTCCTAATTACCTGCAAATATTTCCAGTTGTCCAGTGGTGTTGGTACAATCTCCTAATTACCTGCAAATATTTCCAGTTGTCCTGTGGTGTTGGTACAATCTCCTAATTACCTGCAAATATTTCCAGTTGTCCAGTGGTGTTGGTACAATCTCCTAATTACCTGCAAATATTTCCAGTTGTCCAGTGGTGTCGGTACAATCTCCTAATTACCTGCAAATATTTCCAGTTGTCCAGTGGTGTTGGTACAATCTCCTAATTACCTGCAAATATTTCTAGTTGTCCAGTGGTGTTGGTACAATCTCCTAATTACCTGCAAATATTTCCAGTTGTCCAGTTGTCCAGTTGTCCAGTTGTGTTGGTACAATCTCCTAATTACCTGCAAATATTTCCAGTTGTCCAGTGGTGTTGGTACAATCTCCTAATTACCTGCAAATATTTCCAGTTGTCCAGTGGTGTTGGTACAATCTCCTAATTACCTGCAAATATTTCCAGTTGTCCAGTGGTGTTGGTACAATCTCCTAATTACCTGCAAATATTTCCAGTTGTCCAGTGGTGTTGGTACAATCTCCTAATTACCTGCAAATATTTCCAGTTGTCCAGTGGTGTTGGTACAATCTCCTAATTACCTGCAAATATTTCCAGTTGTCCAGTGGTGTTGGTACAATCTCCTAATTACCTGCAAATATTTCCAGTTGTCCAGTGGTGTTGGTACAATCTCCTAATTACCTGCAAATATTTCCAGTTGTCCAGTGGTGTTGGTACAATCTCCTAATTACCTGCAAATATTTCCAGTTGTCCAGTGGTGTTGGTACAATCTCCTAATTACCTGCAAATATTTCTAGTTGTCCAGTGGTGTTGGTACAATCTCCTAATTACCTGCAAATATTTCCAGTTGTCCAGTTGTCCAGTTGTCCAGTTGTGTTGGTACAATCTCCTAATTACCTGCAAATATTTCCAGTTGTCCAGTGGTGTTGGTACAATCTCCTAATTACCTGCAAATATTTCCAGTTGTCCAGTGGTGTTGGTACAATCTCCTAATTACCTGCAAATATTTCCAGTTGTCCAGTGGTGTTGGTACAATCTCCTAATTACCTGCAAATATTTCCAGTTGTCCAGTGGTGTTGGTACAATCTCCTAATTACCTGCAAATATTTCCAGTTGTCCAGTGGTGTTGGTACAATCTCCTAATTACTTGCAATTATTTCCAGTTGTCCAGTGGTGTTGGTACAATCTCCTAATTACCTGCAAATATTTCCAGTTGTCCAGTGGTGTTGGTACAATCTCCTAATTACCTGCAAATATTTCCAGTTGTCCAGTTGTGTTGGTACATTCACTCGGAGTAACGTAATCGCCGCAACTTCCGCTTACGACACCGAATTTAGTTTGCCCACGAACTATCGTTCCTGAAACGCGCATTATTTCGCAATAAAGGAAACTGTACAGCTAATAAAATGCTATTTAATTTATTGTGTTGTTGAAAGTACAACTTTTTTCAATTTTTTATTATTGTATATAATTGACATTATGGTATCTTTACTGTATAAAGTCAAAGAATCAATTTGATATCATTCATTAAATAAAATTTTAATATTTTAATTTTTTAATTAACATTTAAGCTTATCACACGAATAGTTTATGCAATGAAGACTTAGTTAAGCCGTAGACAACACATTTACAGCACCCCATATTCAACACATTTACAGCACCCCGTAGTCAACACATTTACAGCACCCCGTAGTCAACACATTTACAGCACCCCGTAATCAACAAATTTACAGCACCCCGTACTCAACACAATTACAGCACCCCGTAGTAAACACATTTACAGCACCCCGTAGTCAACAATTTAAAGCACCCCGTAGACAAAAAATTTAAAGCACCCCGTAGTCAACACATTTACAGCACCCCGTAGACAAAAAATTTAAAGCACCCAGTAGTCAACACATTTACAGCACCCCGTAGACAAAAAAGTTACAGCACCCCGTAGTCAACACATTTACATCACCCCGTAGTCAACACATCTACATCACCCCGTAGTTAACACATTTACATCACCCCGTAGTCAACACATTTACAGCACCCCGTAGTCAACACATTTACAGCACCCCGTTGACAAAAAAGTTACAGCACCCCGTCGTCAACACATTTACATCACCCCGTAGTCAACACATTTACAGCACCCCATAGTCAACACATTTACATCACCCCGTAGTCAACACATTTACAGCACCCCATAGTCAACACATTTACATCACCCCGTAGTCAACACATTTACAGCACCCCGTAGTCAACACATTTACAGCACCATGAAGATGTGATTTATTCATGTGTTACATGATCTTTCCGTTGCATTAACATATTAGTGTTGTTTAGGGATATCTTTGTATTGTTGTAATGTTAGAAACTCAATGTACATAACAAAATAATTTTGTTAATATTTGTTGTGAATATTAAGTTGTTTAGATAACAATATCATTTGTTAGTATTTGTTGTTAATATTTAGTTGTTTAGATAACAATATCATTTGTTAGTATTTGTTGTTAATATTAAGTTGTCTAGATAACAATATCATTTGTTAGTATTTGTTGTTAATATTAAGTTGTCTAGATAACAATATCATTTGTTAGTATTTGTTGTTAATATTAAGTTGTCTAGATAACAATATCATTTGTTAGTATTTGTTGTTAATATTTAGTTGTTTAGATAACCATATCATTTGTTAGTATTTGTTGTTAATATTTAGTTGTTTAGATAACAATATCATTTGTTAGTATGTGTTGTTAATATTAAGTTGTTTAGATAACAATATCATTTGTTAGTATTTGTTGTTAATATTTAGTTGTTTAGATAACAATATCGTTTTTTATAATATATAGTTTCAATATTAAGTAGTCTCGACATAAAACTAACTAATTGTAAGAAACAACCTGTCCAGTTCCAGTTTGAATTCTTGGGGCTAACAGAAAACGAAAATGTCTCCCACCTGAAAGAAAGAGAGATAACAATTTTCAACTGTCTTGTTTTATATCAGCTTTAAGATCTCTCTGATAAATTAACCGACAAACTTTATCTGCCGTTAATGCATTTAAGTCAAAATATTTATCTGAGGTACGATTAAAACAAGGGTGACTAAACTTTTAGCAAAGAAGGATATATTCCATGAAGTAAAAATTTGAGGAGGATAATTAAACAAAAATTTCATATCTTCACACCCAGTTACATGCCTTTAAATTTTAAAATACTTTTTCTTTTGTAATTTGTGACAGTGTCAGTTTAGGAGGAAAATAAAATCGGACCATACTATAGTGATTTTGGAAACTTTCAATCATTAAAAATGACTAAAATTTCATAAATAATGACAAAGTCATAGAATACAAGTGTTTATTTTCAACTACGGATACTACAATAAATAAATAATTTTTCAAAGAATTTATTAAAAAAAATTGTTACGTAAAAAGGACTTGTAGTGTACAGTCTATTGACAGTAAAAATTTAAATGCGAGCCGCATTAGGCCCATGGCCAGGACTTCAGACACCTCTGGGTTAAGGCTGGAATGTCATGTTTTTCTATAATACAATTTAATTCTTTAAAAAAATTGTTTTTTGTTGCGAAAGTGAGTGTTGCTTCTATTGTATGTTTCACAGATATCAATATACGACAGTTGTTTCACAGATATCAATATACGACAGTTGTTTCACAGATATCAATATACGACAGTTGTTTCACATATATCAATATACGACAGTTGTTTCACAGATATCAATATACGACAGTTGTTTCACATATATCAATATACGACAGTTGTTTCAGAGATATCAATATACGACAGTTGTTTCAGAGATATTAATATACGACAGTTGTTTCACAGATATCAATATACGATGCTTGTTTCACATATATCAATATACGACAGTTGTTTCACATATATTAATATACGACAGTTGTTTCACATATATCAATATACGACAGTTATTTCACATATATCAATATACGACAGTTGTTTCACATATATCAATATACGACGGTTGTTTCACCTATATCAATATACGACAGTTGTTTCACAGATTTTAATATACGACAGTTGTTTCACAGATATCAATATACGACAGTTGTTCAACAGATATCAATATACGACAGTTGTTTCACAGATATCAATATACGACAGTTGTTTCACAGATATCAATATACGACAGTTGTTTCACAGATATCAATATACGACGGTTGTTTCACATATATCAATATACGACAGTTGTTTCACAGATTTTAATATACGACAGTTGTTTCACAGATATCAATATACGACAGTTGTTTCACAGATATCAATATACGACAGTTGTTTCACAGATGTCAATATACGACAGTTGTTTCACAGATATCAATATACGACAGTTGTTTCACAGATATTAGTATACGACAGTTGTTTCACATATATCAATATACGACAGTTGTTTCAGAGATATTAATATACGAAAGTTGTTTCAGAGATATCAATATACGACAATTGTTTCAGAGATATTAATATACCACAGTTGTTTCACAGATATCAATATACGAAGTTGTTTCAGAGATATTAATATACGACAGTTGTTTCAGAGATATTAATATACGACAGTTGTTTCACAGATATCATTATACGACAGTTGTTTCAGAGATATTAATATACGACAGTTGTTTCACAGATATCAATATACGACAGTTGTTTTACAGATATTAGTATACGACAGTTGTTTCACATATATCAATATCCGACATTTGTTTCACAGATATCAATATACGACAGTTGTTTCACAGATATCAATATACGACAGTTGTTTCACAGATGTCAATATACGACAGTTGTTTCACAGATATCAATATACGACAGTTGTTTCACATATATCAATATACGACAGTTGTTTCACAGATATTAGTATACGACAGTTGTTTCACATATATCAATATACGACAGTTGTTTCAGAGATATTAATATACGACAATTGTTTCAGAGATATTAATATACCACAGTTGTTTCACAGATATCAATATACGACAGTTGTTTCAGAGATATTAATATACGACAGTTGTTTCAGAGATATTAATATACGACAGTTGTTTCACAGATATCAATATACGACAGTTGTTTCAGAGATATTAATAAACGACAGTTGTTTCAGAGATATTAATATACGACAGTTGTTTCACAGATATCAATATACAACAGTTGTTTCACATATATCAATATACGACAGTTGTTTCACATATATCAATATACGACAGTTATTTCACATATATCAATATACGACAGTTGTTTCACAGATATCAATATACGACGGTTGTTTCACATATATCAATATACGACAGTCGTTTCACAGATTTTAATATACGACAGATGTTTCACAGATATCAATATACGACAGTTGTTCAACAGATATCAATATACGACAGTTGTTTCACAGATATCAATATACGACAGTTGTTTTACAGATATCAATATACGACAGTTGTTTCACAGATATCAATATACGACGGTTGTTTCACATATATCAATATACGACAGTTGTTTCACAGATTTTAATATACGACAGTTGTTTCACAGATATCAATATACGACCGTTGTTTCACAGATATCAATATGCGACAGTTGTTTCACAGATATCAATATACGACAGTTGTTTCACAGATATCAATATACGACAGTTGTTTCACAGATATTAGTATACGACAGTTGTTTCACATATATCAATATACGACAGTTGTTTCAGAGATATTAATATACGACAGTTGTTTCAGAGATATCAATATACGACAATTGTTTCAGAGATCTTAATATACCACAGTTGTTTCACAGATATCAATATACGACAGTTGTTTCAGAGATATTAATATACGACAGTTGTTTCAGAGATATTAATATACGACAGTTGTTTCACAGATATCAATATACGACAGTTGTTTCAGAGATATTAATAAACGACAGTTGTTTCAGAGATATTAATATACGACAGTTGTTTCACAGATATCATTATACGACAGTTGTTTCACATATATCAATATACGACAGTTGTTTCACAGATTTTAATATACGACAGTTGTTTCACAGATATCAATATACGACAGTTGTTTCACAGATATCAATATACTACAGTTGTTTCACAGATATCAATATACGACAGTTGTTTCACAGATATCAATATACGACAGTTGTTTTACAGATATCAATATACGACAGTTGTTTCACATATATCAATATACGACAGTTGTTTCAGAGATATTAATATACGACAGTTGTTTCAGAGATATCAATATACGACAATTGTTTCAGAGATCTTAATATACCACAGTTGTTTCACAGATATCAATATACGACAGTTGTTTCAGAGATATTAATATACGACAGTTGTTTCAGAGATATTAATATACGACAGTTGTTTCACAGATATCAATATACGACAGTTGTTTCAGAGATATTAATAAACGACAGTTGTTTCAGAGATATTAATATACGACAGTTGTTTCACAGATATCATTATACGACAGTTGTTTCACATATATCAATATACGACAGTTGTTTCACAGATTTTAATATACGACAGTTGTTTCACAGATATCAATATACGACAGTTGTTTCACAGATATCAATATACTACAGTTGTTTCACAGATATCAATATACGACAGTTGTTTCACAGATATCAATATACGACAGTTGTTTTACAGATATCAATATACGACAGTTGTTTCACATATATCAATATACGACAGTTGTTTCAGAGATATTAATATACGACAGTTGTTTCAGAGATATCAATATACGACAATTGTTTCAGAGATATTAATATACCACAGTTGTTTCACAGATATCAATATACGACAGTTGTTTCAGAGATATTAATATACGACAGTTGTTTCAGAGATATTAATATACGACAGTTGTTTCACATATATCAATATACGACAGTTGTTTCAGAGATATTAATATACGACAGTTGTTTCAGAGATATTAATATACAACAGTTGTTTCACAAATATTAATATACGACAGTTGTTTCAGAGCTATCAATATACGACAGTTGTTTCACATATATCAATATACGACAGTTGTTTCAGAGATATCAATATACGACAGTTGTTTCAGAGAAATTAATATACGACAGTTGTTTCAGAGATATCAATACACGACAGTTGTTTCAGAGATATCAATATACGACAGTTGTTTCAGAGATATCAATATACGACAGTTGTTTCAGAGAAATTAATATACGACAGTTGTTTCAGAGATATCAATATACGACAGTTGTTTCAGAGAAATTAATATACGACAGTTGTTTCAGAGATATCAATACACGACAGTTGTTTCAGAGATATCAATATACGACAGTTGTTTCAGAGATATCAATATACGACAGTTGTTTCAGAGATATTAATAAACGACAGTTGTTTCACAGATATCAATATACGAATACGACAGCAATGTGTTAAGTTATTTCCCACCTTCTTAAAGGGATCGTCATCGTGTTATTGAGCCAGAACTTGATATCTTCAACGTGGATATTAAGATCAGAGATATTTTCTGTTTTGACCGTTAGCATCAAATTTTGGGCCTCGTTTGTTATGAGTTGAATGGATGGACAGTTACTGAAAATTGAATTATGATCGAATTTAGACAATTTAAACAACTGTTTAGGCTCATATTTACAAAACATACACACTTTGTTTGGCCCCAAAAATACATACAAGATGATTTAGATTTACCACACATACAAAAAATTGTTCCAGAGAATTTCTGAGACTATAAAAGAGAATACCACAATAGTAGAGACAAAAACAAATGAAAGCTGAGTTAATGGGAGAGATTGGATCATAAGAAAACTGAGGCATTACGAGCGATAATATATACTTGAACAAATTTGCGTATGCATGTCGAACGAGAGATGGATGGGATGTCTTCAGGGGGGCTTAGTACTCGGTCCTTCCTTCCCTGACGTTTGCTCTTGGCAGCCTGTTGTCTATTAGTCTGGCTGATGCTTCTCAAAAGTCATGTACAATGTCAAAGGCCTTTAGAGCACATTTAAGTGTATACTTATAGCGCTTATGAGGACCTCCGCGTGCTCTATGCCATTCAGTAAGCTAACCATAGAAGAACCTCTTGGGGAGGCATTGGTCCGGCATGCGCACTACATGACCCACCCAGGCGTAGTTGGCACTGCATGAGACTAGAGTGAATGATGGGTAGTCCTGCCTTGGCTAATATTTCGGTGTCTGGAACTTTTTCCTGCATTTTATATTGATCATTTTTCTTAAGCTGAAAGTGGTTCAGCAACCTTGCATGGCGTAGTATAGGGTCCAAGTTTCACATGCATACAGTAAAGAAGGGTGTATTACAGCTCTGTATACTTTTAGGTTAGTCTGGCATATGATTCCCCTTTCTGTTCCTGACACTGTCATGCAATCTGCCAAATGCTGCACTGGCCTTGAGATTTTGACGCTCACCTTGTCATCAATGTAGGCATTCTGATACAGTGAGCTGCCAAGATAAATAAAGCGGCTCACTGTGTTGATATTGTTTCCATTGATGATTATATTGGGCTCAATATAGGATTTGCCTGGGAGGGCTGGTACAGAACTTCTGTCTTCTTTGTGCTGATGGTGAGTCCATAGTTTGAGCGCGCACTTGAAAATGTAACTACGCTAAGTTGCAGGTGTGCTTATGAGTCAGCGTTAAGGGCACAGTCGTCAGCAAATAGAAGGTCCAGGATAGTGTCTGACTGGACCCTTGTTTTTGCTTTAAGCCTCCTGAGATTGAACAAGCAACCATCAGTGTGATATCTAAAGTCCAGTCCTTCATTTCAATTCCTGAAGGCCTCTGTAAGCATGGCTGAGAACATGAGACTAAATAGTGTCTGGACCAGAACATAACCTTTGATTACACCATTTGTGATAGGGAAGGGTTTAGAGGCCTCTCCGTTAGTTGAACTGACAGGACCAACAGACCAAGACTCTTAGTTAAACTGACAGGACTAGAAGACCAAGACTCTTAGTTTAACTGACAGGGCTAGAAGACCAAGACTCTTAGTTTAACTGACAGGGTTAGCAGACCAAGACTCTTAGTTTAACTGACAGGACTAGCAGACCAAGTCTCTTAGTTTAACTGACAGGAGTAGCAGACCAAGACTATTAGTTTAACTGACAGGACTAGCAGACCAAGACTCCTAGTTTAACTGACAGGACTAGCAGACCAAGACTCTTAGCAGCGGCGTAGCGTGGGTATGTGCCGCCCGGGGCAGCAACCAAATTTGCCGCCCCCTCCCGAAAAATATGTTAGCTCTTTAAAGTTAGAAAAAATAGTAATATTAATAACACTTTAAATTTTTATGTTAAAAGGAAAGGCTTCATTTCTTTAATAAAATTAGTTTTTTGGATTTCCTCATGGCTCAATCTTTTATGTATCAATATTTTCAGCCATGGAAGGCTAAATAGTCAAAATACCAACAGATTAGACAATTTTGGTGTAATCGTAATTGATCGTCATTAGTTTTTCCTTAAAATAATTTTAGAGAAGCGTTTTTAACACCTTGTATTATTTAAGACAGTTGTAAGCAATGTTCGAATTAATTATATTATTTTATGCAGGGTAACTTCGAGCCTAAATATCTTTAAAAACTAAGATAAACCACCTAGTTTTCGGGCATTTTTAAAAATATAACTTTCACAATAAAAAGATTTCATTTTTGACTAGCAACGTTCCTGCGTCTGTTCAGCTTTTTGTCTGCATCTTTCAGTTCTATAGCTTACAAAGTAACCTCTAAATGGCTCCATGGTATATTCACTATTTTGTATCCTGAAGTCTGAATGCCTTGCTTGTAGAAGCAATTAGGTATTTCCACCAGTTTATGGACTTGGAAAAGAATGCGTAACAACGCTTAAGTGCACTAAAAAAGTTGGATAATTCGTTTCAGTTGGAGTATCATATTAAGAAATTAAGTTGAACTGTTTGAACGAGTTTGACATGAGATTTATGTGCATTTGTTGTACTTTTATATACTTTCCAGCCCTTAAAAGAAGTATAAATAAACGTTGGGCCTGTGCAGTCCATTATTTTCAGATCATAATTTATTCAAAATCATGTCAGAAATGTCAAAGCAAATTCACTTTTGCTTGAATGAAATCTTTGAAAGATTCTACAGCGTCTACTTTTTTATTTTCAACCTTACATATCACACAACAGAACAGATCCTTATGTCAAATATATGAAGAGCTATCAAATATAATGGAACAATATTTGGTATCTTGTTATGAAGAAAGATGATTTTTCGTGAAGTGTATCTCCTAAAATTGCTATGAGCTCAGTTTGAATTTTAGAGTACACGTTTTGTACCCTTTTTCCACTATGTTCTCGGAGTGCTCGAAAGTACTTTGCAAGCTGATGCATTAGTTCCAGAATATTGCCTTTATTTGAAACAGTATTGCCCTCTCTGTGACCTCAAAAAGTCACATTCAATTTCGCCAGGATTTAATCATGTCAAATATTCTAACAAGAACTTCTTGCCACCTTGCTATCTCTTTTATAACTAATTGTCGGTCTTTAAATTAATAGTAGTCTATTATTTTTTAATACAATTTCTGATTCCTTCCATTTGCAAAAAACGTTGGTAATGTTGAGTACGTATTGAGTACTTATCTTGGCTTTTCTTTTCTTTTATTAAAATTTACTTTCACTTATTAACAATTAGCTAATTAACAACGAAGAATTTGCCGCCATCCCCTCCTGCCCACCGCCCCAAATTTTGTATTTATTTGTGCCAAGTTTTAATTGCAATAGATAAGCAATTGTTTCCATTATTTTTGTTTATGCCAAAAAACAAAAAGCATTAAAATTAAAATAAGCCAACAATTTTTACGTTAAAATCAAACTTGAATAAATTATATTTACCAGCACATTATTGTTATACTGTCAACCCCTATGTTTTCCAGCTCTGTAACAGTAGTATCAGAAGACTTTAGATTTATGATGGAGTTTGAAGTTTGGCATTAGAAGCGGTCTCGTATTTTAATATAGTTTTTAATTTCGTTTAATTTTCTTTATCTTGGCATTTCTTTTATTTTATTAAAATTTATTTTCAGGTTTTAACAATTAGCTAATGAACAACGAGGAATTTGCCGACCCCCCCCCCAATTTTACAACAGGGGCGGCTGTCAAATTTTAATAATCAATGAATTTATCACCACATCAGTGTCACGTTCTCATACTAATTGAGCCTCTGTTTTTTTTAATACCGTAGTATTAGTATCAGAAGAATTTATATCCAATAGGAGTTTGAAGTTTAGGCAGTTAAAACGTTCACATGCTTTTTAATAGTTACTTTATTTCTTTTATTAATTTCTTATTTGGCTTTTCTTTAATTTCGATTTAAAAAAAAATTCCTCTTTCTTTTAAAATTTTCATTTTAAGGAACTAATTAACAACTAGGAATGTGCCGCCCCTGGCAAAGTGCCGCCCGGGACATTTGCACACTCTGCCCCCCCTCGCTACGCCACTGACTCTTAGTTTAATTGACAGGACTAGCAGACCAAGACTCTTAGTTTAACTGACAGAACTAGCAGACCAAGACTCTTAGTTTAACTGACAGAAGTAGCAGATGATGACAAAAAGTTTAACTGACAGAAGTAGCAGATGATGACAAATAGTTTAACTGACAGAAGTAGCAGATGATAACAAATAGTTTAACTGACAGAAGTAGCAGACGATGTCTTCCAATACCATGGTCGTGTCACTCACTTGAGCTCAAAGACAAAGTATTTCAACCACCAGCAATCAACAGGAAGGGCCAAGAAGGTGTCTGCCGACATGTTAGGCTCCTCCATAGCAACTGTCAACCCAAAGGAGTAGGGCGCTACCAGTCTGTATGTCCACTTGTAGCCATGTTCTGTGCTAGAGCTTCAGAGATAAGAATACATAGTCATTTAAACCACTTGTAGCAATGTTCTATGTTGGAGCTTTAGAGAAAGAAATACATATTTATTTTAAATACGTGTGGCCATGTTCTGTGCTGGAACTTCAGATATAGGAATACATATTTAAAACACAGGGCTGATAGCCTTTGTTGCATTGTTATTATAAACATACGAGACCCTGTAAATCTACATATAAAAGTAGCACTTTTAGTCCTCCCTGCCCCCTCCCCTCTCATCATTGAGTCATTATTTAACCATAGTGATCTTTCCTTCATCTCTTCTTGTTTAACCATAGTGATCTTTCGGTCATCTCTTCTTGTTTATTCATTATTTAACCATAGTGATCTTTCGTTCATCTTTTCTTGTTTATTCATTATTTAACCATAGTGATCTTTCATTCATCTCTTCTTGTTTTTTCCTCATGCTTAACAAGATTCCCCAAAGCGTGTGGGCACTTAATTATACCTCCTGCTCATACATTCTTCATTTTTTAGCTTTAAGCGTAAACACATTCCATATCAACTGCTGTGAGATCAGGGAAACGCTTAACACCCAGCTTGAGAGAGCTCTTAAGGTCAATACCACGCAGAAATTCATCCCGAATCCTCATGATGCTAAAGTGGCTGCGACAGAACAAATTGATGCGACATGGCTCCATCTTCGACACACTATTGACACTCTATTTACAACACCTATCTTGCCGTCTTCGGGAGGAAGGAAAGAAAAAAAAATGCAGATTGATTTGAGGCCCACTGGGTTATAATGAAGCCCATGGCGGAGACAAAGGAAAAGCCCTATATGCCTATAAAGCTGCCCCAGGACATGGCACACTGAAATGTCTCAGAAATGCCAGAAACACAGCCCGGAACACTGCACGTTTTTGCGCCAACACATATTGGGAGGACCTTTGTAAAAGCATTCAATTCACTGCCAATCAGGGAGATATAAAAAATGTATGAAGGCATAAAAAGGCCACTGGACTCACAATCTCATAGTCAGCTCCGATTAAGTCAAATACAAGTGAGATGATCACAGAACGAGACAAGCAGATGCAGCACTGGACTGAGCACTACATATAACTCTATTCAACACAGAGCGTGGTAACTGACTGCCCTAGAGAGAATCCCAGATCTACCAGTTTTAGATCAGCTTGATGCCCCACCGTCTTTAGAGGAGCTCAGTAGGGTCATTGATCATCTGAGTAATGGGAAGGCTCCAGGTAACGATGGCATTCCTGCTGAATCATTAAGTACGGCAAGCCAGCTCTACTGAAGCCTTTGCACGAAATCATGCAATTGCGATCGCTGGGAACACAGTCACATCCCACAAGGATATGCGTGACGCCAAAATATTCACGCTTACAAAAACAAAGGTAATCGCAGCGATTGTAATAACTATCGTGGCATCTCCTTACTGAGTATTGTGGTAAAGACCTTTGCCAGAGTGGTCCTTGCTCGCCTGCAAATTCTGGCACAAAATGTCTACGCGGATTCACAATGCGGTTTGCGATATGGCCGGTCAACCATGGACATTATTTTCTCACTAAGTCAGCTATAAGAGAAATGTCGGGACCAACAGAAAGCCCTCTTCGTTTCCTTCATAGACTTAACAAAGGCATTTGACCTGGTCAGCCGCAAGGGTCTGGTAAGTATGCTGGAAATGAATAGGATGTCCGCCGCGGCTCCGGAACATTATCAATTCCTTCCACACCAATATGCACAGTACAGTGCCCTTCAATGGTGCCACATCAGAACCCTTCCCAGTTTGTAGCGGAGTCAAACAGGGCTGCGTACTGGCTCCAACACTCTTTGGTATCTTCTTCGTGATGCTATTGCGACATGCTTTTGAGGACTGCTCCGAGGATGTGAACATTCATACCAGGACGGATGGAAGCCTATAAAAAATCAGCCGACTCCGTGCGAAGAGCAAAGTGAAAACTGTATTTATCAGAGAGTTGTTTTTCGCGGATGACGCAGCTCTTACCTCACATACAGAGATAGGACTCCAACAACTGGTCAATAAGTTCTCAGGGGCATGGAAGGATTTCGGTTTAACGATTAGGCCCCAAAAGACCAACATTATGAGACAAAGCACAGAGTGCCTCCCAGCATTCTCCATCGAGGGAAACACCTTGGATGTCGTCGAGGATTTCACCTGCCTTGGCAGTAAAATCACAAGCACACTCTCCCTGGATAAGGAAATAGGAACCAGAATCGGCTAGGCCTCATAGTTAATGGCTAGGCTAAATCAAAGAGTGTGGAACAATGCGCAGCTCACTGATAGGACGAAAATCACTGTGTACCAGGCATGCGTCCTCATGCACACTGCTTTATGGCAGCGAGTGCTGGATGACCTACGCCAAGCAAATAAAGCAGCTTAACAGTTTCCACTTACGATGCTTGCGTAGGATCCTACACATTAAGTGGCAGGATAAAATCACCAATGTGGAGGTACTCAGAAGGAGCCATATGCTTAGTATGCACTAAATCCTGAGTGAGAGGCGCCTGCGGTAGTAGGGTTATGTCCGCAGGATTAGCTTGGGGCGCATTCCAAGGGCCTTGCTTTACGGTAAGCTGGCTACTAGTATGAGGAAAAGAGGTCGCCCCTGCCTGCGCTTCAAGGACGTCTGCAAGAAAGACATGTCACTGGCGCAGATAGACCATAAAACGTTGGAGACCATTGCTGATGAGCGCCCCCTCTGGTGGGCAAAATTGCGTGAGAGCATTCAAGTTGCTGAAGCATCCCTCATAGCTAGGAGTGAAGAGAGAAGGACTAGGAGAAAGGGGAAGGGAGGCAGAGGAGGAGGAGTCTCTTGAGGACGGACGGCTGCCATAAATATGAGATCAAAAAGTTTTATCCAGTATTTCTTTTCCCACTTGCATATATTGTTCACATTTCAATGTATTTTATTTCCATATTTATTACATTATAATGTTAAAATATTAATACATGTACATTTATTTACTTTTACCAATCTTTAAAAATTTTTTTTCAGTTTTGTAAAATCAAACGGTTCCTGTCCAACATGGCAAACTCCAGACGTTGATTTTGAAACAATTA
>CALYLW010000206.1:679077-819226 GCA_944989445.1 Ampullaceana balthica
TACGCCCTATTAGTCAAATAACTATTTGCTATCTCTTGTCATTACGCCCTATTAGTCAAAGAACTATTTGCTATCTCTTGTCATTACGCCCTATTAGCCAAATAACTATTTGCTATCTCTTGTCATTACGCCCTATTAGCCAAATAACTATTTGCTATCTCTTGTCATTACGCCCTATTAGCCAAATAACTATTTGCTATCTCTTGTCATTACGCCCTATTAGCCAAATAACTATTTGCTATCTCTTGTCATTACGCCCTATTAGCCAAATAACTATTTGCTATCTCTTGTCATTACGCCCTATTAGCCAAATAACTATTTGCTATCTCTTGTCATTACGCCCTATTAGCCAAATAACTATTTGCTATCTCTTGTCATTACGCCCTATTAGTCAAAGAACTATTTGCTATCTCTTGTCATTACGCCCTATTAGCCAAATAACTATTTGCTATCTCTTGTCATTACGCCCTATTAGCCAAATAACTATTTGCTATCTCTTGTCATTACGCCCTATTAGCCAAATAACTATTTGCTATCTCTTGTCATTACGCCCTATTAGCCAAATAACTATTTGCTATCTCTTGTCATTACGCCCTATTAGCCAAATAACTATTTGCTATCTCTTGTCATTACGCCCTATTAGCCAAATAACTATTTGCTATCTCTTGTCATTACGCCCTATTAGCCAAATAACTATTTGCTATCTCTTGTCATTACGCCCTATTAGCCAAATAACTATTTGCTATCTCTTGTCATTACGCCCTATTAGTCAAAGAACTATTTGCTATCTCTTGTCATTACGCCCTATTAGCCAAATAACTATTTGCTATCTCTTGTCATTACGCCCTATTAGCCAAATAACTATTTGCTATCTCTTGTCATTACGCCCTATTAGCCAAATAACTATTTGCTATCTCTTGTCATTACGCCCTATTAGCCAAATAACTATTTGCTATCTCTTGTCATTACGCCCTATTAGCCAAATAACTATTTGCTATCTCTTGTCATTACGCCCTATTAGCCAAATAACTATTTGCTATCTCTTGTCATTACGCCCTATTAGCCAAATAACTATTTGCTATCTCTTGTCATTACGCCCTATTAGCCAAATAACTATTTGCTATCTCTTGTCATTACGCCCTATTAGCCAAATAACTATTTGCTATCTCTTGTCATTACGCCCTATTAGCCAAATAACTATTTGCTATCTCTTGTCATTACGCCCTATTAGCCAAATAACTATTTGCTATCTCTTGTCATTACGCCCTATTAGTCAAAGAACTATTTGCTATCTCTTGTCATTACGCCCTATTAGCCAAATAACTATTTGCTATCTCTTGTCATTACGCCCTATTAGCCAAATAACTATTTGCTATCTCTTGTCATTACGCCCTATTAGCCAAATAACTATTTGCTATCTCTTGTCATTACGCCCTATTAGCCAAATAACTATTTGCTATCTCTTGTCATTACGCCCTATTAGCCAAATAACTATTTGCTATCTCTTGTCATTACGCCCTATTAGCCAAATAACTATTTGCTATCTCTTGTCATTACGCCCTATTAGCCAAATAACTATTTGCTATCTCTTGTCATTACGCCCTATTAGCCAAAGAACTATTTGCTATCTCTTGTCATTACGCCCTATTAGCCAAATAACTATTTGCTATCTCTTGTCATTACGCCCTATTAGCCAAATAACTATTTGCTATCTCTTGTCATTACGCCCTATTAGCCAAATAACTATTTGCTATCTCTTGTCATTACGCCCTATTAGCCAAATAACTATTTGCTATCTCTTGTCATTACGCCCTATTAGCCAAATAACTATTTGCTATCTCTTGTCATTACGCCCTATTAGCCAAATAACTATTTGCTATCTCTTGTCATTACGCCCTATTAGCCAAATAACTATTTGCTATCTCTTGTCATTACGCCCTATTAGTCAAAGAACTATTTGCTATCTCTTGTCATTACGCCCTATTAGTCAAAGAACTATTTGCTATCTCTTGTCATTACGCCCTATTAGCCAAATAACTATTTGCTATCTCTTGTCATTACGCCCTATTAGCCAAATAACTATTTGCTATCTCTTGTCATTACGCCCTATTAGCCAAATAACTATTTGCTATCTCTTGTCATTACGCCCTATTAGCCAAATAACTATTTGCTATCTCTTGTCATTACGCCCTATTAGCCAAATAACTATTTGCTATCTCTTGTCATTACGCCCTATTAGCCAAATAACTATTTGCTATCTCTTGTCATTACGCCCTATTAGTCAAAGAACTATTTGCTATCTCTTGTCATTACGCCCTATTAGCCAAATAACTATTTGCTATCTCTTGTCATTACGCCCTATTAGCCAAATAACTATTTGCTATCTCTTGTCATTACGCCCTATTAGCCAAATAACTATTTGCTATCTCTTGTCATTACGCCCTATTAGCCAAATAACTATTTGCTATCTCTTGTCATTACGCCCTATTAGTCAAAGAACTATTTGCTATCTCTTGTCATTACGCCCTATTAGCCAAATAACTATTTGCTATCTCTTGTCATTACGCCCTATTAGCCAAATAACTATTTGCTATCTCTTGTCATTACGCCCTATTAGCCAAATAACTATTTGCTATCTCTTGTCATTACGCCCTATTAGCCAAATAACTATTTGCTATCTCTTGTCATTACGCCCTATTAGCCAAATAACTATTTGCTATCTCTTGTCATTACGCCCTATTAGCCAAATAACTATTTGCTATCTCTTGTCATTACGCCCTATTAGCCAAATAACTATTTGCTATCTCTTGTCATTACGCCCTATTAGTCAAAGAACTATTTGCTATCTCTTGTCATTACGCCCTATTAGTCAAATAACTATTTGCTATCTCTTGTCATTACGCCCTATTAGCCAAATAACTATTTGCTATCTCTTGTCATTACGCCCTATTAGCCAAATAACTATTTGCTATCTCTTGTCATTACGCCCTATTAGCCAAATAACTATTTGCTATCTCTTGTCATTACGCCCTATTAGTCAAATAACTATTTGCTATCTCTTGTCATTACGCCCTATTAGCCAAATAACTATTTGCTATCTCTTGTCATTACGCCCTATTAGTCAAAGAACTATTTGCTATCTCTTGTCATTACGCCCTATTAGCCAAATAACTATTTGCTATCTCTTGTCATTACGCCCTATTAGCCAAATAACTATTTGCTATCTCTTGTCATTACGCCCTATTAGCCAAATAACTATTTGCTATCTCTTGTCATTACGCCCTATTAGCCAAATAACTATTTGCTATCTCTTGTCATTACGCCCTATTAGTCAAAGAACTATTTGCTATCTCTTGTCATTACGCCCTATTAGCCAAATAACTATTTGCTATCTCTTGTCATTACGCCCTATTAGCCAAATAACTATTTGCTATCTCTTGTCATTACGCCCTATTAGCCAAATAACTATTTGCTATCTCTTGTCATTACGCCCTATTAGCCAAATAACTATTTGCTATCTCTTGTCATTACGCCCTATTAGCCAAATAACTATTTGCTATCTCTTGTCATTACGCCCTATTAGCCAAATAACTATTTGCTATCTCTTGTCATTACGCCCTATTAGTCAAAGAACTATTTGCTATCTCTTGTCATTACGCCCTATTAGTCAAATAACTATTTGCTATCTCTTGTCATTACGCCCTATTAGCCAAATAACTATTTGCTATCTCTTGTCATTACGCCCTATTAGCCAAATAACTATTTGCTATCTCTTGTCATTACGCCCTATTAGCCAAATAACTATTTGCTATCTCTTGTCATTACGCCCTATTAGCCAAATAACTATTTGCTATCTCTTGTCATTACGCCCTATTAGCCAAATAACTATTTGCTATCTCTTGTCATTACGCCCTATTAGTCAAATAACTATTTGCTATCTCTTGTCATTACGCCCTATTAGTCAAATAACTATTTGCTATCTCTTGTCATTACGCCCTATTAGCCAAATAACTATTTGCTATCTCTTGTCATTACGCCCTATTAGCCAAATAACTATTTGCTATCTCTTGTCATTACGCCCTATTAGCCAAATAACTATTTGCTATCTCTTGTCATTACGCCCTATTAGTCAAAGAACTATTTGCTATCTCTTGTCATTACGCCCTATTAGTCAAATAACTATTTGCTATCTCTTGTCATTACGCCCTATTAGTCAAATAACTATTTGCTATCTCTTGTCATTACGCCCTATTAGCCAAATAACTATTTGCTATCTCTTGTCATTACGCCCTATTAGCCAAATAACTATTTGCTATCTCTTGTCATTACGCCCTATTAGCCAAATAACTATTTGCTATCTCTTGTCATTACGCCCTATTAGCCAAATAACTATTTGCTATCTCTTGTCATTACGCCCTATTAGCCAAATAACTATTTGCTATCTCTTGTCATTACGCCCTATTAGTCAAATAACTATTTGCTATCTCTTGTCATTACGCCCTATTAGCCAAATAACTATTTGCTATCTCTTGTCATTACGCCCTATTAGCCAAATAACTATTTGCTATCTCTTGTCATTACGCCCTATTAGCCAAATAACTATTTGCTATCTCTTGTCATTACGCCCTATTAGCCAAATAACTATTTGCTATCTCTTGTCATTACGCCCTATTAGTCAAATAACTATTTGCTATCTCTTGTCATTACGCCCTATTAGCCAAATAACTATTTGCTATCTCTTGTCATTACGCCCTATTAGCCAAATAACTATTTGCTATCTCTTGTCATTACGCCCTATTAGCCAAATAACTATTTGCTATCTCTTGTCATTACGCCCTATTAGTCAAAGAACTATTTGCTATCTCTTGTCATTACGCCCTATTAGCCAAATAACTATTTGCTATCTCTTGTCATTACGCCCTATTAGCCAAATAACTATTTGCTATCTCTTGTCATTACGCCCTATTAGCCAAATAACTATTTGCTATCTCTTGTCATTACGCCCTATTAGCCAAAGAACTATTTGCTATCTCTTGTCATTACGCCCTATTAGTCAAAGAACTATTTGCTATCTCTTGTCATTACGCCCTATTAGCCAAATAACTATTTGCTATCTCTTGTCATTACGCCCTATTAGCCAAATAACTATTTGCTATCTCTTGTCATTACGCCCTATTAGCCAAATAACTATTTGCTATCTCTTGTCATTACGCCCTATTAGCCAAAGAACTATTTGCTATCTCTTGTCATTACGCCCTATTAGCCAAATAACTATTTGCTATCTCTTGTCATTACGCCCTATTAGTCAAAGAACTATTTGCTATCTCTTGTCATTACGCCCTATTAGCCAAATAACTATTTGCTATCTCTTGTCATTACGCCCTATTAGCCAAATAACTATTTGCTATCTCTTGTCATTACGCCCTATTAGCCAAATAACTATTTGCTATCTCTTGTCATTACGCCCTATTAGCCAAATAACTATTTGCTATCTCTTGTCATTACGCCCTATTAGCCAAAGAACTATTTGCTATCTCTTGTCATTACGCCCTATTAGCCAAATAACTATTTGCTATCTCTTGTCATTACGCCCTATTAGCCAAATAACTATTTGCTATCTCTTGTCATTACGCCCTATTAGCCAAATAACTATTTGCTATCTCTTGTCATTACGCCCTATTAGCCAAAGAACTATTTGCTATCTCTTGTCATTACGCCCTATTAGCCAAATAACTATTTGCTATCTCTTGTCATTACGCCCTATTAGCCAAATAACTATTTGCTATCTCTTGTCATTACGCCCTATTAGCCAAATAACTATTTGCTATCTCTTGTCATTACGCCCTATTAGTCAAAGAACTATTTGCTATCTCTTGTCATTACGCCCTATTAGTCAAAGAACTATTTGCTATCTCTTGTCATTACGCCCTATTAGCCAAATAACTATTTGCTATCTCTTGTCATTACGCCCTATTAGCCAAATAACTATTTGCTATCTCTTGTCATTACGCCCTATTAGCCAAATAACTATTTGCTATCTCTTGTCATTACGCCCTATTAGCCAAATAACTATTTGCTATCTCTTGTCATTACGCCCTATTAGTCAAAGAACTATTTGCTATCTCTTGTCATTACGCCCTATTAGCCAAATAACTATTTGCTATCTCTTGTCATTACGCCCTATTAGCCAAATAACTATTTGCTATCTCTTGTCATTACGCCCTATTAGCCAAATAACTATTTGCTATCTCTTGTCATTACGCCCTATTAGCCAAATAACTATTTGCTATCTCTTGTCATTACGCCCTATTAGCCAAATAACTATTTGCTATCTCTTGTCATTACGCCCTATTAGCCAAATAACTATTTGCTATCTCTTGTCATTACGCCCTATTAGCCAAATAACTATTTGCTATCTCTTGTCATTACGCCCTATTAGCCAAATAACTATTTGCTATCTCTTGTCATTACGCCCTATTAGCCAAATAACTATTTGCTATCTCTTGTCATTACGCCCTATTAGTCAAATAACTATTTGCTATCTCTTGTCATTACGCCCTATTAGCCAAATAACTATTTGCTATCTCTTGTCATTACGCCCTATTAGCCAAATAACTATTTGCTATCTCTTGTCATTACGCCCTATTAGCCAAATAACTATTTGCTATCTCTTGTCATTACGCCCTATTAGCCAAATAACTATTTGCTATCTCTTGTCATTACGCCCTATTAGCCAAATAACTATTTGCTATCTCTTGTCATTACGCCCTATTAGCCAAATAACTATTTGCTATCTCTTGTCATTACGCCCTATTAGCCAAATAACTATTTGCTATCTCTTGTCATTACGCCCTATTAGTCAAATAACTATTTGCTATCTCTTGTCATTACGCCCTATTAGCCAAATAACTATTTGCTATCTCTTGTCATTACGCCCTATTAGCCAAATAACTATTTGCTATCTCTTGTCATTACGCCCTATTAGCCAAATAACTATTTGCTATCTCTTGTCATTACGCCCTATTAGCCAAATAACTATTTGCTATCTCTTGTCATTACGCCCTATTAGCCAAATAACTATTTGCTATCTCTTGTCATTACGCCCTATTAGCCAAATAACTATTTGCTATCTCTTGTCATTACGCCCTATTAGTCAAAGAACTATTTGCTATCTCTTGTCATTACGCCCTATTAGCCAAATAACTATTTGCTATCTCTTGTCATTACGCCCTATTAGCCAAATAACTATTTGCTATCTCTTGTCATTACGCCCTATTAGCCAAATAACTATTTGCTATCTCTTGTCATTACGCCCTATTAGTCAAAGAACTATTTGCTATCTCTTGTCATTACGCCCTATTAGCCAAATAACTATTTGCTATCTCTTGTCATTACGCCCTATTAGCCAAATAACTATTTGCTATCTCTTGTCATTACGCCCTATTAGCCAAATAACTATTTGCTATCTCTTGTCATTACGCCCTATTAGCCAAATAACTATTTGCTATCTCTTGTCATTACGCCCTATTAGCCAAATAACTATTTGCTATCTCTTGTCATTACGCCCTATTAGCCAAATAACTATTTGCTATCTCTTGTCATTACGCCCTATTAGCCAAATAACTATTTGCTATCTCTTGTCATTACGCCCTATTAGCCAAAGAACTATTTGCTATCTCTTGTCATTACGCCCTATTAGTCAAAGAACTATTTGCTATCTCTTGTCATTACGCCCTATTAGCCAAATAACTATTTGCTATCTCTTGTCATTACGCCCTATTAGCCAAATAACTATTTGCTATCTCTTGTCATTACGCCCTATTAGCCAAATAACTATTTGCTATCTCTTGTCATTACGCCCTATTAGCCAAATAACTATTTGCTATCTCTTGTCATTACGCCCTATTAGCCAAATAACTATTTGCTATCTCTTGTCATTACGCCCTATTAGCCAAATAACTATTTGCTATCTCTTGTCATTACGCCCTATTAGCCAAATAACTATTTGCTATCTCTTGTCATTACGCCCTATTAGCCAAATAACTATTTGCTATCTCTTGTCATTACGCCCTATTAGCCAAATAACTATTTGCTATCTCTTGTCATTACGCCCTATTAGTCAAATAACTATTTGCTATCTCTTGTCATTACGCCCTATTAGCCAAATAACTATTTGCTATCTCTTGTCATTACGCCCTATTAGCCAAATAACTATTTGCTATCTCTTGTCATTACGCCCTATTAGCCAAATAACTATTTGCTATCTCTTGTCATTACGCCCTATTAGCCAAATAACTATTTGCTATCTCTTGTCATTACGCCCTATTAGCCAAATAACTATTTGCTATCTCTTGTCATTACGCCCTATTAGTCAAAGAACTATTTGCTATCTCTTGTCATTACGCCCTATTAGTCAAAGAACTATTTGCTATCTCTTGTCATTACGCCCTATTAGCCAAATAACTATTTGCTATCTCTTGTCATTACGCCCTATTAGCCAAATAACTATTTGCTATCTCTTGTCATTACGCCCTATTAGCCAAATAACTATTTGCTATCTCTTGTCATTACGCCCTATTAGCCAAAGAACTATTTGCTATCTCTTGTCATTACGCCCTATTAGCCAAATAACTATTTGCTATCTCTTGTCATTACGCCCTATTAGCCAAATAACTATTTGCTATCTCTTGTCATTACGCCCTATTAGTCAAAGAACTATTTGCTATCTCTTGTCATTACGCCCTATTAGTCAAAGAACTATTTGCTATCTCTTGTCATTACGCCCTATTAGTCAAAGAACTATTTGCTATCTCTTGTCATTACGCCCTATTAGCCAAATAACTATTTGCTATCTCTTGTCATTACGCCCTATTAGCCAAATAACTATTTGCTATCTCTTGTCATTACGCCCTATTAGCCAAATAACTATTTGCTATCTCTTGTCATTACGCCCTATTAGTCAAAGAACTATTTGCTATCTCTTGTCATTACGCCCTATTAGCCAAAGAACTATTTGCTATCTCTTGTCATTACGCCCTATTAGCCAAATAACTATTTGCTATCTCTTGTCATTACGCCCTATTAGCCAAATAACTATTTGCTATCTCTTGTCATTACGCCCTATTAGCCAAATAACTATTTGCTATCTCTTGTCATTACGCCCTATTAGCCAAAGAACTATTTGCTATCTCTTGTCATTACGCCCTATTAGCCAAATAACTATTTGCTATCTCTTGTCATTACGCCCTATTAGCCAAATAACTATTTGCTATCTCTTGTCATTACGCCCTATTAGTCAAAGAACTATTTGCTATCTCTTGTCATTACGCCCTATTAGTCAAAGAACTATTTGCTATCTCTTGTCATTACGCCCTATTAGTCAAAGAACTATTTGCTATCTCTTGTCATTACGCCCTATTAGCCAAATAACTATTTGCTATCTCTTGTCATTACGCCCTATTAGCCAAATAACTATTTGCTATCTCTTGTCATTACGCCCTATTAGCCAAATAACTATTTGCTATCTCTTGTCATTACGCCCTATTAGTCAAAGAACTATTTGCTATCTCTTGTCATTACGCCCTATTAGTCAAAGAACTATTTGCTATCTCTTGTCATTACGCCCTATTAGCCAAATAACTATTTGCTATCTCTTGTCATTACGCCCTATTAGCCAAATAACTATTTGCTATCTCTTGTCATTACGCCCTATTAGCCAAATAACTATTTGCTATCTCTTGTCATTACGCCCTATTAGCCAAATAACTATTTGCTATCTCTTGTCATTACGCCCTATTAGCCAAATAACTATTTGCTATCTCTTGTCATTACGCCCTATTAGCCAAATAACTATTTGCTATCTCTTGTCATTACGCCCTATTAGTCAAATAACTATTTGCTATCTCTTGTCATTACGCCCTATTAGCCAAATAACTATTTGCTATCTCTTGTCATTACGCCCTATTAGCCAAATAACTATTTGCTATCTCTTGTCATTACGCCCTATTAGCCAAATAACTATTTGCTATCTCTTGTCATTACGCCCTATTAGCCAAATAACTATTTGCTATCTCTTGTCATTACGCCCTATTAGTCAAAGAACTATTTGCTATCTCTTGTCATTACGCCCTATTAGTCAAAGAACTATTTGCTATCTCTTGTCATTACGCCCTATTAGCCAAATAACTATTTGCTATCTCTTGTCATTACGCCCTATTAGCCAAATAACTATTTGCTATCTCTTGTCATTACGCCCTATTAGTCAAAGAACTATTTGCTATCTCTTGTCATTACGCCCTATTAGTCAAAGAACTATTTGCTATCTCTTGTCATTACGCCCTATTAGTCAAATAACTATTTGCTATCTCTTGTCATTACGCCCTATTAGCCAAATAACTATTTGCTATCTCTTGTCATTACGCCCTATTAGCCAAATAACTATTTGCTATCTCTTGTCATTACGCCCTATTAGCCAAATAACTATTTGCTATCTCTTGTCATTACGCCCTATTAGTCAAAGAACTATTTGCTATCTCTTGTCATTACGCCCTATTAGTCAAATAACTATTTGCTATCTCTTGTCATTACGCCCTATTAGCCAAATAACTATTTGCTATCTCTTGTCATTACGCCCTATTAGCCAAATAACTATTTGCTATCTCTTGTCATTACGCCCTATTAGTCAAAGAACTATTTGCTATCTCTTGTCATTACGCCCTATTAGCCAAATAACTATTTGCTATCTCTTGTCATTACGCCCTATTAGCCAAATAACTATTTGCTATCTCTTGTCATTACGCCCTATTAGCCAAATAACTATTTGCTATCTCTTGTCATTACGCCCTATTAGCCAAATAACTATTTGCTATCTCTTGTCATTACGCCCTATTAGCCAAATAACTATTTGCTATCTCTTGTCATTACGCCCTATTAGTCAAAGAACTATTTGCTATCTCTTGTCATTACGCCCTATTAGCCAAATAACTATTTGCTATCTCTTGTCATTACGCCCTATTAGCCAAATAACTATTTGCTATCTCTTGTCATTACGCCCTATTAGCAAATAACTATTTGCTATCTCTTGTCATTACGCCCTATTAGTCAAAGAACTATTTGCTATCTCTTGTCATTACGCCCTATTAGTCAAAGAACTATTTGCTATCTCTTGTCATTACGCCCTATTAGCCAAATAACTATTTGCTATCTCTTGTCATTACGCCCTATTAGCCAAATAACTATTTGCTATCTCTTGTCATTACGCCCTATTAGCCAAATAACTATTTGCTATCTCTTGTCATTACGCCCTATTAGTCAAATAACTATTTGCTATCTCTTGTCATTACGCCCTATTAGCCAAATAACTATTTGCTATCTCTTGTCATTACGCCCTATTAGCCAAATAACTATTTGCTATCTCTTGTCATTACGCCCTATTAGCCAAATAACTATTTGCTATCTCTTGTCATTACGCCCTATTAGTCAAAGAACTATTTGCTATCTCTTGTCATTACGCCCTATTAGCCAAATAACTATTTGCTATCTCTTGTCATTACGCCCTATTAGCCAAATAACTATTTGCTATCTCTTGTCATTACGCCCTATTAGCCAAATAACTATTTGCTATCTCTTGTCATTACGCCCTATTAGTCAAAGAACTATTTGCTATCTCTTGTCATTACGCCCTATTAGCCAAATAACTATTTGCTATCTCTTGTCATTACGCCCTATTAGCCAAATAACTATTTGCTATCTCTTGTCATTACGCCCTATTAGTCAAAGAACTATTTGCTATCTCTTGTCATTACGCCCTATTAGTCAAAGAACTATTTGCTATCTCTTGTCATTACGCCCTATTAGCCAAATAACTATTTGCTATCTCTTGTCATTACGCCCTATTAGCCAAAGAACTATTTGCTATCTCTTGTCATTACGCCCTATTAGTCAAAGAACTATTTGCTATCTCTTGTCATTACGCCCTATTAGCCAAATAACTATTTGCTATCTCTTGTCATTACGCCCTATTAGCCAAATAACTATTTGCTATCTCTTGTCATTACGCCCTATTAGCCAAATAACTATTTGCTATCTCTTGTCATTACGCCCTATTAGTCAAATAACTATTTGCTATCTCTTGTCATTACGCCCTATTAGCCAAATAACTATTTGCTATCTCTTGTCATTACGCCCTATTAGCCAAATAACTATTTGCTATCTCTTGTCATTACGCCCTATTAGCCAAATAACTATTTGCTATCTCTTGTCATTACGCCCTATTAGTCAAAGAACTATTTGCTATCTCTTGTCATTACGCCCTATTAGCCAAATAACTATTTGCTATCTCTTGTCATTACGCCCTATTAGCCAAATAACTATTTGCTATCTCTTGTCATTACGCCCTATTAGTCAAAGAACTATTTGCTATCTCTTGTCATTACGCCCTATTAGTCAAAGAACTATTTGCTATCTCTTGTCATTACGCCCTATTAGCCAAATAACTATTTGCTATCTCTTGTCATTACGCCCTATTAGCCAAATAACTATTTGCTATCTCTTGTCATTACGCCCTATTAGTCAAAGAACTATTTGCTATCTCTTGTCATTACGCCCTATTAGCCAAATAACTATTTGCTATCTCTTGTCATTACGCCCTATTAGTCAAAGAACTATTTGCTATCTCTTGTCATTACGCCCTATTAGTCAAAGAACTATTTGCTATCTCTTGTCATTACGCCCTATTAGCCAAATAACTATTTGCTATCTCTTGTCATTACGCCCTATTAGCCAAATAACTATTTGCTATCTCTTGTCATTACGCCCTATTAGTCAAAGAACTATTTGCTATGTCTTGTCATTACGCCCTATTAGTCAAAGAACTATTTGCTATCTCTTGTCATTACGCCCTATTAGTCAAAGAACTATTTGCAATCTCTTGTCATTACGCCCTATTAGCCAAATAACTATTTGCTATCTCTTGTCATTACGCCCTATTAGCCAAATAACTATTTGCTATCTCTTGTCATTACGCCCTATTAGCCAAATAACTATTTGCTATCTCTTGTCATTACGCCCTATTAGTCAAAGAACTATTTGCTATCTCTTGTCATTACGCCCTATTAGTCAAAGAACTATTTGCTATCTCTTGTCATTACGCCCTATTAGCCAAATAACTATTTGCTATCTCTTGTCATTACGCCCTATTAGCCAAATAACTATTTGTTATCTCTTGTCATTACGCCCTATTAGTCAAAGAACTATTTGCTATCTCTTGTCATTACGCCCTATTAGCCAAATAACTATTTGCTATCTCTTGTCATTACGCCCTATTAGCCAAATAACTATTTGCTATCTCTTGTCATTACGCCCGTATTAGTCAAAGAACTATTTGCTATCTCTTGTCATTACGCCCTATTAGCCAAATAACTATTTGCTATCTCTTGTCATTACGCCCTATTAGTCAAAGAACTATTTGCTATCTCTTGTCATTACGCCCTATTAGTCAAAGAACTATTTGCTATCTCTTGTCATTACGCCCTATTAGCCAAATAACTATTTGCTATCTCTTGTCATTACGCCCTATTAGTCAAAGAACTATTTGCTATCTCTTTTCGTTACGCCCTATTAGCAAAATAACTTATTGCTATCTCTTGTCATTAAGCCATATTAACAATAAAACTATTTGCTATCTCTTGTCATTTAAGCCATGTAAGCCAAAAGAGGGCCTACGCTTAAACTGCTCTTTTTCATTTCAAGCTTCAACATTCAATTCTTAACTATTTCTTTATATAGCCGTGTTTTCTGAACAATTTTACAATCCCGCTCATAAATATTACCTTCTGTCCCAGTTTTTTAAACTTCAGGTTGAACATGAACTTTACTCAGAGTGACCTTGTCAGTGGGCGGCTTCGGGTCAGAGTTAGGGGTAAGGGTAGGCTTAGGGTTTGGGGTAAGGGTAGGGTTAGGATTAGAGTTAGGGGTAAGGGTAGGGTTAGAGCTAGGGGTAAGGGTAGGTTTGGGGTTAGAGTTAGGGGTAAGGGTAGGGTTAGAGTTAGGGGTAAGGGTAGGGTTAGAGTTAGGGATAAGGGTAGGGTTAGGGGTAAGGTTAGGCTTAGGGTTAGGGGTAATGGTAGGGTTAGAGTTAGGGGTAAGGTAGGGTTAGGTAGGGTTAGGGGTAAGGGTAGGCTTAGAGTTTGTTTTCCCCTATACTTACTAAAATATTTTATTGAGCAGATATTCTTGAACATGAACTCTACTGAGAGTGACCTTGTCAGTGAGTTGCTTCCCTGGGAACCATTCAGCCGAGATATTCACCTGAAAATAAACAATGCGTGCACTATCTTATCAAATATATACAGACGCTACCTTAATATAAAATATTCGTGCGTCCTACGTTTATTCGTGGATCACATCTTATAGCACCGTCAGGAGTTTATTTAAAATTACTATTAGGCTACCTACCGAGGTAACGCCAACGATAAAACAGGATTAACTATAATCCTGTCCCTAACAGCTGTATTATGAAATAATCCTGTCCCTAACAGCTGTATTATGAAATAATCCTATCCTTAACAGCTGTATTATGAAATAATCATGTCCTTAACATCGGTATTATGAAATAATCATGTCCCTAACAGCTGTATTATGAAATAATCCTGTCCCTAACAGCTGTATTATGAAATAATCCTGTCCCTAACAGCTGTATTATGAAATAATCCTGTCCTTAACATCTGTATTATGAAATAATCCTGTCCCTGACTGCTGTATTATGAAATAATCCTATCCTTAACAGCTGTATTATGAAAATCAGAGGTTAACAAATCATACTAGAATTAAGGGAAATCTTTTATTTTCTAAACATGCTCAATTTTTTGTTTCCCTAGTACACTTTAGTCAACAAAATGTGTTGGTGGTGGGACTAGGCGGAAACTTAATATGCCTAACCCCATTCCCCCTCAAAAAAACAACAAAACAAACAAAAATCAAAAAAACACAATAAAACAACAAAAAAAAGAAGAAAAAAAAAGAACATGTCATCTAGTGACCTTTCTTTGCGTCAAAATTGGAAAAGACAATTAGGTCAACAATTAGGTCAACAATTAGGTCAACAATTAGGTCAACAACTAGGTCAACAATTAGGTCAACAATTAGGTCAACTTATTGCTACAAGAGAATAGGGACAAATTGTAAATTTGAAGCCTCCGCAGTAGTTAAATACTGGCAATATAATATAAATAAACTTATGGCTTCGGGGGCTAAGTGGTGAAAAGATAATGCATCTTGAAAATTTTATCTCCAATTTTATTTTCAGTTGAGTTAAAGGTGTGAAAAGAGACATTAAAAAAAAATCAAAGTCATAAATAAAGTTTCAACAACTTCTCTAGAAATAGTTTCAACCATGGGCGTAGGGAAGGGGGGCAAGGGGGACATTTGCCTAGGGGTCTACCGATATGCCTTTTTGCCGATATTGCCGATACCGATATTACCGATATTTTTTTTGCCGATATGAGTGCCGATATGAGTATTTGTTATGACAAAAACCAGCGGTCATATTTGATGACGTCATTCTTAAATTTATCACTCGTAATTATTTATCTTTAATATTAGGGGACTACCCATACGCATTTTTGCCGATATTACCGATATTTTTTTCCGATATGAGTGCCGATAGGGTATTTGTTAGGACAAAAACCAGCGGTCATATTTGATGACGTCATTCTTAAATCTATCACTCGTAATTATTTATCTTTAATATTGGGGGACTACCGATAGGCATTTTCGCCGATATTACCGATATTTTTTTTCCGATATGAATATTTGTTAGGACAAAAACCAGCGGACTTATTTGATGACATCGATCATTCTTAAATTCATCACTCCTAATTATTTATATTTTATATTAGGGGTCTACCGATAAGTATTTTTGCCGATATTACCGATATTTTTTCTCCGATATGAGTATTTGTTAGGACAAAAATAACATCGGTCATATTTGATGACGCCATTCTTAAACTTATCACTCGTAATTATTTATATTTTATAATTAAGGGGTCTACCGATATCCAGTTTTGCCGAAATACCGATTTTTTTTCCCGAAACGAAGTTTCCGATGTGTTTACAAGTTCCAGTTCATGACCTACATAGGACTCATAACAAAACGAAGCGTCCTTTATAAAAATGTACAAGCATATTAGGTACTCCTTTTGAAACTTCAACCTTGACTCATAATTATTAATTCTAACCAATAGTTAAATGGCTTTTGCACACGGCCACCTTTTATGAATGAAACAATGAGAACAAAGTACAATAGTAATATAGTGAAAATGAGGCTGAATCTTGAATGGTTGCCAATGACAACATGTCTTCACACGGTACATTTTGTTATTCCATACGAAACGAAATGTTTTAGACATCTGCGATTCTGCGTGCATCTTTGCTATTAGAGCAATTACGTGAACATAATGTTGACATGTTATCCATTTATTAGAGCAATTACGGTATACTTGGCATCGGCACTATTTACACAGTATTTCTGAGTATACGAAAATCGGCCGATATCTAAACAATATCAAAGCACATGGCACACTGTATCGTGGCTGCACATATTAATACTAGGACTCTTTTGACTATTTCAATACTGGTATCGGGGTCGATATATTAATTTGTCGAGATATTGTAAACCTAAATGATAGTTTTTTTGTTTCCGTTTTTTTTTGGGTCAAAATGTCACTTATTATGAAATATCGGTGACGTCAATATCGGGACCTTTACAGGCTACCGATACCGATATTGCCGATATCCAGATATCGGTGCCGATATATCGGCCAGCCGATATATCGGTAGACCCCTACATTTGCCCCCCCTACATTTGAGAAAAAAAGTTTTTAATTTATTAAATGCATTAATAAATGTTGTATTTTAGCTATTACAGCACTAATTTGTAAGTTTTATTAATTTCTAAGGCTTTTTTCAACCCTTATTTTATACTGAACTTGAATTTAATTGAAAATTGTACCTGTATGGCATTGTCAGTTAAAATTAAAAAAAATAGTGGGATTTTTTTTGCCCCCCCCCCTGGAAAAATTTCTAGCGACGCCCATGGTTTCAACTAATTCTCAAGTAAGAAGTTCAACAATTTCTCTTAGAGATAAGTCAAACGACTTTCTTAAAAAACAATATCAAAATCAAACGATAGACCAAACCCAAACCAAACCGACCGGTTTAGTTTTTTTTTAAAATGTTTCACCCATGTTGGTTTAAAAAAAAACAAAAATAAACGACTTTTGTTGTCAAGATTAAGTTAATAAAAGACACAATAATTCCTCAAACAACTCATTGTTGACTTTTGTTGTCAAGATTACGTTAATAAAAGACACAATAATTCCTCAAACAACTCATTGTTGACTTTTGTTGTCAAGATTACGTTAATAAAAGACGCAATAATTCCTCAAACAACTCATTGTTGACTTTTGTTGTCAAGATTACGTTAATAAAAGACACAATAATTCCTCAAACAACTCATTGTTGACTTTTGTTGTCAAGATTACGTTAATAAAAGACACAATAATTCCTCAAACAACTCATAGTTCTGAACGTAGAACTATTTGTTTTTATTTAACTTGTGGAAATTTTAATAATAGATATTTAATATTTAATTAAATAAGTTATTACAATAGTCTCCAGAACCCCTTGTAAATACATTTTTATAGGAATTTAAAATAATTTCATGTCATTTATCAGGGATGGTGCCAGGGTTATGGATAAAGCCATGATTTTGACACTTTGAAAAGTGGTATAAAGTTAGATTTAGGGTTAGGTTTAGTATAAAGTTGGCAAAAGAAAATAAATGACCTTAAAATCTTCACTAGACAGTGTGCACATGAAGAATCGTATAGTGCCTATGTCAGTCATCAGCTTGGGCACAGCGACCATAAACACGGGACCCATTGTGTAGAGCACGCCTGGAATGTGAAAGAAAATAGAACTTGTCAAATAGAACTGGTAAAATATAACTGCTAAAATATAACTGGTAAAATAGAACCGGTAAAATAGAACCGGTAAAATAGAACCGGTCAAATAGAACTGGTAAAATAGAACCAGTCAAATAGAGCCGGTTAAATAGAACTGGTAAAATAGAACTGGTAAAATAGAACTGGTAAAATAGAACTGGTAAAATAGAACTGGCAAAATAGAACCGGTAAAATAGAACTGGTAAAATAGAACCGGTCAAATAGAACCGGTCAAATAGAACTGGTAAAATAGAACTGGTCAAATAGAACTGGTCAAATGGAACTGTTCAAATACAACTGGACAAATAGAACTTGGTCAAATCAAACTCGTCAAATAGAAATGGGCAAATAAAACTTATCAAATAGAACCAGTTATAAAGAACTGGTCAAGTAGAAGTGGTCAAATAGGAATGGTCCAAGAGAACTGGTAAAATAGAACTGGCAGGACGGAAATAGAAACTTCCTTTATCTACTTTGCTTTTTAGATTAAAAAGCATTCGAATAAATAACTATTCATTATATCATTACGAGGTTCCCATAAGTCATGTATAATGTTTGTAGCCAGTATTTTAAATAGAACACAATAAATCCACGAAATAAGTTAAGACCACACAAATTGAGGACTATAGCTGTTCTAAAGGTTTATTTGGTAGGATAATTCGCATAAGACAGGAAATCACAGTTATAAATGAGTACTCCAGCTAATAAGCCAAACACACACGTTCCCATGCCGTATGCGCCCTAAGTATCTACTATACCCTACTCCATACGTTTACGTTCACATGTTACTTTATCGTTCCTTTTCCCGTTTACGTCTTCCACCCTAGTGTCTGAGTGAGTCTCCCCTTAGATGGGTATCCCATAGACATCGCTAAAGCTTGCCCAGTCATGTCATGCTGACTACGCAATTGGTCAGGTCTGGTCAGCCAATCCTTGCCATACAAGGTTGGCGCCAGTGGGGTCGGACGGGGCGCAAAGCTTGACCAGTCAATACAATGGTTTATCACATGCCCTGGGGCAATCGTGGCGGTCTAAAATGTTTCGCAGTCTTTATTTGTCGACCACTCCCGGCCATAAAGTGTCACCTGAACACACCCGTCAAACAACTTTGGGGCACATTGCCACATGTTATTATAGTGTTAAAAGTTTTTCAAAACCCTTTCTTCATATAAAAATCTATAAGAGACTAAATAATCTTTAGACTGTGTGAAATAAAATAGCACATTAAATAAAATTAAAATATAAATTGTGATTTTGGTGGAATTATAAGCAGTGAACATGGCTGAAAATTTAAACATAAAATTTGGAAATGGCAAATAGATATTTGTTAGAAAATTACTGACATAATTTTATAAAGTGGATTTAGGAGTTCTTTTGAATGATTATAATTAATGTGCGTGATAACATGACCAGAGTTTAATTAATAAGAAAAGAAAGACATAATGACATGAAAAATGTAGGATGTGATAGTGGTGGAATCTAAAGTTTGCTTACCCAGTACTCCCTGCAACCAGAGAGACAAAACCAGGCATAATGTCCAGTACAGCTGACATTGCATCTCATCAATTGATATCAACAGCTTCCTAATTAGGTCTGCCAGTCAATTAGTATTTTTCAAGCAAAAGTAATTTTTAAAAAATGTAGGGCTGCGGAAATTAACGATTAATTTCTCGATTAATCGTTAAAAACTTTTGGCGATTAAATTATTTTTTAACGATTAATCGACCCATCACGTACAAATTATTGGAAGTCAAAAAGTAAAAAAAATATAAATAAAAAAAGCGGTCGATAAGAAATAATAAATTTCCTGACGATTACACGAACATTTTGGTTTTAAACTATTGACTTGTGGGAATATTCAAAATGTTGATAAAGTTTGCCTACCATGGTTCTAGCACTTCGCCTACTTATCAAACCAAATAAAAAGCGTATTAAGCAACTGGCTATTCAGAGACAAAATAATGACGACATCTTTTCTGATGAATTACTGCATTACAAAATGGAGATGAAAGTTCCTGAATCCATTAACCATCTACAATGGTGGAAATTTAATGAACACCGATATCCGATCATGTCATTCCTTGCCAAGACCGTTTTGTGCATATCAGTTACCTCAGTTCCATGTGAATGATTGCTCACCTCGGCTGGTTATATTATCAATTAGACACGCTCATCACTTGAACCAAATGTCATCACACTTGTCTTTTTGCGTATTTGGTTGAAAGATGACATATAAAGGAGACATTCCAGTGTTATTTAGATTTTCAACAAGAACATTTAATGTGTTACTTATGACGACATAAATTTCAATTTTTGGATTTTATGGAATTTAACGATTAATGAATCGTTTATTTTTCAAAAGGTAACGATTAAATTTAAATTAATCCTTAATAGCCCTAAAAAAAATAATAATAAAAATTATCGCGTTCCACCAACAGATAAAAATGAAATTTCATATTTATATGTCTTAGCCAGTGTTTACAGTTGACTAAATATCTAATAATTCAAGAAGGAGATGTAATTAAATAATGCGAAAAAAAAACACAACATCCTCCCCTCCCCCACCAATCCCCATCCAGTTCAAATCACAGGTATTGTTCGTTGTTTAAGTTCTAACTTCATGGAAAGTTTTCACATTGAAAAATAAACACATTAACTGCATCAAGATGTGTAATTTTACCTTTCTGATTGTTTCAAACATCAATGTTTATTTATAAATATGCTTATAGTGATTTGAATAATTTTAAGCCCACTATTGAAATCCATAATTCTGACATTGTTCCCCTTTATAGGGCCAATCGTAGGCCTACCCATCAAACAAAATTAAGACTTTATAAAATATTAATCGTAGGCCTACCTACCAAACATTAGGACAATATAAACTATCAATCGTAGGCGTACCTACCAAACATTAGGACAATATAAACTATCAATCGTAGGCGTACCTACCAAACATTAGGACTATATAAAATATCAATCGTAGGCCTACCTACCAAACATTAGGACAATATAAAATATCAATCGTAGGCGTACCTACCAAACATTAGGACAATATAAACTATCAATCGTAGGCGTACCTACCAAACATTAGGACAATATAAACTATCAATCGTAGGCGTACCTACCAAACATTAGGACTATATAAAATATCAATCGTAGGCCTACCTACCAAACATTAGGACAATATAAACTATCAATCGTAGGCGTACCTACCAAACATTAGGACAATATAAACTATCAATCGTAGGCGTACCTACCAAACATTAGGACTATATAAAATATCAATCGTAGGCCTACCTACCAACCATTAGAACTATATAAAATATCAAGAACAGCTAAAAGTGACACGTTAATTCTAATTTATTTCTTGACAACCTGTGAAAAACTTAAAATATTGGAGATACAGTTGGATTTCATTTAAAACAGCTTCATCTTTTGATAATCTGAATTTGATTTTTGAAAGGTTACTCCAGATTGTCTAAGATTTAGTTGACAAGTATAGAACTAACTATTAGATAACCAAGGCCAAGACATGAAACAACTTCCTGTATGTGCATGTGTCAACATTCTTATACCATTTCGATGTAAATGTGCAAAGTTTTTTTAAAAACAAAATTGAAATGTGAGCTTTACTTCGCATTTAAGTAAAAAAATTAAATCTTTACTTATAAACACTCGCTTTTTTGCGCACCGAAATACAAAAAATGCCCGATTTGAAACTCTTTTGTTTTATGACTTAGAGAATGTGTAATATAAAAATGTCATTCATTTTTTCTTATAAACGAAGTTTGATGATAACATAGCGCTAGATGCTTTTGTTAGTCAAAATAGTTTTAAGACATACAAAATTCCAAGTCTAAATAAGAGTAAGAGCAACATTATCCTCTTCAATCACCAAATGTAACATAGCATCGATACTAACTCTCTTAATCGAAAACCAATCCGGGTAATTTTATAATAATTAATAATCCCAGACTCTTTGATTTGTTTACATTGACTTCATAATTTCAGGCACTTTTATTTGTTTACATTGACTTCATAATTTTAGGCACTTTGATTTGTTTACATTGACTTCACAAACTTTGTTGTGTTTACATTCACTTCAGGCAATTTTGTGTGTGTTAACATTGTCTTCAGGCAATTTAGTTTAAATCATTCATGGATTATTATGTCACATCAGAGGCATCTATTGTTTGTGTAAACTATACAATATTCTGTCTTCTTTCTACAATCTGTTGCCTACTATCTACTTTCTACTATCTACAATTTACTATGGTCTAAAGTCTACTGTCTAATCTATAATGTATCGACTAAATTTTAATGTTTATAATCAACTGTCTGGTGCATAAATTCTACAGTCTAGACTACTGTTTACGGTCTAAATATTATAATCTATTTTCTATTGTCTATATTCAGATTTACCGTCGATAAGTTATATTAGAAATATCCCCACCGCCACCCCCCTGTGGGAATAGTATTATATTCTTTTCAATAACTGACAGATTTATCTTTCATAAGGGCACGTACATAGCGCAGTAGTCCGACCTACGACTGCGCTACCACTCTTCACAACCAAACTTGATGAAGACAACACTACAGTTATATAAAACATTTACAGCATTATGGAGGAACGATGACGTTTTTGTGTGTTTTCATGGCTAGTAGATCTGTGAGTGAATGATGCTGGCAGAGTTGATCGTAGTGCTTCGGCTTTGCGTCACTTTACAAATATGTCTTGGCAGCCGAGGTAAAGTATACTTTTAACGAATATCACTTTACAAAAATGTTTTGGCAGCCGAGGTAAAGTATACTTTTAACGAATATCACTTAACAAATATGTCTTGGCAGTCGAGGTAAAGTATACTTTTAACGAATATCACTTTACAAAAATGTTTTGGCAGCCGAGGTAAAGTATACTTCAAACGAGTATCACTTTACAAATATGTCTTGGCAGCCGAGGTAAAGTATACTTTTAACGAATATCCCTTTACAAAAATGTTTTGGCAGCCTAGGTAAAGTATACTTCAAACGAGTATCACTTTTACAAATAAGTTATTCCTCTAGAGCCTAGTATATTTCAAACAATTTTAGAAGCCTCGACAGAATAATTTTTTAAATAATAAATTGTGTATTTACATATCTCAAGCAGCTTTTTATGTTGTTTCTTGAATTTACTGATTTTATTTTGAATATTGTTATAAGTAAAATAATGAACATTTCATTGCTTCAGCCCCTATGACGTCCATGGGGAGAACGTTCATGTTCTCTGTATCACGGATGTCCAGTGACAGTTCAACTGTTGTATTTTCTATGTTATCCTGGTCAGAAACACTGTTTGCGGTAATATATTTATATCAATATCATTTTATGGAATTTTGATAATGTCAATCTCAGCCCATTTAAGCTAAAAGCTAAACATATGAACTACATAATATAATAAGATTTCAAGGGTGTTCGTTTAAGCCAGTGGTTCCCAAACTTTTTAGGTCTACCGCCCCCTTTCCAGAAAAAAAGATTACTTAGCGCCCCCCCCCCGAATTTTTTATATTATTCTAACACAGGGTGGGCAAACAACGGTTCACGGGCCGTATGAGGCCCGTCAGAGTATATTATGCGGCCTATGTCATGTTAATTTTCTTTATTTTTTAAAAAAGAATTGTAACACATTTTTGAACTTCTATTCCAATTATTGGATTCGAATCTAGGGAATCGCTTTAAGGCACCAGAATCGATTAGTTAACGTTAGTCATAAATTGTAAACATATCTACTCGAAACTTCATTTCAGCTCAGCCAAAAGTGGCTTTTGTTAACGATGTACATTTTAAACAGTTTTAAAAGCAAATAGACGTTTATTTAAACATGAGTGCTGCCAAAAACAGAAATGTTTTTAATGACGAACGGACTGCTAAACACTGCTGCACGAGTGTTAGAGCAAAGTAGTCTGATTGCTGTCTCGTGAGTGTGTGAGCGTTTATTTAGGAATGAAACTTAAGAAGACACCCCAAAAAACATTTAGATTTCCGGCACAATTTAATGAACGAAGAGAGAAAAAGGAATTGCCAGGGGTTGGTTAATAATCTAAAGAAGCAGCAAAATGTATTCACCAAACAGCCTTGAATACAAGATGCTGCACCGAAGCCAGTTTGGTGCTGTCCTATAGTATAATATCGTACAATGGAACAAGCCTTTTTCTGACAGCGAGTTCATCAAGGAATGCTTGTCAGATGCAGCAAGCATTATGTGTCCAGAACAGAAAATAAAATTTGACATCATTTGTCTGTCAAGGTGAAATTTAAGTAGGCGTGTTGAAAAAATAAATGACAATTCGATGCACCAACTTCAAGATGCAAGCAAAGAATTTTTGTGGTACTCTCTTCCGTTGGACGAAAGTACCAATGTATAGGAACAGCCCAATTGTTACTATTTATACATGGAATAAACACTCGTTTCGAGCTTACCAAAGAATTAATAAGCTTTGAGTAACTCAAAGACACAACTACAGGCCAGGATTTATTCAATGCTGTTGAGAACTGTGTTGAAAGAACTGGTTGGTGTGGAACAAGATGGCAAGTGTTAACAACCGCACTAAAGCCACTTTCCACCAAATGAAGGAAATATAATCAATAACTTTTAAATTACAGCCCATATTTCAGGATAAGCAGTAGGGATCTCCTTTTCCAACCAGAATAGCCACTTTTAATTTAAATTTCAATTTCATCATTTGTAGTTCCTTCCATCAGTTCTTCTTGTAACTGCGGATATTATTATGTGTTTGAACTCCAAAAAGGATACAAAGTCCAATCAAGTATGTTCATTTTCAAAATATCATCGAATCGTTGATAAGAATCTAAATGGAGAGCATCCAAGTGATTACAATAAGAAAGTATGTCTTCATCATTTTTGTTTCCTCCTCCTGATACATTTTGGAACTGGCTGAATTCCCCTCGTTCAAAATTTTCTTTTGTACTGAAGAAGTTTTGTTACAAATGTTGAAATAACATAATTTTTTAAAATTAAATTCATTTCATCACCTTGAAGCGAAATATTCGTTTCACTAAATTTTTTAAACAAGTCGGTCAGATAAGCGATGTCACATTTTGATTGAATTAAATTGGAGCGTTAAGTATTTTTTTATCTTTCAAGTACTTCAGCATCAAGTTAAATAGAATATAAAACCAATCTAAACAAGTTCCCTTTGACAACCTATTCTATATGATAGGCCTATATTTCCCTATGACAACTAATAAACTTTAGTATGAAGCAGCAAACGATTAAATTCTCTATCGTTTTCAAAGCTGTTTAAATAAAAAAGTCTGTCATTCAATAATTTGCTTCTGATTGTGTTTACAGCTTTAATTACATATTGTAATGAATTATGTAGATGTATACTTAAATTTTGGCAACTAGATGTTGACTATGGATTATATAGTGTACTGTGAATTTATTCAGAACCTCTTTTTTTAAACATGCAAGAACACCTCTTTGAGGCGTTACTACTACTATCGCTAGAGCACTATCTGTGGCTACTGAAATATTTCTTAGATGTATTCCTTTTTCTTATCCAATGCATGAAATATTGATTCTTCATTGGAATCGATTTTCAAATATTTAGCAAATAATAATTCTTGGCAAATTTATTCTTCCCTTGTGAAAAGCACGTATGCAAAAAGTAAAGCTTCATTTCCTGGCAAAGTTGACTCATCATGTGGAATAGAAAAGAGAGATGTTTTTAAATAGTTACACAATGAATCTTCAACACCTTAAGCCATTTCATAAATTCTTATTTGTACTATATTATTACTAAACGAATTTTTATTGATAATATCACATGCTCGCTTATTTTGCACAGTTTGTATTACTTGACTTACATCCTTTATAATTTGTTCTTCAACAATAGTATGATGTTTCCCCGATTTGGCAATCATTAACGAAATATTGTAAGCATTAAGCAAGCCATCGCAATCTTTTGTGGTTGCGGTTGAAAAGAGTTTTTCCAATGTCAGTTGTTTGATAAATTGTTATTTTAGTGTTCAAAAAATAAATCCTATCTTTTTATCAATGGTAAATTTAGTAAAATGTTCTTGCAGTTTAAAAATGTGCAATTGCACATATCTAAATGCAAGTGAGGGAGTATGCGGGAACAAAACTAACGTCCAAAACCTTTTTCAAAGAATCATTAAGTGTGATGATCGGAATACACTATTTCTAAATAAATCTTCTTTTCTGCTTTCACCGCCCCCTGGAACGATTCAGCGCCAACAAGGTCGCGCTAGCGCCCACTTAGGGAATCACGGGTTTGAACATAAAAATAAAACAAAACAACAAACAAACAAACAGAAAAAACAAGCAAACAACTTTCGCTATCAGCAAAAAACTGCACATATAAAAGGGCTAACTGCACATATAAAAGGGCTAACTGCACATATAAAAGGGCTAACTGCGCATATAAAATACTGTTACTAGAAAATATACATATATTTTTAAAAAATGTTTAACACTATTTAACAAATATTTAGCACCTTTTAAGAAATGTTTAGCACAGTTAAAGTCCTCCGTTTAATGTTTCAGCAACGTTTAACACAGCATAATTAAATGTTAAAACTGTTTAATATTCAACACTTTTATATCAATTTTGAAAATAGCTTTATTTTCCCTGTTAGACATTAGAAATCTAACTGTCGTTGTCTTGACGATTGGGGACGAATATTTAGAAATTCAATTTATATGATGCTATATTTGAGACATTTACGTGCTACTAGGTATCTAACAACATTTCAAGCATCTAACAGTCATCAATTCACACTTGCCTTCTCCCTACGCATTTTCAGCAAATAATTAAACGTGAGAAAAATTCTAAAAATATATTCTGTACATTTCTATACAACGTTAAATGTCGGCATGCCGTCAAAAGACAAAAGAGCGTGAAAATGTATTTTAAAAAAAAGAAACAAGAAAATGAACTGTGTGAGACGGCATCTCAATTATGTGGCAAGAAATCACAAGTTTCAGATAAACTTAAGTCCCATTATTCAAAATGCCCAATAACTCATAAAGAGATTGTACATGACAGGTCTTAGGCTAGAAAATAAAAATAAATGAAATGTTTCATATGAGTCCCAGTTTTGGCTATAAACGTTTTTTTTAGAGTTTCATTTATATATTCAAATTCTGTACGCATATATCGATGCTCTTTTGATGGGTCACATTAAAATGCTATATTCTCTTTACATTCTAAGGATTGGGAATGGAAGCTTGTTGTCAACTCATTATTTCATTGCCATTTCTTAAAATCTGATACTTTCATCTACAGAGTAGATTTTCTTATGTCTAGGTAAACATCAGAGCGATACTTAACGATGTGGAAAAATTAAATGAGACTGTCTACATCTTCAGGCTGACCAAAAATGATTATCACCTGGATCGTAGCTTTCAGTAAGTGGACTTGAAAACTTCTTTAAGTGGACGAGCTGTCCTAAGAATGACCTATGAACCCCTAAAAAGTGATCCAAAAGAGAGTTATTGGTTCCTTTATTTGGTTTACCGTACAAATCAGACACTTTACTACATATTTAAAACTTTCATAGAACGCAATTCTTTGCGCATTTAGACTTGTTCTATGATGAACCTTCTTGCCTAATTAGATGTGACTTATAAAACAGTCCTTTCTCAAACTATATATGAACTTTCTTAAGTTATTAATTAACAATCAGGTACTTGTCTACATACTTAAACATGAGTTGTAAGCCATTTGTTGCACAAACCATTTTGAATCACAATTTATAAACATTTTTTACCACATCTAATCTACATTGTTCAAAACAAGACTGTTTTCTTGTGTCTCCAAAAGTCCCACAGAGGCAGGCAATGACTGTTTTCTTGCGTTCCCCAAGTCCATCAGAAGTAATGACTGTTTTCTTGTTTCTCCCAAGTCCAAGAGACGCAATGACTGTTTTCTTGTGTCCCCCAAGTCCAAAAGAAGAAATGACTTTTTTCTTGTGTCACCCAAGTCCAAAAGAAGCAATGACTGTTTTCTTGTGTCCCCCAAGTCCAAAAGAAGCAATGACCCTTGAATCAACTTGGACGTATCACCTGGTGGGAGTTAGGGCATTCAGTCTGACTGTCGTCATGGGAGAAATTCATCGAACAACAGAGACTTTCCTGGCCTTGCCCATGGTCGCCTGGGGGAACAGATACATCACATTCAGTCTGATGTAAGTTTGTGACAACCAGTCAACATCTGGCTTGTTATAGATGTATCCCATTGTCCACTAAGTTTGTGACAACCAGTTCACATCTGACTTGTTATATATGTATCCAATTATCCACTAAGTCTGTTATAGATGTATCCAATTATCCACTATGTCTGTTATAGATGTATGCAATTATTTCCTAAGTTTGTGACACCCAGTCCACACCTGGCTTGTTGTAGATTATCCACTTCCTCTTTTAAGATTCATTTATTTATGTATAGCAACTGTTTAACCTCATAATACTATCATGTTGTTTCATTTATTGTATATCAACTCAAGCATTATTGATCATTAAGTATATCTATGACGCGGTGGTCGAGTGGCAGCGCACTGGACTGTCGAACCGATGGTCACGGGTTCGAATCCGTGTGAAGGCAAGGGTTTGTTCCCGGGGCCTAGGGCGTCCCTGAGTCACCCCGCTCCGAATGGGTACCTAACACTACATGTAGTTAGGCGGCTGGGTAATGCGTGGAACCCACAAAGCCGTGGCTTGTGAATGCTGCATCACTTGCCAACAGATCATCTGTCATGGTCTGTGGACGCAACTATCTTCTGCATAGAAGGAGCGTCTGTATAGATAAGATAAGAAGATTTTTGATAAATTCTTAAATTACCTAAAAAAGGGGGGAAAAGTTTAAAAAGCAAACTAATGTATGTAATCCAAACAATTCATTCTTATTGCAGTCATTGGTTTTGGTTGTAAGTGAATCGACGCAAACGGTGTCAGTTATTTTGAAATCAGAATTCGACCAACTGCAGGCGACAGGAGTGGGGGAGAGAAAGGACTTCTCAATAACCAGGTCACCTGGGTCAGATGAAATAAACAAAAATGATACTTATGTTGAAGTCTAAAAATAAACATTAATTTATCTTTGAAAAAAATATTTCTATGGAAATTGAGGCAGGCACTGCTAAAATATCCTTACATTTTAAATCTAAAAACAACCTTAGAAATGTTACAAGACAACCTCAGAAATGTTACATGACAACCTTAGAAATGTTACAAGACAACCTCAGAAATGTTACATGGCAACCTTAGAAATGTTACATGACAACCTCAGAAATGTTACATGACAACCTTAGAAATGTTACAAGACAACCTTATAAATGTTACATGACAACCTCAGAAATGTTACATGACAACCTCAGAAATGTTACATGAAAACATCAGAAATGTTACATGACAACCTTAGAAATGTTAATATATCATACAGAATGGGACTGTGATAAAGCTTTTAAATAAAATACAAAATACACACAAAAAATTGTACAATTAAAACAATAAATTTGAGATTTATTTTAAACTAAAACGACAATAGACGTTTCGGCTAATGCCTTCATCAGTACAATAACATAAACATAGATACTTACATATATTTAAATTCTTAAAACATGTTATATCATAAAATAATTTATAATATTCTTTTAAAATAAAATGAAAACAAAAACAAAAACAAACAAGGACACAGGAAATAGGAAAAAGGAGGAAGTATCTAAAGTTACAGTTAAAACCACAACGGGAAAAAGATTCTGCAGTTAGGTACAATTGTGAATTTGGTTGATTCCATATGGAGCCAACGTACCAAATCGTTTTATAAGTTTATTTTCCATGTGGATCCTATCATGGGTATTGTTTGCATATAAAATACCAGTAACTGCAACATCTGAAATACCGTCATGGTCAATACTGTTAAAATGTTTAGATACAGGACATTGAGCCTGTTTATTAATATTATACAGGTCTTCTCGAAACCGATCTCCAAGACGACGACCTGTCTCACCCACGTAAACTTTACTACACCTCTTGCAAAGAATTGCATAAATCACGTTGCAACTAGTGCAAGTGAATCCATCTTTTATTATGAAGTTTTCAAGAGGGAAAGAAACCTGGTTAATTTCAATCACATATGGACAAGTATTGCAACGGTTACGGTGGCAACCTTTTGTTCCAATATGTGCTTTCATTTTGGGAAGGTGACTTCTTACAAGTATATCTCTCAGGCTTCTATCTCTCCTGAAAGCAAAAAGAAGAGGTTTTTTGAAGACTTGCTGAGTGACCAATCCTCATGGCTGATCCTCTAATTATTGTTTTAGTTGCACAATTTGTTTGTGTATTTTGTATCTTAGAAATGTTACATGACAACCTTAGAAATGTTACATGACAACCTCAGAAATGTTACATGACAACCTTAGATATGTTACATGACAACCTTAGAAATATTACATGATATTACATTGATATTACATTGCCGCTCTCAGCGAAACCCGCCTACCAGGAGAGGGCAAACTAAGTGAAAGAGGCTCCGGCTACACATTCTTCTGGAATGGCAGAGGGAGCGAGGAACGCCGTGAGGCCGGTTTTCGCTTTGCCATGAAGACATCATTAGTATGCAAACTCGCTAGTCCTCAAAAGTGCATAAATGACAGACTAATGACGATGATACTGCCTCTGTTGGCCGGGAAGAAATATCTTAACATCATCAGCTACTATGCCCCAACAAAGACAAACCCTGATGAAGTGAAATCCAGGTTTTACGAGGACCTTCACTCTATCAGCGCCAACATTCCTTCTACTGATAAGCATGTCATATTTGGTTACTTTAATGCCAGAGTGGGCTGCGACGACACTCTTTGGGATGGTGTGATAGGAAAACATGGAGTGGGTCGGTGTAATAGCAAGGGTCTCACGTTGTTTCATACCTGTGTTGAACATGACTTGCTGATTACTAACACAGTATTCAGACGTCCCACAAGAAACAGGACCTCATGGATGCATCCTCGATCCAAGCACTGGCACCTAATAGACTACGTCATTACAAGGAAGAAAGATAGACAAGACGTTCATGTGACCAAATCGCTCTGCGGTGCTGAATGCTGGACAGACCATCGTCTCATCATCTCCAAACTTAATATTCGCATTCAGCCCAAAAGACGGCCCCAAGAAAGGAAAACCCTAAAACGTCTAAACATCACAAAGCTAAACTGTGCGAGTACTAAACAATCTTTGGAGACAGCCCTGGAGGGCAAACTGAGATACACCACTCTAAACAATACGCACATTGAGACTTTTAGGACGAAATTTAGAGAACTAATCTACAGCACAGCCTCTCAAATCCGTGGACCCGCGACGAGAATGCACCAAGTCTGGTTCGATGACAATTGCGACGAAATCAACTAAATTTCGGCAGAGAAACATCAACTCCACAAAAGACAGATAAGCAATCCCAGGTCTTCTTCATCCGTAGCGGACTCATATAATAGCATACGCCGCATCATACAACAAAAACGTCGCTGGATGCGAGACTCATGGCTAAACAAGAAAGCTGATGAGATTCAACAATATGCAGACAGGCATGATATGAAATTTTTTTACAACGCCCTCAAGGAAGTGTACGGACCCACAACGTCTAATTCATCCCCGCTTCTCAGTGCTGACGGGACATATCTAATTACTGAAGGGGAGAAGATTCTCGAGCTCTGGGCTGAACACTTTCATGCTGTCCTAAACAGCAACTCAAGTATTAATGAAGATGCTATCAGTCGCCTCCCTAAATTACCAATTAACCTGGCAATGGATGACCCACCTACACTTCTTGAGACGCAAAGGGCTGTACATCTTCTGTCATGTGGAAAGGCTCCTGGAGAAGACTCAATTCCAACTGAAATATACAAAGAAGGTGGCATGGTTCTACTGGAAAAGTTGCATGGAATCTTTCTAATGATGTGGCAGCAAGAGGCTATCCCCCAGGCTTTAAAGATGCCTCTATACTCCACTGGTACAAGCGAAAAGGGAACCGCCAAGCCTGCGATAATCATCGTGGAATTTCACTGCTATCAATTGCAGGAAAAATACTCGCCAGCAGTATCCTAAATCACCTACATGCACATCTGGATCGGAGTCTTTTACCAGAAAGCCAATGTGGTTTCTGGAAAGAACGTGGGACCATCGACATGATCTTTGCAGCAAGGCAATTGCAGGGAAATTGTCAGGAGCAGAATATGGACATATTTTCCATTTACATAGACCTTTCAAAAGCCTTTAACACAGTCTGCAGAGAGGGCCTATGGAGAATTATAGCCAAGTATGGGTGTCCAAATAAATTTGTTCGTCCGTCGATACGACGTGGACCACTCTAGTCATCCGAGGGTTGTCTGTGCGTGCGCAGATGGCTGATTAGGCCGATCCTTGCACGGAAGGTTCGGGAACAGAAGGAGAAGGGCGAGTGGGACATCTCCTGGAGGGTTGACAGCATGGGCCTTTCGGGCTTGCCTCTTCTTTTCTGCGGTGGTGATCCGGTTTGCCTCACATGACCTGGCACCTTCATGGATGGAAGAGCGCCAGGTATATCAGTCCATTGCAGCTCGTTCCCACGTGTCTGGATTGATAGCAAACGCTTTCATTGAGGCTTTTAGTGTGTCTTTGAAGCGTTTCTTTTGCCCACCGTGGGACCGCTGGCCATACTGGAGCTCACCATAGAAGATTCTCTTTGGCAGTCTCTCGTCTGGCATTCGGACAACGTGCCCTGCCCAGCGAAGCTGGGTCTGCATCAGGGGGGTGAAGATGCTGGGGAGACCTGCCTTGGTCAGTACCACTGTGTCTGGAATTTTGTTCTGCCACTTTATGCCGAGAAACTTCCTGAGGCTTGTTATATGAAAGTGGTTAAGCTTTCTTGCATGGCGCTGATAAACAGTCCAAGTTTCACAAGCATATAGCAGTGTGGGGAGCACCACTGCCCTGTACACTTTTAGCTTGGTCTGGATTGTAATGCCTCTTCTTTTCCAGACATTAGGGTACAATTAAGTAATAATAAGTACATAGCCATTGTAAGGCAATTCCATGATTGCATGCAGGCTCGAGTCCAGGACAACGGAAAGGCCTCTAAACCATTCCCTGTCACTAATGGCGTTAAACAAGGCTGTGTTCTGGGCCCAACATTGTTCAGCCCCATGTTCTCAGCCATGCTTACAGAGGCCTTCAGGAATAGCAATGTAGGCATGAACTTTAGGTATCGCAACGATGGTCGTCTGTTCAACCTCAGAAGACTTAAAGCTAAAACAAAGCTCAAATCAGACAGCATCCTGGACCTTCTTTTTGCTGATGACTGTGCCCTTAACGCGGGATCTGAAGCACAACTGCAACTAAGTGCCGACAAATTTTCCAGTGCATGCTCTAACTTTGGACTCACCATCAGCACAAAGAAGACAGAAGTATTATACCAGACGGCCTCAGGCAAATCCTATACTGAGCCTAACATATTCATCAACGGCAACAAAATCAACACAGTGAGCCGCTTTATTTATCTTGGCAGCACACTGTCCCAGAAGGCCAATATTGATGACGAGGTGAACACGAGAATCTCAAAGGCCAGCGCAGCATTCGGTAGATTGCATGACAGTGTCTGGAACAGAAGGGGAATCAGCACCCAAACAAAACTAAAAGTATACAGAGCTGTAGTGCTCCCCACCTTATTATATGCATGTGAAACTTGGACTGTATACCAACGCCATGCGAAGTTGCTGAACCACTTCCACATAAAAAGCTTAAGAGAAGTTCTCAATAATAAATGGCAGGAAAAAGTTCCAGACACCGAAACATTAGCCATGTCAGGACTCCCCAGCATCCACACTAGCCTCATGCAAAGCCAACTACGATGGGCGGGGCATGTAGTGCGCATGCCCGACCATCGTCTCCCCAAGAGGCTCTTCTATGGTGAGCTTACAGAAGGGCATAGAGCACGCGGATGTCCACGAAAGCGCTACAAGGATGCACTTAAAACTGCTCTAAAGGCCTTCGACATCGGACATGACTCCTGGGAAGCAGCAGCCAGTAACCGAGCCCACTGGCGCTCTATGATATGGAATGGCGCAGCTGTCTGCTAGGCTAATAGACAACAGGCTGCCAAGTCAAAACTCCAAGCCAGGAAGGAACGTATCGAAAACCCTCCTGACGGGATCCCACCCATCTCTTGTCCGACATGCGGACGCCAATTTAGTGCCAGAATAGGGTTAATGAGCCACCAGAGGACACACGTGGCGGCCTAGCACAGGTCAAATACAAATATGATGAGAGTGGTCATCGTCGACTACGACGGACGAACACCAAAAACAACATAAATGACAACCTTAAAAATATTACATGACAACCTTTGAAATGTTACATGACAACCTTAGAAATGTTACATGACAACCTTAGAAATGTAACATGACAACCTTAAAAATATTACATGACAACCTAAGAAATGTAACATGACAACCTTAGAAATGTTACATGACAACCTTAGAAATGTTACATGACAACCTCATAAATGTTACATGACAACCTTAGAAATGTTACATGACAACCTTAGAAATGTTACATGACAACCTCAGAAGTGTTACATGACAATCTTAGAAATGTTACATGACAACCTTATAAATTTTACATGACAACCTTAGAAATTTTACAAGACAACCTTAGAAATGTTACAAGACAACCCTAGAAATGTTACATGACAATCTTAGAAATGTTACATGACAACCTTAGAAATGTTACAAGACAACCTCAGAAATGTTACATGACAACCTTAGATATGTTACATGACAACTTTAGAAATGTTACATGACAACCATAGAAATGTTACATGACAACCTTAGAAATGTAACATGACAACCTTTGAAATATTACATGACAACCTTAGAAATGTTACAAGAAAACCTTAGAAATGTTACGTGACAACCTTAGAAATGTTACATGACAACCTTTGAAATATTACATGACAATGACAACTTTAGAAATGTTACATGACAACCTTAGAAATATTACATGACAACCTTAGAAATGTTACATGACAACCTTTGAAATGTTACATGACAACCTTAGAAATATTACTTGACAACCTTAGAAATGTTACATGACAACCTTAGAAATATTACATGACAACTTTAGAAATGTTACATGACAAACTTAAAAATATTACATGACAACCTTAGAAATGTTACATGACAACCTTAGAAATGTTACATGACAACCTTAGAAATATTACATTGACTGTATCATCAAGAAGTTTTAATGAAAATAATTTTGGCATTTGACAACTTATCAAATGCGCTTGGAATTATATCTTGTTGTTATTCAAATGGACTCTAGCTAATACCAGAAGCTTAAGAGTAGACTGTAGTATTATCTGGTGCATTTCTTTTGAAAAAATGGAGCTGTAAGTTTATATGAAAATTTTTTTAAATTTAAATAATGGCTGTTCTATTTTGCTACAATACTATTTTGTGAACTTTCCCATAAATTGAAAAGTTTTCATTAATCCGTATCAATAGATTTTATTTTATTTTGACATTTCAGGATGCAGGCCTATTCTCTGACGCTTTCAGAAAAAAAAAGGCAACACTTCTATCAGTTTTATGGGTAGGCAACACTTAAATCAGTTTTATGGGTAGGCAAAACTTCTATCAGTTTTATGGGTAGGCAAAACATCTGTCACTTTTATGGGTAGGTAACACTTCTGTGACTTTTATGGGTAGGCAACACTTGTGTCACTTTTATGGGTAGGAAATACTTGTGTCACTTTTATGGGTAGGCAACACTTCTGTCACCTTTATGGGTATGCAACACTTCTATCAGGGGTATGGGTAGGCAACACTGCTATCAGTTGTATGGGTAGGCAACACTTCTATTAGTTTTATGAGCAGGCAACACTTCTATCAGTTTTATGGGTAGGCAACACTTCTATCAGTTGTATGGGTAGGCCACACTGCTATCAGTTGTATGGGTAGCCAACGCTGCTATCAGTTTTAATGGGTAGGCAAGACATCTGTCACTTTTATGGGTAGGTAACACTTCTGTCACTTTTATGGATAGGCAACACTTGTGTCACTACAGGGTAGGAAATACTTGTGTCACTTTTATGGGTAGGCAACACTTCTGTCACTTTTATGGGTATGCAACACTCATGTCACTTTAATGGTAGGCAACACTTCTATCAGTGGTATGGGTAGGCAACACTTCTATCAGTGGTATGGGTAAGAAACACTTCTATCAGTTGTATGGGTAGGCAACACTTCTATCAGTGGTATGGGTAGGCAACACTTCTATCAGTTGTATGGGTAGGCAACACTTCTATCAGTGGTATGGGTAAGAAACACTTCTATCAGTTGTATGGGTAGGCAACACTTCTATCAGTGGTATGGGTAGGCAACACTGCTATCAGTTGTATGGGTAGGCAACACTTCTATTAGTTTTATGGGCAGGCAACACTTCTATCAGTTTTATGGGTAGGCAACACTTCTATCAGTTGTATGGGTAGGCCACACTTCTATCAGTTGTATGGGTAGGCAACACTGCTATCAGTTGTATGGGTAGGCAACACTTCTATTAGTTTTATGGGCAGGCAACACTTCTATCAGTTTTATGGGTAGGCAACACTTCTATCAGTTGTATGGGTAGGCAACACTTCTATCAGTGGTATGGGTAGGCAACACTGCTATCAGTTGTATGGATAGGCAACACTTCTATTAGTTTTATGGGCAGGCAACACTTCTATCAGTTTTATGGGCAGGCAACACTTCTATCAGTTGTATGGGTAGGCAACACTGCTATCAGTTGTATGGGTAGCCAACACTGCTATCAGTTGTATGGGTAGGCAACACTGCTATCAGTTGTATGGGTAGGCAACACTGCTATCAGTTGTATGGGTAGGCAACACTTCTATCAGTGGTATGGGTAGGCAACACTTCTGTCACTTTTATGGGTATGCAACACTCATGTCACTTTAATGGTAGGCAACACTGCTATCAGTTGTATAGGTAGGCAACACTTGTGTCATTACAGGGTAGGAAATACTTGTGTCACTTTTATGGGTAGGCAACACTCATGTCACTTGTAATTAGAATTCGATATTTTCTTCGCTGCTAGATGTCTGTGCTTGTAATTAGAATTGGATATTTTCTTCGCTGATAGACGCCTGTACTTGTAATTAGAATCCAAAAATTCTGCTAGATGTCTGTACTTGTAATTAGAATTCGATATTTTCTTCGCTGCCAGATGTCTGTACTTGTTATTAGAATTCGATACTTTTACTTGTAAAATCACAGACATCCCGAAAACATATCAAGTCTCTTTTACTACTTGGTGAAGATCAATCCCTAGCACTGACCTATGCTGTCACTAGCACTGACCTATGCTGTCACTGGCACTCACCTATGCTGTCACTGGCACTGACCTATGCTGTCACTAGCACTGACCTATGCTGTCACTGGCACTGACCTATGCTGTCACTTGCATTGACCTATGCTGTCACTAGAATTGACCTATGCTTTAACTAGCACTGACTTATGCTGTCACTTGCATAGACCTATGCTTTCACTGGCACTGACCTATGCTGTCACTTGAATTGACCTATGCTGTCACTGGCACTGATCTATGCTGTCACTTGCATTGACCTATGTTGTCACTGGCACTGACCTATGTTGTCACTGACACTGACCTATGCTGTAACTTGCATTGACCTATGCTGTCACTGGCACTGACGTATGCTGTCACTGGCACTGACCTATGCTGTTATTACCTTTGATGTCAGTAGCACTGACCTATGCTGTTACTACATTTGATGTCACTGGCACTTAACTATACTGTCACTGGCACTGATCTATGCTGTCACTAGCACTAACCTATGCTGTTACTACCTTTGCTGTCACTAGCACTGACCTATGCTGTTACTACCTTTGATGTCACTGGCACTGACCTATGCTGTCACTGGCTCTGACCTCTGCTGTCACTAGCACTGACCTATGCTGTCACTACCTTTTATGTCACTGGCACTGACCTATGCTGTTACTAGCATTGACCTATGCTGTTACTACCCTTGATGTCACTAGCACTGACCTATGCTGTTACTACGTTTTATGTCACTGGCACTGACCTATGCTGTCACTAGCACTTACTTATGCTGTTACTACCTTTTATGTCACTGGCACTGACCTATGCTGTTACTAACTTTGATGTCAATAGCACTGACCTATGCTGTTACTACCTTTTATGTCACTGGCACTTACCTATGCTGTCACTAGCACTGACCTATGCTGTTACTGGCACTGATCTATGCTGTCATTGGCACTGACCTATGTGTCACTAGCACTGACCTATGCTGTCACTAGAATTGACGTATGCTGTATCTAGCATAGACCTATGCTTTCACTGGCACTGAACTATGCTGTCACTTGAAGAATTGACCTATGCTGTCACTGGTACTGACCTATGCTGTCACTTGCATTGACCTATGCTGTCACGGGCACTGACCTATGCTGTCACTGGCACTGACCTATGCTGTCACTTGCATTGACCTATGCTGTCACTGGCACTGACCTATGCTGTCACTGGCACTGACCTATGCTGTTACTACCTTTGATGTCACTAGCACTGACCTATGCTGTTACTACCTTTGATGTCACTGGCACTGACCTATGCTGTCACTTGCTCTGACCTATGCTGTCACTAGCATTGACCTATGTTGTTACTACCTTTGATGTCACTGGCACTGACCTATGCTGTCACTGGCACTGACCTATGCTGTAACTAGCACTGACCTATGCTTTTACTACCTTTAATGTAACTAGCACTGACCTATGCTGTCACTGGCACTGACCTATGCTGTCATTAGCACATACCTATGCTGTTACTACCTTTTATGTCACTGGCACTGACCTATGCTGTTACTAGCACTGACCTATGCTGTTACTACCTTTGATGTCACTAGCACTGACCTATGCTGTTACTATCTATTATGTCACTGGCACTGACCTATGCTGTTACTAGCACTGACATATGCTGTTACTACCTTTGATGTCACTGGCACTGACCTATGCTGTTACTACCTTTTATGTCACTGGCACTGACCTATGCTGTCACTAGCACTTACCTATGCTGTTACTACCTTTTATGTCACTGGCACTGACCTATGCTGTTACTAGCACTGACCTATGCTGTTACTACCTTTTATGTCACTGGCACTGACCTATGCTGTTACTAGCACTGACCTATGCTGTTACTACCTTTGATGTCACTAGCACTGACCTATGATGTTACTACCTTTTATGTCACTGGCCCTGACCTATGCTGTCACTAGCACTTACCTATGCTGTTACTACCTTTGATGTCTCTAGCACTGACCTATGATGTCACTAGCACTGACCTATGCTGTCACTGGCACTGACCTATGCTGTCACTGGCACTGACCTATGCTGTTACTACCTTTGATGTCACTAGCACTGACCTATGCTGTCACTGGCACTGACCCTCTGCTGTTACTAGCACTGACCTATGCTGTCACTAGCACTGACCTATACTCTTACTACCTTTTATGTCACTAGTACTGACCTATGCTGTTACTACCTTTGATGTCACTAGCACTGACCTATGATGTTACTACCTTTTATGTCACTGGCCCTGACCTATGCTGTCACTAGCACTTACCTATGCTGTTACTACCTTTGATGTCTCTAGCACTGACCTATGATGTCACTAGCACTGACCTATGCTGTCACTGGCACTGACCTATGCTGTTACTACCTTTGATGTCACTAGCACTGACCTATGCTGTCACTGGCACTGACCCTCTGCTGTTACTAGCACTGACCTATGCTGTCACTAGCACTGACCTATACTCTTACTACCTTTTATGTCACTAGCACTGACCTATGCTGTTACTACCTTTGATGTCACTAGCACTGACCTATGCTGTCACTAGCACTGACCTATGCTGTCAGTAGCACTGACCTATGCTTTTACTACCTTTTATGTCACTAGCACTGACCTATGCTGTTACTACTTTTGATGTCACTAGCATTGATCATCCCGTTACGATTCTGGTAGATACAGCTTTTATTTAAAAACAAATTAATATTTTCCTATGTTAATAAGAGTAACGTCTCCTGGCATATAACAGGTGCTGTAGTAGAAGCCCGATTACCGTTTGGTGTTGTCAGTGGAAGCTGCGGTCATTCAGCGAGGTGGTCCGACTGTGACGTCACTGAACCACCAAATGAACTGCTTGCAGGTGATACTATAACTCTAACCCAAACATGAGATTAAAGACTTTTAACTAACCACGTGGTTTTAGACCCTAACCTAACCACCTGGTTGTAGACCCTAACCTAACCACGTTGTTTTAGACCCTAACCTAAACACTGGTTTTAGACCCTAACCTAACCACGTGGTTTTAGACCCTAACCTAACCACGTGGTTTTAGACCCTAACCTAACCACGTGGTTTTAGACCCTAACCTAACCACGTGGTTTTAGACCCTAACTTAACCACGTGGTTTTAGACCCTAAACCTATCTCAACCTTGTGATTTCAGACCCTAACCTAACCACGTGGTTTTAGACCCTAAACCTATCTCAACCTTGTGATTTCAGACCCTAACCCAGACAAGGGATTTTAGACCCTAAACCAGTCACGGGATTTTAGGCCCTGTCCCTAATCTATTCACGGGAGTTATTAGGTGTTTTTACTTTCTATGCTTTCGAAGTTCATTTCCTTGAAACTTTCCAAATTGAACAAGAAAACAAAGGATGTGAAATAATCTTGAATGTTGGAAAGAAGGAGGGGGAGTTGAACACAATTTCATGAGGCAAAAATTTAGCCCATTGTTCTTAAGACTACCATATTAAAAATGTCAAATATTTTCCAAAATACTTTCGTTATGATATGAACATGTTGGCGAGATAAAAACAAATAGTTGCCATGTGAACTATTCTGATAATAATTATTCATGTTCTATTCCTACTAATCCTTGAAATAAAAATAATGTGTTTAATTTAAGTTGCCACGTCATATTCCTCCTCAACTTTGCAATTACGTATTAATTAAGTAGTAAACCCGTTAATTTCGATCGTACACTGCAACCTTGGGTTTGTTTCGATCATACACTGCAACCTTGGGTTTGTTTCGATCATACACTGCAACCTTGGGTTTGTTACGATCATACACTGCAACCTTGGGTTTGTTACGATCATACACTGCAACCTTGGGTTTGTTACGATCATACACTGCAACCTTGGGTTTGTTACGATCATACACTGCAACCTTGGGTTTATTACGATCATACACTGCAACCTTGGGTTTGTTACGATCATACACTGCAACCTTGGGTTTGTTACGATCATACCCTGCAACCTTGGGTTTGTTACGATAGTACACTGCAACCTTGGGTTTGTTACGATAGTACACTGCAACCTTGGGTTTGTTACGATAGTACACTGCAACCTTGGGTTTGTTTCGATAGTACACTGCAACCTTGGGTTTGTTTCGATAGTACACTGCAACCTTGGGTTTGTTTCGATAGTACACTGCAACCTTGGGTTTGTTTCGATAGTACACTGCAACCTTGGGTTTGTTTCGACAGTACACTGCAACCTTGGGTTTGTTACGATAGTACACTGCAACCTTGGGTTTGTTACGATCATACACTACGGGTTTGTTTCTCGATAGTACACTGCAACCTTGGGTTTGTTACGATCATACACTTCAACCTTTGGTTTGTTTCGATCATAAACTGCAACTTGGGTTTGTTTTGATCATACACTGCAACCTTGGGTTTGTTACGATCATACACTGTAACCTTGGGTTTGTTACGATCATACACTGAAACCTTGGGTTCGTTACGATCATACACTGCAACCTTTGGTTTGTTTTGATCATATACTGCAACCTTTGGTTTGTTACGATCATATACTGCAACCTTGGGTTTGTTACGATCATACACTGCAACCTTGGGTTTGTTACGATCATACACTGCAACCTTGGGTTTGTTACGATCATACACTGCAACCTTGGGTTTGTTTCGATCATACACTGCAACCTTGGGTTTGTTTCGATCATACACTGCAACCTTGGGTTTGTTTTGATCATAAACTGCAACCATGGGTTTGTTTTGTTGAAGCTGAAGTTGTTGTTAAATCAGTAATTTTCCATTAACTAATGACAGAAAGTTGACTAACTTATCAACCTCAGTCAACAAAAACAGGTACTTATGAACTAGCTACTTATGAAAAAATCCAGCTTATTATATAACACTTCAGCTACATAGTAATGTTGCGTTCTGGGTTCTGGATAAAGTAAGACGAAGTCTCGACTCTTGTTCACTGTATACTTCAAGCCTTTTTTCATTCAGCAATATATATTACATCAACAGATTCAGGTACACGACGTAATCTAGTAACAATGTCCACTCACTCCTGAGTGCATAAACGGACTCTCTGTCACTAATACTCTGAACACTCGAGCCACCTCGATGTGTCCCCAGCCATCAGAGCCAACGCTCTATATCCTAATGGCTAGTCCTAACAAGGACTATGGACCTCTGCACTCGGTCAGTATTCACATGTCTCTCCTCTCTCAGTCTCACACCCACTATTGATACACAACACGGCTGTCTAACTTTCATCCCGAGTGACTACCATTAACACCATTATTGACAGAGGCGTCACTAGGGTTGGTGTCACCCGGGGCGGTAGCTCATGGTGTCACCCCTTCACGACTGAAGGGGCCGTCCATAAATGACGTCACGCGAGGTTGCCGATTTTTACCCCACCCTCCCCCAGCGTCATACTTTGTCACAAAAACTTAGACCCCACCCCTTTGTTACGATATGACGTCACAAAGCTTTGACACCCCTCCCCCAAGCCGTATTTTTACAATAAAAATTAGCGTGTTGCAAATTATTTTTTTTCATTTAAATATGTATTTAGGGTAAGTCGGCACTGTAATATCGTAACACGCGTGAAGTCATTGAAAACGTAATTAAACAAATGGTAAACAATCAAATATTTAAGTGGAACTTTTATTTTAAAGTTTCGCGTTTTTGATGTGACGTCACATTTCTTAAACATCCCCCTCCTTGTACCACATCGTCACAGATGCGTGGAACCCATGGTGGATTAAAAGGGGGCGTGCTGAACGGGCTAAAGCCCCCAATAATTTAAGGGCCCCCAAACTTTTTATGAATTATAGTGTATAATAAAGATGCAGACCATTATGTTTGTACGAATCCCTGAAAATGCCTTGGACAGTCATACGGCAATGCTGCAAATGAGTAGGAAGTATAACGGAAAACAGGCTATTCTTCGTGAGAAGTGCATTGTAGCTCATTATGTGCCGTGCACAGCTCATTCCTTTAATTTGGTTGAGAAAAGAGCATCAGGTTGTCCTACTGCGGTCTGATTTTTTTGTCTTTTGCAAAATCTTTATACCCGACTTGTTGCATCTACTCATCGTTGACAGGTACTTCAAAAACATATGAAATTGATACATGCTAACAAACCCTTGTCTGACACAAGATGGTCAGCCTGACATTATGCTGTAAGTTCCGTTAATAGCTCATACCATGAGAATATCGCAGCACTGGAAGAATTAGCAACGAATAAAAATCAGCCACGTGACTGCCGACTTGAAGAAGAAGGATTTCTAAAGGAAATTGAACAACTGGAAGTCGCTATTTTACTTGAAATTTGGGAAACAATTTTAGAAAGGAAGTCTCTCATTGAGTTTGTTAAAAAATAGCATTCTTAATTTTATTCCTATGAAGACAAAGGAAAGGAAAAGTCCGTGGTAAAAACAGTGTAAACAATCTTCAATACTATCAAACAAAAAAGAAAGCGTCAGTTTGATAAAGGGACATCAACAAAACAGTATTTTCCTGGAGAAAAAAAATTCAAGATTGAGGTATTTCTGGTAATCATTGACAAACTTTCCTAAGCCCTACAACATTGGTTAGGTGCATGTAAATACATCCATGCGAAATTTGGCTTTCTTACAAACCTAACTGAGCTCAGCACTTTCGCCTACCGATGGGCAGCAGACAAGTTAATGGAAGAACATTCAAGTGATTTCGAAGAAGGGGTCCGAAGCAACCGTTTCGTCCCCCTCAATTTACTAGCAACGCCATCGAGCGGTGCCGGTTTAGGGCCAGGAGCGCCAGTACGGATTAGCAAAAAGTGCCGCGAAGAATGCATTGGACGCCAGCTCTGAGGAAACCTTCCAGTGGGGGTTGCACCCTAGGTAGGTCTTTGATGATCCCCCGGTCTGCGGCGGTCCTAACCATGGAGACCCATGTGCTTTGCCGGGATGGCGCCAAAGTGGTAGCGGGTCGTAGTAGGAAATTCCACCACCTCCTTGTGAGGGCAACTTAGTGGGATGCATCTTCGACTGTATGTCCTGGATGCCCAGGTGGCCGCTTCAGAAGCGACCGCTTTTTTTTTGGGGGGGGGGTCCTCAGCTGTTACGTCCCTTTGGTGGCCAGATGGCTAAGGGGGTCTTCCGGGAAGACCCATAAAGAGCACTAGGCTCGGGGCTTCTGATTTTCTTCCACATGTAGGTTCATGAGTGATTTCGAAGACTGCTTACCTTCAGAATTAGTCCAATTTTCAAAACCTTTAAAAAAGTTATTGTCCAGCCCCAGGCTAAGGATAAGGAAAAGGAATTAGCACAAAGCGAAACTCAAAAAACTTGCACAGAGCTAAAAATTTTGCTGCTTTTGAATGAGCTATTCACACAGTCCTTTACTAATGTACACATCGCACTTCGCGTCTATCTTTCAATGATGACATCAAACTGCAGCTGAGAGCGATCCTTTTCAAAGTTGAAAAGAATATATAGTGAGTTAGAATTTGCATGGGACAAAAAAGGCTGAATATGCTCTCTCTAATGAGCATTGAAAAGGAATTTGTAAGCTTACTCAGCTTTATTGACTTGATTGAAAACTTCGCCATTTGAAAAATTCGCAAACGAAAGTTGTAGGTTTAAATAATAATCATACATATTTTTCAATAATTTTTGTTATTTCAAATAGAAAAAAGAATTCTTTACCTCATGATTTTTTTTTAAAATACGGAATAACGCGTAATACTATTCTTTATGGGGGCGCGTTCGTAAGCACTAAACAGCGTAAGTCGGGATTGGACCGTCGTAACCGGAGGATTACCTGTATATTAACATGCATATCTATGCTTTCACGCCTTTAATAAACAAATATATAAAAATATTAACTCAAAGACATTGAAATCATAATTTTCCTCAAGAAAAACATCAACAAAGAAAACCCATCTTTTGATTTTTTTCTTTGGGGGGGGGGTGATAAAAATCGTATTCCTCCCCCCACCCCACTGTGGTGGAGGGAGTCGTGAGGTGGGATTCGTTCATGCTGTCGGTATGTTAAAGCCCAAATGGCTTTATATCTTTTAAAACAGAAGACACTGCCTCTTTCATTCCAGCCTTTTTTAAAGATCTCTCTGCTGCGACTATTTCTTTTCTTTTTTTCCTAATTTGTTTTAATGTTGTTCGTGTGTTGGGACTGTTTTATTATTGCAAGTTAACTGATATTTTTTTTTAATAAGAATTTTCGCGTTTAACGTATTTCATTGTATTTCTTAATTTCTTTCTAGATTAAAAAATTGGTCATCTTTTGTTTTCTGACATAAAATCGTACACAGTAAAATTTTAGGCTCGGGTGTCACCCCCTGGTGGGTGTCACCCGGGGCGGCCCGCCCCCCCCGCACCCCCCTAGTGACGCCACTGATTATTGATAAGTGAACTCTTGTCAAGTCACGCCTTGACCCGAGTCACAACAATGACTCACAACAATCACACAACAATCATTCGCAGTGATTCTCATACCCTGACATATCCCCCCTCTTCCGTTAGATTCTACTTACGAGTAGAATCTCACAATACAACAAAGTCAGGGCATGGAATCACTGCACATTACAAATACATTAATATAATACATCCTGAATTAATATCTTTAAAAATAACTTTATACACAACAATGCATGAAAAAAAAATAGTATATACAACACAGAGCAAAAATCCACTTGGTATTACCTGTATACGACTTCACTAACCCGCAACGTCATTCGAGATGGACAGCCGTCATACTACCACCCCTGAATAACATACCCTATATTTACATTAATGCAAAAAGAAAATAATATATATACATGTTGCATCTCATTATCACTAATAATCAATCCATCTAACAATATGCAATTTACAAATCTTGGAAAAAATGACACAAGAAAATTTCTAACACTTAAGCACTTGTCCACATCATGTGGCATATTACGGAGCAATCACTGCTCACTTAATTACTTTTCCCACCTGTGTTTTTGAGCTCTCTTATCCCTGCATAGGCACAGTTCTAAATCTATGTATATAAATACAGCCCATCGCTCCTGCCACACAGAAACTTGGTTAATTGATTAACAAAAACTGCCCATCACTCCTGCCGCACAGGACGTAGTTAATTATACAACAAAGGGAGCCTATCTCCCATGACATACAGGTCTGACTTCCTACTTCTTAACTACTCGTACACTATTATCTTAATTCTCAAAGAACCAACCTTCGACCTCCTACTGGTCATAACCCCTCCCATAATTAGTACCCAACAATTGACAATTTTTACGCTAGATTGTTTTCTATTTACAACTGACTCTACTGGTTCCTCATATAAATTCCTTAAGATATTTATTCCAGGATTACCTCCAGCATGTGATAATGTTATAGGGATAACTACTTATCCAAACTATAAACATTTCAGCCTGATTGTATTTAACCCATTACAATCAATTATATAACAATCATCAATCCTGTGCATATAGTAGTCGTAATTAACATAATTCATCATAATAATCATAATGATGAACAATATCATTATCACAACATATCATAATTACATCCTTATAAAAACCATGGCCTGAGGTCACCCGGACCCAAAAATTCTCATCAAAAAACACCATCAGCAAGACAATACAACCATCTCATATTTATTACCTCCATCATTACCCAATCCAAGCACTAACTAAAAATAGTACCTAATTGCTATGACGCCTTACACTCATGTTCATATAATAATAATACCTGCCCGAGGTAACTCAGACCCCAAATTTCTAACAAAACAACATTGTCCTTACTCTTCATAGTTATAAATTTAAAAAAATCATCATCCTCGAAATTACAATACATATTTCCTCTTTATTTACATCCATCAATTATCCAGCAAGGGAAAAAAATGTATACACCAAAAATCATAGCCATTATTTTGATGGTGATCCAACATCAAAACAGCCCTTGTTAGTAATACAAGGTTGGTACCTGTGGTTACCCCAAATTTATGGTCACGCCTACTATTTATCCTTCTCCGGGACTCAATTATTAGTTATTTTGCTCAGTAATTATGATCAACATTATCAGATCTGTCATGATCCTACCAGTCTCAGTGGGACAGTGATGTTATATCGTAGTTTGTCTGTGTCAACAACCATTGCACCTCTATCATCACCCCGGTCACCCCTGTCACTACTTCTTAGAGCTGCCCGGTCACTCTACCTCCGCCTCTGAAATCTCCCCGATCACTTTTGTCACCACACCTACGACCTCTCAATTTCCACTTTGTCTCCCTAGTTGTACTATTTCCCATCGCCTTGTATCCCACTCATTTTTTCCCTCATTATATTCACTAGCGAGCTGCTATTCTCCTCTCCGTTCTCACGCATCTATCCCCTGGTCGCCTTAACTCAACCGAATTTTGATGTATTACCCAAATAATCAGCTGCCATATCTGCTTATTGCCGAGATAAGAAATCTGAAATAATGTTTTCTTCCCCTTTAATGTATTCAACGTTGAAATTGTTTTCCTGTAACATCAAAGACCACCTGGAAACTCTTGAATTTTCAAATTTAGTCGTATTCAAATATTTTAACGCTTGGTGATCACACTGGAGAGTAAATCTTGCACCCATTAAATAGTAGGATAGTTTCTGAATTCCCCATATTATTGCCAAGCATTCCCTCTCTATTGTTGAGTATCTAGTTTCCCTGTCAAAAAGTTTACGACTAATACATTTAACCGGGTGGAGCATATTGTCTCTCTTCTGCATCAAACATGCCCCCAATCCCTTCGTTGACGATCTGTACGAACTATAAACGGTTCCTTAATGTCGGGCAGAACAAAAATAGGGTTATTTGTTAAATAGTTTTGGATTGTATCCAATGCTTGTTGGCATTCATTAGTCCAACATATATTATTAGGTTTACCTTTCTTTGTAAGGTCCGTTAATGGGGCTGTTATCGTTGAAAAATTAGGTATAAATTTATTGTAATACGCTATTAGGCCAACTAGTCCCCTTACTTGTCTCTTATTTTTGGGTCGTTCTATTTCCAACACTTTGTTTATATTGTTCATGTCTGGTTTTAAGATGCCTGCTCCAATTCTATGTCCCAGAAATTCGATTGATTCTTTACCTATTTCTAACTTAGATGGTTTAATGGTGAACCCTGCCTTTTTAAGAATCTCTAAAACCTCTCGAGTAACTCGTATATGAGACTCCCAGTCGTCTGTGTATACACAGATATCGTCAAAATAAGTAACTACCTCTTTTACTCCTTTGAATAATTTCTTAACAATTTTATTGAACGTTGCCGGTGCGGTTGCCAATCCGAATGGCATAAAGTTATATTGATATGCCCCGTCAGGGCCTTAAAAAGCTGTGTATTCTTTGCTTTTTTCCTCAAGAGGTATTTGCCAATATCCCTTTGTTAAGTCTAGTTTCGTAAAGTATTTGGCTTTATTCATGTGTTCTAGAAGTTTATCCTGCTTAGGTATAACTTCTGCTACTTTTTTTGTAATTGCGTTCAACTTTCTATAATCCACGCAAGTCCGAATCGATCCATCTTTTTTTAAAATTAAAACTAAGGGAGAGCAATATGGTGACTGTGGTTCCTGGATTATACCTAGTTCTAACATCATACTAATCTCCTCTTTTAGACTTTGTATCATATGTATAGGTATTGCATAAGGTTTTTAGTTAATGGGCTTAGAGTCTAATAATTCTATTTTGTGCGTCCCCGCTGATGTTTTCCCTGGGATATCTGAAATAATTTCCCTGTACTCTTGCACCATATCGGTAACTTATCTTTTATGTGTCTCCGTTAGTTCCTTATTAATGTCAATGCATGAATTATCTTTGACGTTGATTAACGGAATTTGCTTAATGTCCTCACTATTTACATCTTCTCTTTCTTCTTCGGTTATCACTGTGGCACTGGCACCATTAATTGTCTTTTTATTTTTCTCTGCTGCCGATAAGTTCGCATCTGTGTTATCCATGTTATTTTCGACAAATTTTGTTAATCTGTTGAGGTGATAAGTCCCTTCGCAATCTCTACATTAAATTTCGATAATTTTCTCGTGACGGTGAATGGACCTTCTGAATACAGAGCGAGTTTATTTCCTTTTTTAGGTTTCAACACGAGCACTTTGTCACCAATTTGTATATCTTTCTCTCTAGACCTTTGGTCATAATATTGTTTATATTTATTTGCCTTTCCTTTGGTGATTGCCTCTGTTTTATATAACCCTGATTCTATTCTGTTTTTGAGGTCTATTATATATTCATATGTCGTTTTAGCTTCCTCTGTCGTATTTTCATTTGTCAGTATTTTCATTAAAATTGACATTGGTCCTCTTACTTATCGCCCGAAGAGGAGTTTATAAGGAGACATTGTCGTTGTCTCGTTCGGAACTTCCCGATATGCAAACAAAATTGCCGGTAAAAATGTATCCCAATTGTTGGGTTCCTCATCTGCCACTTTTCTTAATATGCTTTTTAGGGTGCCATTTAATCTTTCCACCATCCCGTTAGACTGTGGGTGGTAAATAGAAGAGTGACTGGATTTTATGTTAAACAATTCACACACCTGTTTGTACATATCAGAGGAGAACTGGGGCCCGTTATCTGACAGGATCTCTTCAGGGAATCCCATTCTAGAGAATATTGTTAATAGGGCCTAATAAACGTCTTGTGTTGTTATATTTTTTAGCGCAATCGCTTCAGGCCAACGAGTAGCCATATCTACCAACGTAAGGATATATCTATTCCTATTGTCACTTAATTGTAATGGCCCTACGATATCAATAGCAACCTTCTGAAATGGTGTTCCGATCACTTCCATTTGACCTAACTCTATGGGTTTTATGCTCCCCGGTGGACGTGCTTTTTGGAAAATAGGGCAAGACTTAATGAATTCTTTGATATCTATGCTCATACGTGGCCAGAAATACTGAGAACAAATTCTGTATTTGGTTATTCTGACTGACATGTGTCCGGTCAATGCTGTTGTATGAGCCGTTTCTAAGACTAATCGTCGGTATGGTTTCGGAATCACCAATCTTTTTTCAACACTGTTATCTATTTTAGAAATAAATATCCTGTATAGTATATTATTGTTTATTTCAAACGTTATTATTCCTTGTTTGGTGCTTTCCACCCTCTGACTGTTAACTTTTTGCCATAGTTTATTTAGTCCACCATCCTTTGCCTGCTCCTCAGCTAAATTGATGTGTTCAAATATTTTTGGAATTGTACTAATCACCGTTTTCATTTGTGGTCCTCCCCCTTTATCTTGTTATTTCTGGGCCCTGGTAACTAAGTTACCGTGATGGAATGGTGTGTCCTCGTCTGATCTAACATTTCCTACAATCACATCTGTTACCGGATCTTCAAAAACGGCGGACAAAAATCTACCGCAGAGATATGGGGATTTATTGTCTACTATAGCAGTTTCAAACGTTTTTATTGTCCCATCAATAAGTTTAACTGTAAAGGTCTGATCAGTCATGTATTTTTTTGGTATTAAACTCTTTCTGCACCTACGATTGTACAGCCGGTGTCTCTAAGAAGAGAAGCTTCCTTCCCTAACAATAAGCATTTTTCGACATTTAACCTACCCGTGGACTTCCTAAAAATATCGTTCCTACTCCCCACGCATTGCGTATTGCAAGACTGCCACCCTTTTCTAGGTTTATACCCCTGCCACTGTACAGTACGGCCCTGTTTGTAATCTTTGCTTAGTCATCTATCCTGGCTGTACCATGGATACTTATTTCCATAGCTAGATTTCTGGTCTGAGTTTTTATACTGATTTGCTTTCGCATTTGCAGGCATCCTATTTTTGGCCCATTTCTGTCGACAGTTGGCCATTATGTGACCCCTCTGACCACAGTTAAAGCATGTACCCATTACTCGGCCCTCCGTCGAGCGACTTCTAGACTTGCCTCCATATTCACCATTATATTCCGCCACACCCCCTACCAGTGGCTGTGTATTGACTTTTCTACTTAATTGTCCTTGTCCTGCCGACTTTATATGGTCAATTTGTGTCAGTACGTCCTCCCATTTGGGGGCATTATTCATTAGGATGCATTTAACAGCCTCTTCATTCATATTCAATAATAACTTGTTTCTACATAATAAATCCCTCAACCCCTCAAATGTTCTCTCTGTCTTTGTACTGGCTATCCAATTGTCTAAACTTCTAACCAATTTTGAGTGAAATAATCTAAAATTGTTACTCTCCGGTGCTAGACTATTCCACGCTTCCCTGTACTTCTCCCCTCTGAGTGCAATTTTTTCCCCTTCTTTTTTAAACGACTCTAATTTCTCGTCCATGTTTATACCCTTACTATGGCTTCTAGTTTCCATTCTATTTCTACAATAGCTTCACAATAGTTATAGTGTAAATATAAAGGGGAAAAAATAATTTATCAAATTTTAAATGATTACTTGCCTGGATTTACAGAATTACATACACAACACAAATACGTGTCCATAAAATGCTAACTTAACACAGTTCTCCTGGTAGCACAAGGATATTGTCCAGCAATAGTTCTCACGGATAGTCCAACACACTGTATACTGGACTCTGATATTCGAGCAGATGCTTTGTTGACGGTCGTTCACCGACACACTCCGGTCTCTGGACACGAACGATGAGGCAGATGCCTTGTTGTCAGATAATCGTTCACTGACACACTCCGGTCTCTGGACACGACGATGAGGCGGATGCCTTGTTGTCGGATAGTCGCTCATCGACACCTTCAGAACTCTGTACACGAACGCTAAGGCGGATGCCTTGTTGTCGGACAGCCGTTCACCGACACACTCCTCGGGACTCTGGACACGATCGGTAACACCAACGATCCGACGGCCTGGACACTGGATGTCTCGTTGAATAGAACGTCGACGCTGTCTCACTTAGATGCTGTGACTTCACGTACCATCCACAAGAGCCTCCAGAAAATCCTCGGACGTGACCCCCATTGTTGCGTTCTGGGTTCTGGATAAAGTAAGACGAAGTCTCGACTCTTGTTCACTGTATACTTCAAGCCTTTATTCATTCAGCAATATATATTACATCAACAGAATCTAGTAACAATGTCCACTCACTCCTAAGTGCATAAACGGACTCTCTGTCCCTAATACGCTGAACACTCGAGCCACCTCGATGTGTCCTCAGCCATCAGAGCCAACGCTCTATATCCTAATGGCTAGTCCTAACAAGGACTATGGACCTCTGCACTCGGTCAATATTCACATGACTCTCCTCTATCAGTCTCACACACACTATTTATACACAACACGGCTGTCTAACTTTCATCCCGAGTGACTACCATTAACACCATTATTGACAAATGAACTCTTGTCAAGTCACGCCTTGACCCGAGTCACAACAATGACTCACAACAATCTCACAACAATCATTCGCAGTGATTCTCATACTCTGACAAGTAACAACAGAAACATATTATTACAGGTGTGTCCAAAGTACGACCCGTGGGTCATATGTGGCCCCCGTTAAAATGGCCGGCGGTCTCATTTGTAAATAATTTATTTGAGGATTATTTTGAAACGAAACATTATTGAAGAAAATATGAAATAATATGATGTTTTGTGTACAAAACACGATGTATTGAAATACTGACAAATTCGAAGACGTTTCAAGTTTTAATATTTACCTACGTAGATTACAAAATTCCAATGAAGCTAAGTTTAAGAAGTTTGAAGACGTATTATTATTTGTATTCTTGCCAACTCTAAATATGAAATGAATGTAACGTTGCTTTATTAACATTTCAATACAGTACCCATTTCTCGGCTCTAGTTATATTTATTTATATTTTATTTTTCGTAAAGTATAAAGTCTAAATTAATCATCTTTATTCTATAAATTGTCCACATTATCCATATGGATAATTTTTATTAATTAAAAAAATATTTATAAACTCTTGTAAATAACCAATTTAGAATCCCCGTTTACATCCTCAAAATGCCACGCTTTCAAAGTACAAGCAAAACACAATCTTTTAATTAAATGGCGTGTGTAATTTCTTTTAATTATCTGAATCCATTCCTCCCTAATACTTTATTTTCATGGAATATGCCCCCCAGACACCCTTTATGAGCATACCCATTACACATACACAAAAGCAATGCATAAATATCTTCATCTATGTATAAATTTTAATAGCAGCGTAATGACATCTCTAACTGCGTATAAAAAATAGCACCGTATATTCATATCTTACTACGTATAAACGAAAACAGCGTATAAATATCTATATCTAAGTATAAATAATAGAATCGCAATATAAACAATACCAGCGTATGATCCTACATGGGGAAGAAAATCAGAAGCCCGAGCCTATTGCTCTTTTTGGGTCTTCCCGGAAGACCCTCTCAGCTATATGGCCCCCAAAGGAACGTAATGGCCGAGATACCCCCCCCCCGAAGCGGTCGCTTCTGAAGCGACCATCTGGGCATCCAGGACATAAAGTCGAAAATGCCTTTCAATAAATTGGCCTCACAAGGAGGGGTGGAATTCCTACTACGACCCACTACCACTTTGGCGCCACCCCGGCAAAGCATACGGGTCTCCTTGGTTAGGACCGCCGCTAAGCGGGAGATCATCAATGACCTACCTAGGGTGTAACCCCCACTGGAAGGTTTCCTCAGAGCTGGCGTCCACTGCGTTCTTCACGGTACCTTTTGCTAATCCGTACTGGCGCTCCTGGCCCTAAACCGGCACTGCTCAATAGCATTGCTAGTAAACTGAGGTGGACGAAACAATCGCTTCGGATTTACCCGACCCTCAACGGGTACTTTGGTTTTCATCATCGGCAATACCAGCGTATAAACATATCCATTTACGCATAAACAATACAAGCGTATAAACATCTCCGTCTCATATACGAGTTACTCGAGAGGTTTTAGAGATTCTTAAAAAGGCAGGGTTCACCATTAAACCATCTCCAAGTATAAATAATAGCACCGCAATGACATTTACAACTTAGTATTAACAATACCAGCGTATAAATATATCCATAAACGTATAAACAAAGCAGGGTATGAACAGCTGCAGTATATTATCAAGCCTATATAATCATCTTATTTAGCTACAGTAGAAAATCAAGCCTACATAATCATCTTATTTATCTACAGTAGATAATCAAGCCTACATAATCATTTTATTTAGCTACAGTAGATAATTAAGCCTACATAATCATCTTATTTAGCTGCAGTAGATAATCAAGCCTACATAATCATCTTATTTAGCTACAAATCTCTTCTTTACAGAGATGCTTTTACCAGTTTCATCATTCGGCCAAGAATTCGTTGGCTTAAATTTCCCTGGCATCTTGAACATGACGTTAATGTGTGTCATGTCATATATGAGTAATGTAGAGGTCCACATATCCAAGAGCCACATATCAGCAGAAGATGATATTCTTTACCTCGACTCCCCAGGAGATACAAAGTCGGTGAGATTACAAACCTTCGAACTACATTAAGCTTAATTAAGCATAAATATTTTAATATTAAGATTTTCTTCATCGCTTTTTTACTGCTCGTAAATATGCATTATTATTTATAGAATTATTTGTTTGGCGGAATAAATATTCACAAGATAATTGTGTTATTAGTTATTTATCATTGTTATAGAACAATTCTTCTTCTATAACTTTTGATGTTCGCAGTACCCCGTCGAAACTAGCGGACTCACTGGGTTTAGAGTAAAAAGTACAAAGCCGATTCAAATAATTATGTTACAACAGGCGTCCTGCGTGGCTCGCATGGTCCAGGAAAGTTTCATAGCAGACGCCGCCATCTCAATGATAGTCCCGAATTCCCTCTTCTATGTAAAATACATTTGGTGGTAAGTAACAAATACCTCCAAATAATGTCTAAAAAAAGATGAAGACAAATAATGTGCAGGTCGTAATGGTAAAATATATGGACGACTAAAAATAATCGTAACTGATTCTTGTCATTTTAGTAGACAACTGTTTGTGTAGACATCTGTTTGTGTAGACAACTGTTTGTGTAGACAACTGTTTGTGTAGACAACTGTTTGTGTAGACAACTGTTTGTGTAGACAACTGTTTGTGTAGACAACTGTTTGTGTAGACAACTGTTTGTGTAGACAACTGTTTGTGTAGACAACTATTTGTGTAGACAACTGTTTGTGCAGAAACTGTGTAGACATATCTTTACGACGTCACAGAAACATGTTTTGTGAGGTTCTTTGTAGAGTCTGAGCTTGTTTTCCTAACATGTCTGCACAGCACACAGCACACAACACAAATCACACAGAACACATCACACAGCACACATCACACAGAACACATCACACAGCACACAGCACACATAAGCTACGCGTGTTCGCGTTAACCTTCAAAAGCCAACACTATGTTGTAGTGCTTTTAAAATTATTTCCTTTGGTATGAATGCTTAATTTGGGTATAGGTAATGAAATCAATGTTCATTACACAAAATAAAGAACATCTTGGAAAATAATCTTTGAACATTTTAAGCAATATTGACCAATCGAAGTTCACTATTACATTATACTGTGTCCATACCACTAATATAGTTAAATGTCACAAGTGAAAAAGAAAGAGTTAAAATTACAATAAAAATAATATTTTGGATTATCCCAATATCTAAAAGATGTCTCAGTTTGTCCAGACCCCACTCCATTGTATTGTCACTTTAACGTTTAACTAATGGTCATGTTCCCGTTGTATTGTCACTCTAACGTTTAACTAATGGTCATGTTCCCGTTGTATTGTCACTCTAACGTTTAACTAAAGCTCAAACTCCCACCTAGGACCCCGACAGTTTCCAACACAGTTCACCAAGCACTTGTAGTGATCCACACAGAGGACAAAGCAAAATTGCGTCTGCACCAGTCATTGCTGTACGTGTAATGGATGTGATTATAGAATATTAACCCTAACCCTAACCCTAACCAGTCATTGCTGTACATGTATTGAGTGTAATTATAAAAAAATAAACCTAACCCTAACCAGTCATTGCTGTAAGGGTAGTGGATGTGATTATAAAATATTAACCCTAACCCTAACAAGTCATTGCTATATATGTAGTGGATGTGATTATAAAATAAAAACCCTAACGCTAACCCTAACAAGTCATTGCTTTATGTGTAGTGGATGTGATTATTAAATAACAACCCTAACGCTAACCCTAACAAGTCATTGCTATATGTGCAGTGGATGTGATTATAAAATAAAAACCCTAACGCTAACCCTAACAAGTCATTGCTTTATGTGTAGTGGATGTGATTATAAAATATTAAACCTAACGCTAACCCTAACAAGTCATTGCTGTACGTGTAGTGAATGCAATTAAACATATTAAACCTAACGCAAGCCCTCACAAGTCATTGTTGTAGGTGTAGTGAATGCAATTAAAAATATTAACCCTAACCCTAACCCTAATCAGTCATTACTGCACGTGTAGTGGTTGTGATTATTGTTTGATTGTTTTTACAGATAAGTCAAGAAAGTCTTGATTTTTAATTGCTTCAAATAGCATTTGGTTTTAAATGAATCAATAAGGGATTTTGTGTTAACAACAATTTTAACATTTCAACTCATACAATAATAAACATGCAATTTTAGAAAGTTGTTTTAGTATCAGTAATGGATAAAACTCAACAAAATAATTTTTAAAAAATTTAAATAAAAAAAAATCACGTTGATGTTGCGTGCATGAGTTCAGTATTTAAACAAGAAGTTTTAAAATATTCGATAATATTTTCTATTAAAAAATATTGCATTAAAAAGTACATTTGAGGCTCATCAATAGAGATGAGCTCTGAAATTCATTTTAATAAAAATGTATTGTTCACTAGGACACTTTGACAATATTTTTTTAGCAAAAGTTATATTTGACTTTATTGGCTAATTTGACAAAGGTCGTGAGAAATACATATTTTGTAATCAAATTATTAGTATACATTTTTAAAATCACACTCTAACATTGAGTTTGTTACCTGATAGCTCTATTAAACATTTTCTTAGCCAGACATGGGAGAGTGTTATTGGGCAGAGCGACTATGTGACGAACATTTTCAGAACGAACCTAGGCATAAACGACCTGGAGACATTTCCTGTAGTTCGGTTTGGTTGTTATTTGTATGGCCAGAGTGCCCATGGTTCCTACATGCATCCAATAGGATATCAGGTAAAGCTGACGAGTTGTTCAAATTATATATAATACAGTCAGACCTCGCTAAGTCAAATTATATATAATACAGTCAGACCTCGCTAAGTCAAAGTATATATAATATAGTCAGACCTCGCTAAGTCGAACTTCCCATAGTCGAAAAACTCTTATATCGAATTAATTCTGCACCTATTACGTCATTTTCCTTAACTTGAAAACTCAGCAAGTCGAATTTTATTTTCTGGTCCCTTTTAGTTCGACTTAGTAAGGTCCGACTGCATAAATAACGAAAAACTACATTGAATATCATATTATAACAGGGAGGGGGTTGCAGATGAAAGAAAATCTTTTTCGGAGATGTGGGAGTGAAGTTTATCTTGAAAAAAGCTTTTGCATTCCATGTCAGATGTAATGCTTTTCGTGTAATGTGTATGTAATGAGTCTTTAAATTCGCCCCAAGCTCTATTGTTAAGATTGTAAAACACAATTTAACACCAAACTAGAACTTCTCTTTTGACTTTGAAAAACGCTTTGTATATGAATGAATTAACATTGTCTTTAGATTTTAAAGTATTATTGTTTATCGTCCTTAGACTTAATGCATCCTTTTTACTGTCTTCAAATTTTGATCATTATTAATGATGCTGTTGGGGTTAATCTGTTTCAGGATTGTGTGAGTCCTAGTGATGTCATGAAAGAAAATGACCCCATTGACAATGACTGTGATAGTGCAGTAGATGAAGAATTTAAAAACTCTAATGGTACCAAAAAAAAACAGAAACATCTAACCTAGCCTCCCTCTATAAGCTGTGTTTGTATGTGTGACCAAAGACCTCTCTAACCTAGCCTCCCTCTAAAAGCTGTGTTTCTATGTGCGACCAAAGACCTCTCTTACCTAGCCTCCCTCTCGCATCTGTGTTTGTATGTGCGACCAAAGACCTCTCTAACCTAGCCTCCCTCTATAAGCTGTGTTTCTATGTCCGACCAAAGACCTTTCTAAGCTATCCTCCCTCTAAAAGCTGTGTTTGTATGTGCGACCAAAGACCTCTCTAACCTAGCCTCCCTCTAAAAGCTGTGTTTGTATGTGCGACCAAAGACCTTTCTAGCCTATAGCCTCCCCCAAAAAGCTGTGTTTGTATTTGCGACCAAAGACCTCTCTAACCTAGCCTCCCTCTAAAAGCTGTGTTTGTATGTGCGACCAAAGAACTCTCTAACCTAGCCTCCCTCTCGCAGCTGTGTTTGTATGTGCGACCAAAGACCTCTCTAACCTAGCCTCCCTCTATAAGCTGTGTTTCTATGTGCGACCAAACACCTCTCTAACCTAGCCTCCCTCTAAAAGCTGTGTTTTTATGTGCGACCAAAGACCTCTCTAACCTAGCCTCCCTCTCTCAGCTGTGTTTGTATGTGCGACCAAAGACCTCTCTAACCTAGCCTCCCTCTATAAGCTGTGTTTCTATGTGCGACCAAAGGCCTGTATAACCTAGCCTCCCTCTATAAGCTGTGTTTGGATGTGCGACCAAATACCTCTCTAGCCTAGCCTCCCTCTGAAAGCTGTGTTTCTATGTGCGACCAAAGACCTCTCTAGCCTAGCCTCCCTCTAAAAGCTGTGTTTGTATGTGTGACCAAAGACCTCTCTAACCTAGCCTCCCTCTATATTCTGTGTTTCTATGTGTGACCAAAGACCTGTATAACCTACCCTCCCTATATAACATACAGAATGGGACTGCGATAAAGCTTTTAAATAAAATACAAAATACACAAACAAATTGTGCAATTAAAACAATAAATTTGAGCTTTATTTTAAACTAAAACGACAATAGACGTTTCGGCTAATGCCTTCATCAGTACAATAACATAAAATAGGTACTTACATATATTTAAATTCTTAAAACATGTTATATCATAAAATAATTTAAAATATTCATGTAAAATAAAAATGAAAGGAAAAATAAAAACAAACAAGGACACAGGATGTAGGAAAAAGGAGGAAGTATCTAAAGTTACAGTTAAAACCACAACGGGAAAAAGATTCTGCAGTTAGGTAAAATTGTGAATTTGGTTAATTCCATATGGAGCCAACGTACCAAATCGTTTTATAAGTTTATTTTCCATGTGGATCCTATCATGGGTATTGTTTGTATATAAAATACCAGTAACTGCAACATCTGAAATACCGTCATGGTCAACACTGTTAAAATGTTTAGATACAGGACATTGAGCCTGTTTATTAATATTATACAGGTGTTCTCGAAACCGATCCCCAAGACGACGACCTGTCTCACCCACGTAAATTTTATTACACCTCTTGCAAAGAATTGCATAAATCACGTTGCGACTAGTGCAAGTGAATCCATCTTTTATTATGAAGTTTTCAAGAGGGAAAGAAACCTGGTTAATTTCAATCACATATGGACAAGTATTGCAACGGTTACGGTTGCAACCTTTTGTTCCAATATGTGCTTTCATTGTGGGAAGGTGACTTCTTACAAGTATATCTCTCAGGCTTCTATCTCTCCGGAAAGCAAAAAGAGGAGGTTTTTTGAAGACTTGCTGAGTTAGAGGGTCAGCCATGAGGATTGGTCGGTTTTTGAGAATTACCTGGCGGGCTATAAAATTATGGGGATGAAAAGTTAAAATAAATTTGGATCGATCACATTGATCAGAACCAGATGATGTAAATGTCTCCTGTCTGGTCATGCCTTTAATTCGATTGATAGCGGATATTAAAACTGTTTCCGGGTATGACCTCCTTCGAAAAAAATCCAGCATTTCATGACTTTTCTCTAAAAAGTCTGCTTCATCACTGCAGAGTCTTTTAAGTCTCAATAGTTGCGAAAATGGAATAGCGTTCTTACATGATTGAGGATGGGACGATGTGTACATAAGGAAACTATGGCTGTCTGTAGACTTGTAAAATATTGATGTTGATATTTTGTTTTCGTTTAATTTAATTTGAATGTCCAAAAAATTGACAGCACTCCTATGGATGGTTGAAGTAAATTTGATTGAACAATGGAAATTACTAACGAAGTCAATGAAACTTTGCAATTGTTGCATGTCCATTTTTGTTATTCCTATACAATCGTCAATGTATCTCCTGTAGTACTCTGGAGAGATACCTTTGTAATTTTCACTCCATAGGTGTTCTAAATGGCCCATAAATATGCATGCGTAACTTGGTCCCATCTTTGTTCCCATAGCAACTCCACTAATTTGATCAAAAAACTGCCCGTTGAACTCAAACGAGTTTAAATTAAGAACCAACTCAGTCAATCGTAGTATGGCACCTGCGGGGATCTTGAGATTCGCCTTCTTGTTAACAAAAAATGAGATTGCAGAGAGGCCATCAGCATGAGGAATTGACGTGTACAATGAAGAAACGTCCATTGTAAATAGTATATGATCCTCATTAGGTAAAGCCAAGGAAGCCAGAGATTTTATCATATGGCTAGTGTCCTTAATATATGATGGTAAATTTGCAACAATAGGTTGAAAAACAGTGTCCAAAAAATCTGAAATTAATTCGGTAGGACAAGAGCAGGCGGAGACAATTGGTCTTCCAGGGTTTCCAAGCTTGTGTATTTTTGGTAATAAATATAAGCATGGCTTACCAAGATCACTATCATAAATACGTAAATTTTTTGCAGAAGATGGTAATTGACCACAATCTATAAGTTCTTCAATGGTCTCTTTAACAATTTCATTGTTAGAAATAATAGGATCGTTTGTCCGTGGGTTGTAAAAAGTTGCATCATTTAATTGTTTGGAGGCCTCTTCAATGTACAGTCTCTTATCCCACACAACCACAGCTCCACCTTTATCTGCCGGCTTGATAACAATGTCTTGGCGTTTTTTCAGTTGGAAAAGTGCTCGCCATTCTTCTTTCGATAAATTTGATTTGTTCAGAGGAGTTTGGCGAAGGTTTTGGATTTGGTTTTCAGTATTTTTAATGTAAAGGTCGAGCGCTTTAGATTGATCTGAAGGAGGGGTCCATGTTGATTTACGTTGTCGATGTACAGGAAATTCACTGTCGTCCTCGTCGTTATTCGCAGGGGTACCATAAAAGTAAAGCTGCAATCTCATTGAACGAAAGAAACGATGTGCATCTGATAGTAATTGGTATTTATCACTTGATGCCCGAAGAGGAATGAATTTGAGACCTTTACTCAGAACTGATCTTTCTGGTTGAGAAAGAGGAAGATCCGGTGGAATACAGACGACTAAGTTTGATTCATTATGCGTTACGTGAGACGTTGTAACTTTAGGCTTAATTACAGTTTTAAGATGTTCAATCTTTCTTTTTTTAGTTTCAGATAATAAGTTGTAAAGCTCCCTATTGAGACCATGAATTATACAGTGAATGAGATTGAATAGCAAATTGTTATTGTGAGTATTCACACGAAGTTGATCCACCAATTTGTTTATTTTAAAAGTTAGTTGAGAAATTAAACGCTTGTGTGAGTCCAAAACGATCCTCATACGTCCGAAAGCACATTTCTTGTCAATGGCAGAAAGTTTGAGTCGATCAAACGAATTAAAGGCACCAGCAGCAGGATGAAAATTTGTTTTAAAACCTTTTGGAACAAGATTTTTATGAATACAAAAAATATATAATATTTTATAAAATATAAAAATATATCCTCCCTATATAAGCTGTGTTTGGATGTGCGACCAAAGACCTCTCTAACCTAGCCTCCCTCTATACAAAGTTTGGTGAAGATCTATTCATTTACTAATTAGCTAACGCATAAACTAATATTTATATAGCTCATATAAGCAAAAAACGAAATTAAGGGCCCCGTGGCCCATTCAGGGCAAGATATGAATTTCAGAAACCTGTTCATTTTAATATCGATAATAGTGGATACATTTACCATTATTTGTCAAGTTTTTTAATAATTGAATTGAGGTATAAAATCTTAAAAGTTTTAGTAAAAAGGTATTTGGGCCCCAAGCCCCGAAGGAGTGGCCATTAGGAGTCAATTGCCCTATAGTATTATAATATGGGCTACCAAGTTTTTGTATACAAAGTTTGGTTAAGATCTATTCATTTACTCAGTAGATAACGCCTAAACTAATTTTTATATAGCTCGTATAAGCAAAATATGACATTATGGGCCCCCGGCGCCCCATGAGTGTTAAATTTTGAAAAGAAAGTAGCCAGTTACCATCCCGGGAGCATACTCAACAGTCTTGAAAAGTTTCATGACGATCGGGTGAATGGTTTAGTCAGCTATAGAGGACATGCACACACACACACACAGACATACTTTGATTTTTATATATATACTAGGGGCAAGTACCCGGCTTCGCCCGGGTTTAACAACAACAGCAACAACAACAAAAACAACAACAGCAACAAAACAACAAAAAAAAACAACAAAAACAAAACAACAACAACTACAACAACAACAGCAACAACAACAAAGCAACAACAACAAAACAACAACTACAACAACAACAGCAACAACAACAGCAACAACGACAAAACCAACAACAGAAACAGCAACAGCAACAAAACAACAAAAACAAAACAACAAAAAAAAACAAAATCAACAACAAAACAACAATAAAACAACTACAACAACAACAGCAACAACAACAAAGCAACAACAACAAAACAACAAATACAACAGCAACAACAACAAAGCAACAACAACATGAAGGACATTGTCGTTGCAGGGCAAGGGATGTGGACAACAACAACAACAGCAAAAACAACACAAAAGCAACAACAGCAACAGCAACAAAAACAGCAACAACAACAACAGCAACAACAACAGCAACAACAACAGCAACAACAACAAAAAACAACAACAGCAACAAAAACAAAACAACAACAACAAAACAACAGCAAAACAACAACAAAACAACAACAGCAACAACAACAAAGCAACAACAACAAAACAACAACTACAACAACAAAAGCAACAACAAAAGCAACAACAAAAGCAACAACAAAAGCAACAACAACAAAGCAACAACAACAAAAAAATTATTTTATGGCGATAATCGCCTTCTTGTTAATCTCGACACCAAAATGTTTATTATTTTGCGTCATTATTTTACGTCTTAATTTTCAATAATTTTTATTTTATATAGCTCATATAGGGAAAAACTACATTTTGGGCCCCCGGCCCCCAGTATCTTATATATATGGAACGAAACCTGTTTAATAACCTTTCCGGTATAATTTTGTGTACGTGTACCAAATTTCACGTTATTTGGTTGTCTGGATCTTGAGTTATTAGGGAACAGACAGACAACCAGACAGACAACAAATGCGTCTTATATATATAGAGAAGATATATATATATATATATAGTGGGTCTTATTGACAATATAATAATGTAACCAGCCGAGCTGAAAAATTGTTCACATAGCTTTAGATTGTCTCAGCTGAAGTTTCTGATACTGTAGGGGATGTTTGGTTTGCAGTTGATATGTAAGCGAAGTGTTAGAACCATAGTAGATATGTTCCCTTTAAGCAGCGGGGCTGCGCAGATATTTGACCGACGCCACGCTGGAGTATAGACTCACCACGCATCAAATTTTTTAAAATATTGCACCAAAAATGGACGTTGTGCAAGTTTGCACACGAGTTTAAAAAAAAACTTTGCACAAGGTCCAACGAAGCTTAGACTTAGAGGGAACATTGCAAAAGCAAACGATTTCTCTCAATGGACACAATAACATTTATCAACATTTTGAACATTCATCAAGTCAGTCAATAGTTTAAAACCCAAATGTTCGTGTAATCGTACGGAAATTAGTTTATATTTATTGGCCAAAATATTCTACTTTTTGACTTCCAGTATATTTATAAGTTGTGGGTCGGTTAAAAAAAAATTAATCATTAATATTTTTAACGATCATTAAAACTATTTTAATCCATAAAAATTCGATTAAAATTAAAGAAAATATTTATAATATTTTAATTTTTTTTATTAATAAATAATTAATTATAAATAATAATTTATATATTTATTTACGTACAAACTTCTCCCGCGTAATATTATAATTTATTTTATTACTTTATGTGGACCGGCAGACGTCAACTAAAAAATGGCTGACAGCAGCAGCGCAGTTAAATTTAAACATATAACTAGAAAGTTGAGCAAAAATTTTGTTTTTAAGCTAACTGCGGATGGCAAAATCGAAGATGGTGAAAACGTTTACTGTGTTCACTGCAATAAACAATTCTCTTTTATAGGATTAAATACATCGCTGACGTACCACCTTCAGCACAAAGATCCGATCAAGTATCAACACATTATATTAAAACTTAGTTCAAAATATTCTTAATTTTCAATGTCCGTGAGAAATGTTCAGTTTAATGCCGTCATAAATTTCTATTTTTGGATTTAATCGAAATTATCGATTAAATAATCGATAATTTTTCAAAAGTTAACGATTAAATTTAAATTAATCGATAACAGCCCTAATATATATACATATATATAATATATATATATATATATATATATATATATATTTCAGATGATGATAAACAAAATTTAACGGACGAAGACCTTCAATACACAAATCGAAGTAAAACATCATACATTTTGATGTATTAAATGAATATATAACAATTTGAAAATTATAACATCAAACATCTGTATTTATTAAATGAAAAGCTAACCTTTGGAAAATTATAACATCATCATTTTTATGTTTAAAATGAACAGCTAACATTTGGCAAAGTAAACCATAATATAACATATCAAAATGACAGCTTACCTTTGACAAAGTAAGAAATTATATATTTTAATGTATTAAATTAACAGATAACCCTTAGCAATATAAAACATCCTATGTTTTCATACTTTAAATTAAAAGCTGATCTTTGGTAAAGTATGGCCTCTATCAAAATTTTCTCAAATAATTAATCTATTGTGGGAAATATTTTGATAAAAATTATTTGAAACTCATTCTTGATAAAGGAACAAGAGCAAAGATTACAGATACTATGGTCATGGAACGTTATGGGTGTGGTGACGTTATGGGTGTGGTGACGTTATGGGTGTGGAAACGTTATGGGTGTAGTGACGTTATGGGTGTGGTGACGTTATGGGTGTCGTGAAATTATGGATGTGGTGACGTAATGGATGTAGTGACGTTATGGGTGTGATGACGTTATGGGTGTGGTGACGTTATGGGTGTAGTGACGTTATGGTTGCGTGACGTTAGGGTGTCGTGACGTTATGGGTCTCGTGACGTTATGGGTGTGGTGACGTTATGGGTGTGGTGACGTTATGGGTGTCGTTGCGTTATTGGTGTCTTGACGTTATTGTGTTGGTACGTTATGGGTGTCGTGACGTTATGGGTGTCGTGACGTTATGGGTGTCGTGACGTTATGGGTGTGGTGACTTTCTTGGTGTGGGGACGATATGGGTGTGGTGACGTTATGGGTGTCGTGACGTTATGTGTGTAGCGACGTTATGAGTGTGGTGACGTTATGGTGTCGTTACGTTATTGGTGTCATGACGTTATGGGTGTCGTGACGTTATGGGTGTCGTGACTTTATGGGTGTGGTGACGTTATGGGTGTGGTGACGTTATGGGTGTCGTGACGTTATGGTTGTGGTGACGTTATGGGTATGTTGAGGCTTTTTGTGTGGTGACGTTATGGGTGTCGTGACGTTATTGGTGTCGTGACGTTATGGGTGTGGTGACGTTAATTGTGTCGTGACGCTATGGGTGTCGTGACGTTATGGGTTTGGTGCGTTATGGGTGTCGTGACGTTATGGGTGTCGTAATTCCCTCCATCACTAAACAAGGGCAGCGATCACTAGATGTCATAAAATTATTACAAATATATATTTTATAAACATGTGCTATCTTTACAACAAACTTGAGTGAGCAGTAGATTTTATACTGGCATAAAGTATGTTTTGAAGTTAGAGAGTTTAATTTAACTCAGTTTCTTTCATCTATCAAATGATTTAATTTATAATGATTAATTTTACACTGTAAAAAAATTCAGCACACGAAAATAATGTGTTTTAAATTATCAAATTACAGCACTATGAGATGCTAAAAACTTTCTTTCCTAGACTATGTTTTTTAATGTAGTGCTTTAGTACAGTGTTTAAATATAGAACGTTCGCATACAGCTTCAATATTGTGGAGAACCTGCTGTCTAACTGAGTGACTAACTCTCTCTACTTTCACTCACTTCACACGACAAAGACTCTAAGACGACTGTAACACTAAATAATCTGTTTATTGCTTCACTTCTTCAATTCTTGCTACTTCTCACTTAACACTAATCTCTCTGTCCAACTGTCTACAAGTCTACACTTTCCCTATCGGTCCGTCTCACAGAGTCCCTTCTCCTATCTCTTGTCTCTGAGTGTCTCTGAGTGTGTCTCGTTCCGTAGTTGGTCCCGTGTTATAACTAACTCTCAGTCCTGAGGCCACGCCTCCAAACAACTCCCGTCAGTCCATTTGTGTCCAGTCTTCCGTCAGTCTCTAATTGTAATAGGTTCATCATATCTGTCAATCATCTCGTACTACCCCCCATAGATTGACTTGTGCGGGGGTGGGGCCGGTTTGACATAATCGTCTCTGGTGAGACCCCCCACCCCTTACCTATCCCCCCCAGAGCACCTGCGCGGCTGGTCCTCCTATCTACCCCTGGGCAGATTTAACACCTCCGGTCACCTCGCTCGGCAACCTCCTTTCATCGCCGAGTCTAACTGACCGGGCCAGTTCACACCAGAATACCATTTCACGTCTTGTGGTCAAACTCCGGTGGCCACGTCGACTTCAAGGGACCAGATGTCTCTTTGAATGTTTCTAACTGCGCGTAAGATCTCCACAATATAGAGCTTAAATATAGAACATTAGCATAGATTTTTAATATAGAGCTTCAATCTACTTCACACAGTTATAAAATTTAACTTTCAAAATTCAAAAGTGTTAGCAACAAAGAGATAAGCAAACTATTGAGTTGATGCAGTACTTTTCACAGATCGTCCAATTTCTTCAATGAAGTCTAACATCGATTAGTTATTTCAGTAAGAAGGAACATGCAATCTCCAAAACAACTCATTCATAAAATCGGAACTAGCAACTACGACATCATTAATTAAAGTCTTAAATTAATCATATCTCACCCTAAAGACTTTAGACCAGGATAAGACCCATTAAATAGTCTCTTGGTTTTATATTAGTTTAAATTAATCATATCTCACCCTAAAGACTTTAGACCAGGATAAGACCCATTAAATAGTCTCTTGGTTTTATATTAGTTTAAATTAATCATATCTCACCCTAAAGACTTTAGACCAGGATAAGACCCATTAAATAGTCTCTTGGTTTTATATTAGTTTAAATTAATCATATCTCACCCTAAAAACTTTAGACCAGGATAAGACCCATTAAATAGTCTCTTGGTTTTATATTAGTTTAAATTAATCATATCTCACCCTAAAGACTTTAGACCAGGATAAGACCCATTAAATAGTCTCTTGGTTTTATATTAGTTTAAATTAATCATATCTCACCCTAAAGACTTTAGACCAGGATAAGACCCATTAAATAGTCTCTTGGTTTTATATTAGTTTAAATTAATCATATCTCACCCTAAAGACTTTAGACCAGGATAAGACCCATTAAATAGTCTCTTGGTTTTATATTAGTTTAAATTAATCATATCTCACCCTAAAGACTTTAGACCAGGATAAGACCCATTAAATAGTCTCTTGGTTTTATATTAGTTTAAATTAATCATATCTCACCCTAAAGACTTTAGACCAGGATAAGACCCATTAAATAGTCTCTTGGTTTTATATTAGTTTAAATTAATCATATCTCACCCTAAAGACTTTAGACCAGGATAAGACCCATTAAATAGTCTCTTGGTTTTATATTAGTTTAAATTAATCATATCTCACCCTAAAGACTTTAGACCAGGATAAGACCCATTAAATAGTCTCTTGGTTTTATATTAGTTTAAATTAATCATATCTCACCCTAAAGACTTTAGACCAGGATAAGACCCATTAAATAGTCTCTTGGTTTTATATTAGTTTAAATTTAAATTCAGAATAAAAGTCTTGTTTTAAGAGACATTGTGATAAGCATGCCCCTATTGATGGAGAAATGAATATCAAGGATTAGATTTTTAAAAAAAAAGACATGAATATTAATTGCCATGAGTCGGAATGAGTTCATAAACCGCTGGACAAACAGCTTTTGGTCAAAGTTATTAGCGTCCTGAAATTAAGGACAACCAGCTGTTGGTCAAAGTTATGAGCGGCGTGTACTTGAGGACAACCAGCTGTTGGTCAATGTTATGAGTGGCGTGTACTTGGGGACAACCAGCTGTTGGTCAAAGTTATGAGTGGCGTGTACTTGAGGACAACCAGCTGTTGGTCAAAGTTATGAGTGGCGTGTACTTGACGACAACCAGCTGTTGGTCAAAGTTAAGAGCGGCGTGTACTTGACGACAACCAGCTGTTGGTCAAAGTTATGAGTGGCGTGTACTTGAGGACAACCAGCTGTTGGTCAAAGTTATGAGTGGCGTGTACTTGAGGACAATCAGCTGTTGGTCAAAGTTATGAGTGGCGTGTACTTGAGGACAACCATCTGTTGGTCAAAGTTACTACCTTAGAATCCCAAGATCCCACCCCCTCACTCCAATGTTTGTTTTTAATGTTTTCATCGCACGTAATTTTGAAGATGTTAGGAAAAGAACTGTTAACAATGAAAATATATGTTTGCTAGGCTAAAAGATGTTAGCTAGGCACGAATATGTTATCCCTAATTTTGTTGTTCCCGATGCGATAACATGTTCACACGCTGTTTTCAGTGGATGGTAACTGGGGACCATGGGATGAATGGACCTGTTGGCTCAAAAAACCAACTGACCACAAATACAGGACCAGGTAACTTCATCCATCATAAAACATACAATAATTATGTGTAGTTATTTTACATTCAGCTATCATAAAACATCTTGTTTAACAAACTGGATACAATAATTCTTTGCAGTTATTTTATCTTTACCTATCATAAAACATCTTGTTTAACAAACTGGATACAAAAAATATGTGCAGTTATTTTACTTTCACCCAGAGGCGTCGCTACAGTTGGTGTCACCCGGGGCGGTAGCTCATGGTGTCACCCCTTCACGACTGAAGGGACCGTCCATAAATGACGTCACGCGAGGTTTCCGATTTTTACCCCACCTTCCCCCAGCGTCATACTTTGTCACAAAAACTTAGACCCCCACCCCTTTATTACTATATGACGTCACAAAGCTTTGACACCCCCCCCCAGTCCGTATTTTCTCAATAAAAATTAGCATGTTGCAAATTATTTTTTGTCATTTAAATAGGTATTTAGGGTAAGTCTGCACTCTAATATCGTATCACGCGTGAAGCAATTGAAAACGCAATTAAGTAAATGGTAAATAATCAAATATTTAAGTGAAACTTTTATTTAAAGTTGCTTGTTTTTGATGTGACGTCACATTTTTAAACACAACCTCTCCCCTCGTCACACATCGTCAGAGATGCGTGACCCCATCCCCCTATGGTGGATTAAAAGGGGGGTGCTGCACGGGCTAAAGCTAGGGGCCCCCAATAATTTAAGTTCCCCCAAACTTATTATAAATTATAGTGTATAATAAAGATGCATGCAAATGTTTGTATGAATCCCTGAAAATTCCTTGGACAGTCATGCGACAAATATAAGTAGGAAGTATAACGGAAACCAGGCTATTCTTTCTAAGAGCAGTGTTGCTCATTATATGCCGTGCACAGCTCATTCCATTAATTTGGATGGGAAAAGTGCAGCAGGTTGTCCTGCTGCAGTCAGATTTTTTTGTTTTCTGAAAAATCTTTATACCCGACTTGTTGCATCTACTTATACTTGACAAGTACTTCAAAGCACATGAAATTAATACGTGTTAACAAAGCCTGTCACTTGTCTGACACAAGAGGGTCAGCCTGAAACGATGCTGTAAGGTCTGTTAATAATTCATACCATGAGAATATCGCAGCATTGGAAGAATTAGCAACAAACGAAAAACAGTAACGTAACTGTCGACTTGAAGCAGACGAATGTCTAAAGGAACTTGAACAACTGGAAGTCGCTATTTTACTTGAAATTTGGAAACAAGTATAGAAAGGAAGTCTCTCTTTGAGTTTGTTAAAATTAAAAGACAGCATTCTTAATTTTATTCCCATGAAGACAAAGGAAAGGACAAGTCCGTGGTAAAAAAGAGTATAAACAATATTTAATGCTATTAAAAAAATTAAAAAATAAAAAAACTTCAATTTAATAAATGGAAATCACCAAAACAGTATTCTCCCCGAGACAAAAATTCAAGTTTGAGATATTTTTGGTAATCCTTGACAAACTTTCGTAAAAATGGTATTACCCCACCCCACTGTGGTGTAGGGAGTCGTGAGGTGGGATTCGTCCATGATGTCGGTGTGTCCAAGCCCAAATGGCTTTATATCTTTTAAAACATAAGACACTGCCCCTTTCATGTCCAGCCTTTTTTAAAAGATCTCTCTGCTGCGACTGTTTCTTTTCTTGTTTTTTCTAATTTGTTTTAATGGTGCTGTGTGTTGGACTGTTTCATTATTGCGAGTTAACTGATATTTGTTTAAATAAAAGTTTTCGCGTTTAACGTTTTTCATTGTATTTCTTAATTTCTTTTTAGATGACAAAATGTGTCTTCTTTTTTTTCCTGACATAAAATCGTACACAGTAAAATTTCAGGGCTCGGGTGTCACCCCCTGATGGGTGTCACCCGGGGCGGCACGCCCCCCTCCGTCCCCCCTAGCGACGCCACTGCTTTCATAATATATCATAAAACATCTTGTTTAACAAATTGGAAACCATATATATGTTTAGCTATTTTGCAAGAGCTGGAATTTCAGAAGATGAAGCTAACAGAAGCAACATGCATATTTATTTTCTTTTAATTTAACGAAACAATTCTTGTTGGCATGTTCTTTACTGCCTGTAATAAATTAAAAGGTTATATTTTTATGATTATTCCATAGATTACTTATTGAAACATCCGATTTTTTTATTCAAAACATTTGGCAAATGGTCTTTGTTAAGTATTTTGGCTCTATTTTCTAGGAGTAATATTAATCATTTGGCTCCAGCCCCCAGTACTACAATACGTAAGTACAAGTTAGAACTACACAACTACGTATAAACTACTACTATATCTAAACACATACAAATAATGACGCACAACACCTCTTTATACAAAAGAGATAATATTTAATACATTAAATAAATATATATATATATAAATACGAAATAGAATATATTTAGCAACATATATGGTTGGACAATACACTACATAAGACAAACGACTGAATCTAACAATGATTCGCGTTTGACCCAACTCCCCTCTGGTCAAACGGGTGTGGCCAATGGATGAGTGACTGTTACTTCTACGTCACTGCCTCTATCTGCTCCGCAGTCAGGCGTAGCGTCTCCCAATTCGGTTGGGCAATTCTTTTCCGGAGGTCAGTCCGGGGTCAAGACTCAGCTATGTGGAATGATTGACAGTCTGCTTGGTCTGCTCACAGGGATGAGCGTCTTCCACAGTGGTTCTCACGTTTAGAGATGGGGTCGCCTTGTCCCCTTCTTCAAAGCAGCACGTCTCCTGTCTGGTCTGCTATAGGTTAGCTTGCCTAACCGCTATTCTCCGCTATGACCTACTAGCTGAAGACAATAAAAATAGTGCACACCTTAACTAACAATCAATAATCAATATAGTTAAGAATAAAAGCATTTAACTATATACAAAAAAACATTTCAACTGCTATTACTAAGTACTCAACCTGGGAACAAACTTCTCAGCTAGGCTCCTCTAATCAAACAGTCTAACACCTCAGAACTCAATCTTATGGTGGTCTGTGACTGTGATCTTCTGAGAGAGAGAGGACGCCTTAGGGTTTTGCTGGGGTATATATTGGGCTGCTCACCGCGTGGGTGGTGACCCGCTGTCCTAGATTCCTAACCGTTACTATTGGCTATTCAACTGGGTGGCATGGGTCAGCGTGCAACTCTTAATTTGATTGGTCAGCCCTCATGTACCAATTCCTTTGCACGTGCTCGCATGCATACATTCAGGCGTCATCAGGCACCTGACACGTGATCACATGTGACTTAAGTAGTTGTAGCGTCCTAATAAATTTTCCATGACCCATCAGATTATTCCAAAATCTTTGTCCACTCAAGGTCAGCGTCTGAACCCCTATCCCCCAATGGTTCTAAAATTCTAATAGTAACAGTTCTCAAAAGTATATTGAGTTACTATTTGACAGTCTTAGACTAATTATTTGTAAATAAACTTAAAAAAAGGTTTCTTTCCTAAAATAAGACAATAAAAATAACTAAGTAATAAAGAAACAATACATATGTAATTCTATATTTAAATAAAAATCTTTTTAAAAAGTCAACGATCATAGACTTATAAAGTAAAACAGACTAAACTAACTTAAACATTAAGAGAGACAATGAAAGAGTAGCTAGAATGTTTGATCATATTAAATATTGACACAACAATATGAACGAAACCAACCAAAGACATGATCTATTAGGTACAAATTACGCACCTGGTCTCAAGTGAAGTAATATAAACTAATAACTTACATAAATACGGTAATGGGTAGTCCAAATATTGTTATTGCGTTTCTTTCGCTGACTACATTCTTAAAATTAAGTTTTAATGAATTGCTAATTTCTTTTAATTTCTTTTTACATGAAATACAACTTGTCAATCATATAACGCCTTGAAAGAATTATCGTTGATTGATAGATGCATTTTGCAGAAAGTGTGACAATCCAGCACCCTTGTATGGCGGATCTGATTGTATGGGAGACGATACAGAATTTCACAATCTTACTTGTGTTCAAGGTAAAACAGAATTTCACAATCTTACTTGTGTTAAAGGTAAAACAGAATTTCACAATCTTACTTGTGTTAAAGGTAAAACAGAATTTCACAATCTTACTTGTGTTAAAGGTAAAACAGAATTTCACAATCTTACTTGTGTTAAAGGTAAAACAGAATTTCACAATCTTACTTGTGTTAAAGGTAAAACAGAATTTCACAATCTTACTTGTGTTAAAGGTAAAACAGAAATTCACAAACTTACTTGTGTTAAAGGTAAAACAGAATTTCACAATCTTACTTGTGTTAAAGGTAAAACAGAATTTCACAATCTTACTTGTGTTAACGGTAAAACAGAATTTCACAATCTTACTTGTGTTAAAGGTAAAACAGAATTTCACAATCTTACTTGTGTTAAAGGTAAAACGTAATACCTGAACCCGACTTGTTCTAAAGGTAAAACAGAATACATGTACCTCAATCTTACTTGCTATAAAGACAAAAACAACAAGCTACTACTAATATCTGACTTGGGCTAAGGTTTTAATTAATATAATCTTTATATTTTTTATATATTTTATTATTATTATTATTATTATTTAGTACAAATGTTCTCTTTATGTTTATTTGTAAAAAATATTGTTTAAAATAATTTTTTTATTTTAAAATAAGCTTAAAATATATTATTCTTGAAATAACTTAATATCCGAAAATCCTAAAATGAATGCAGTTTTATTAATAAAAATGAAAATTCAATTAATTGAACAATATCACTTGAAGTTTCCTAGTAGTATTCAAATCTTATTTATTATAAATAGTATAGTGTAAGAATTGTGTAAAAAATATATTATTATGCAAAAGAAGAAGAAAGACATCGCTAAAAGATTTAGTCGCAGTAAATACTACGACACGTAGTGATATCTTTCTTTATGTGGTAACTGGTAGTGATATCTTTCTTTATGTGGTAACACGTAGTGATATCTTTCTTTATATGGTAACACGTCGTGATATCTTTCTTTATGTGGTAACACGTAGTGATATCTTTCTTTATGTGGTAACACGTAGTGATATCTTTCTTTATGTGGTAACACATAGTGATATCTTTCTTTATGTGGTAACACGTAGTGATATTTTTCTTTATGTGGTAACACGTAGTGATATCTTTCTTTATGTGGTAAAAAGTAGTGATTTCTTTCTTTATGTGGTAACACGTAGTGATATCTTTCTTTATGTGGTAACACGTAGTGATATCTTTCTTTATGTGGTAACACGTAGGGATATCTTTCTTTATGTGGTAACACGTAGTGATATCTTTCTTTATGTGGTAACACGAATGATATCTTTCTTTATGTGGTAACACGTAGGGATATCTTTCTTTATGTGGTAACTCGTAGTGATATCTTTCTTTATGTGGTAACTCTTCATCTCTGCGTTTAGCTCACTATCAGCTTATTTTTTCATTATCAGCTTATCTTTTTTAACTACAGATTATCATTTCACTATCCGCTTATGTTTTCACTACCCGCTTATCTTTTCACTATCAGTTTATCTTTTCACCATCAGCTTATCTTCTCACTATAAGCTTATCTTTTCACTATCCGCTTATCTTTTCACTATCAGCTTACCATTTCACCAGCAGCTTATCTTCTCACTATCAGCTTATCGTTTCACTATCAGCTTATCTTTTCACTATCAGCTTATCTTTTTCTCTCAAAACCTTAATGAAATCTCTGTAGAACTCTAACAGCTATTCGCTCAAAGAAGAAGGCCTTTAGGTGAAGTCACCATTCTTTATCTTATCTTTTGCAGACGCTCCTTCTATGCAGAAGATTATTGTGTCCTACGCTAATCTATGGTTTTTTTGTTTTGTCCTGCATTCTTATTCGAGTTTTAAATGTTGATAAAGTGTTGGTTTTCCTGGTTTCTCCAGACAACCCATTCCACGCCCGAATTCCGGACAGGAAGAACGATAACTTGTATGTGTTTCTTCTTGCACAAGGAATTAAAATTTTTTTAAAAACCGTAAAAAAAAAGTTTTTGACTATAAATCCTTTATGTATGAGACGTAACTAAATGAATGTTCATTATAATACGCAGCGCAAGACCATCCAAAAATACAAACTTGTAGTTGTGTCGTAAAACATGTTTAATATAATGCGCACCGATCAGGAATATGTTTATAAAAAGTGTTGTCAATAAAATACGCACCTTATTGCGTGACATGAAAGGTTGTTCAATATAATACGCACCGCAACACTCTATCTCCAAAATTTAACATGATACATAGAGATAAATAAAATAATCTAAAAGTACAATAATTTAATTACAGTACATGCGATCGATTTGAAATTTTGATACATCGTGTTTATCATTGACACGAAACTGCCTGCAAAATTTCAGCTCGATAGCTTACTAGGATATGGGTTAAAAATCGATCCAAAGTTTTGGCAACAAGCAAGCAAACAATCAACCAGACACCACGAGTTAGTATTAAGGATTTAATTTTAAAAAACGTAAAAAAACAAGTTTTTGACTATAAATCCTTTATGTATGAGACGTAACTAAAAGAATGTTCATTATAATACGCAGCTCAAGACCATCCAAAAATACAAAATTGCAGTTGTGTCGTAAAACATGTTTAATATAATGCGCACCGATCAGGAATATGTTTATAAAAAGTGTTGTCAATAAAATACGCACCTTATTGCGCGACAGAAAGCTCGATCAATATAATACGCACCGCGACACTGTATCTAAAAAAAGAACATGATACATAGAGATAAATAAAATAATCTAAAAATACAATAATTTAATTACGGTACATGCAATTGATCTGAAATTTTGATACATCGTTTTTATCATCGGTACAAAACTGCCTGCGAAATGTCAGCTCGCTAGCTTACGATGAAGTGGATTAAAAATCGATCCAAAGTTTTGGCGATAAGCAAGCAAACAATCAACCAAACAGAAACCACGAGTTAATATAAAGGATTTAAAAAGGTGTTTTTGTCCTTATGTCTGAGGGTTGTATTAAGTTATCTTTGTGTTGTATTTCTAAATTTGAATTAATTTCTTTATGTGTGAATACTACTTTACTCTTGGTCCGTCTATCCTCAATTGTTTCAAGGTTTAATGATTTAACTAATGGTGTAATTCTTGTCAGTTTATATTATTCTCCAGTAATGAATCTGGCAGCTCTTTTTTAAATTTGTTTTAGTTTATCAATGTTTTCTTTGGTGGATGTGTCCCATACAGAAGATGTATATTCTAGTACATGTCTCACCAAGGTGAAATAGCATTTTAGTATTATATCTTTACTAGATATATACCCGCACATCGTAGCGGGAGTGTGCTGACCATTTTTGCCAGTATTAGTTGCTGGTTATTACAATTTTTTATTTGGCAAGTTATATTTCAGTTTCACCTTTTAGTTAGAGATATTCCATTTTAAGGACAAAAAATATCTAATATATAATCGCCCTAAGTATGCGTGTGTCTCCCCGTTCAAAGGCGCGCGAAAAGGTGCTCGAAAGGCGCGCAAAAAAGGTGCGCAAAAAAGGCGCGCAAAATTATTATAAATAAATTTTAAAAGTTCGCCGTAAAAAAAATATTATATGACGGCATTGTTTTAGCTAGAACGTCAATTACCGAAACAACGCACGAACCTGTGACGTCAGCATTTGTGTACACACAAACACACATTTGTGTTGAGTCTAACATCGGCCACCAGCCTATGCGTGTGTGTGTCTCCGTTATAAATCATGATGTTAGTCACCACCAACCGGTTGATGTCGGTGTGTCGGTCTTCGGTTCTTGACCCACTGCCAACTGCATTGCTGCGCCGCATTCAAGGTACGACACCGTTCTCCTACGCCTGTACCCATCGTCAATGTCACGTTCGCATTGCTTTATTATTTCTTCTTCAACTCCACAAATTTACAAACCTTCGCGTGTTGCCACGAGACAAATATGCCTCGAAAAAAGAACATTCGATGAAGCCGAAATTGCCGATAGAAAACGTCGCAGAAACGAACATAACAGGAATCGAAGAAGAACAGAAACACACGAGGAGGCATCCCGGCGACGAGTAACGCGAAATCAACGCGAAAGCCTTTTTGGGTTCCACATGCACAAGCAGTCTCATCTCATGCAATTATCAGACTCATGTTCATCTCCTTGGCGAGCAATCAGTAGTTTTTATTACTGATAACGTTGAGGCTGCAGCACAGAACGCAGCTTCGAGAGACACTACTTTAACGGCATGGTTCAAACTAAATCAACAATACCAAATGGCTACAGGTATACTATACTATACACACTGACATACCTGAACATTATGTTTTTTTACGAGAGGACAAGAACATGGCAGAGAAGGCAAAGGGATGCTGACAGAATAATTGGTCGTATGTACTCTGTCAGTTTAGTGTCAGACATTCAGCGCTTCTGCTTGCGCGCTTACTTCTCCTTCATGTGCCAGGTGCAACTTCCTTTGAGGACCTTCGGACCGTCCATGGTATTACATATCCAACATTCAAGGAAGCTACACAACACCGATGCCTCTTCAATGACATGCAGGTCTGGGATATGACGTTACATGATGCAGTTGCCGAAAAGAGACCCGCTCTCATACGGGAATTATTTGCACATATGTGCCTGCTGGCATCTCCTTCAAATATTCCACAATTGTTCCAGAAATATAAAGAATACTTTTATGAAGATTTTACGTTGCAGTTTCATCACGAAGTGAATTGCAAACACTGCCTCAATTTGGCCCTTACTGATATTCAATTGATCTTTATTGCTAATAGGAAAACCTGCGAGAATTTAGGTTTACCAGTTCCACCAAGTCACGTGGAAGACATACATGACAGCGTTTTTGATCCGGTCCAACAGCTCAGCAAAGCAACAGACATGGTACGGAGTCTCAAGGAACAGCAGAGACACGCATTTGATGAAATTATCACAGCCGCAGCCAATGATCATCTTCCTCATAGGTGTTACTTTATTGACGGACCTGGTGGCAGTGGTAAAACATATTTGTACACAACCTTGCTTGCATCCTTTAGAGTTGAACAGAAGATTGCTTTAGCTACTGCATCAACTGGAATCGCGGCCAATTTACTGTAAAGTGGTCGAACGTATCATTCCCAATTTCAACTTCCCGTCCCAATTATCGACACCTCAACCTCCAGAATGAGAATGACCTCCACCGATGCTGACATTCTCCGAAGAGCCACAATAATCATTTGGGATGAATCCACGATGGCCTCTAAGGATGCATTGAAATGCGTGAATAAACTCTTACAAGATATCATGCAAAATGACAAACCTTTCGGAGGAAAAACCATTCTCTTGGGTGGGGACTTCAGACAAACCTTGCCCATTGTTGCTCATGGAACCAGGTCCGCCATTGTCGAAGCGAGTATTAAGTTTACCGATCTTTGGTCTAAATTTACAATTCTCACATTGACAAGTAATGTGCGATCTATTGATCCAGAATTTACGTCTTGGTTAATTGAGCTAGGCAATGGAACATTAACCAATGAACATGGATTGAACGAGAATATGTTTGAAGTTCCAGCCCATATGGTCTGCACAGGATCTATTGTTTCTGAAATATTCGGTGAACGAATTCTAGCCAGAGATGTGGAAGAATTTGCAAATAAGGCTATTCTCTGCCCTACAAATGCCGATGTGGACCTTATCAATAGTCAGGTTCTGCATTTACTTGAAGGAGAACCCAGGACATACTTAAGTTCCGACTCCATCGACGACTGCACGCCAGATGATGAAAACAATTATCCCGTGGAATTTCTACATCAATTGGCACCTTCGGTAATGCCCCTTCATCAATTAACAATAAAAGTCGGAGCAATTATAATTCTTCTTCGCAATTTGAACACTAAACGAGGTCTATGCAACGGCACCAGATTGGTGTTTAGGGACCTCAAACCCAACCTCATCATAGCTGAACTTCTGTCCGGAAGTGACAAAGGTCGCACTCTATTCATTCCACGCGTGGACATTGCCCCGACAACCACATACTTGCCTTTCATTCTACGGAGAAGGCAATTCCCTGTGAAGTTAGCTTTCGCAATGACCATAAACAAATCGCAGGGCCAGACACTGGATAAGGTCGGTATCTACCTACCACAACCTATGTTTAGCCATAGACAGTTATACGTTGCTTTCTCCCGTGTACGCAGATCAGCAGATGTCAAGGTCCATGTGGCAGATGGTCCTAAACAAGGGAAACTGCCCCACGACAGCTCCACCTGCTACACTAAAAATGTGGTGTACAAGGAGATCTTTCATATTTAGCTGTTCATATCGTATTGTGTTCATGGCAATAAAAGATACAAGTTCTTTTCTATTTGAGTATTTCGTACATCTCTTTGTTATTTATTTTTATATCGTACTAGTAGACCCGTCGTGCGTTGCAACGATCAAAGTAAAAAGGAATAAATTTAAAGAAACCAATGAGTGGTATGTTTAAAAATAATTCTGAAGAAATTGTCGTGGAAGTGTGAAAAAAAAATCCAAGTTTCATAGCAAACGGATAAATAAATAAATAATTAAATAGCGTACAAAAGAAGAAACGATATTAAGGGCCCCGGCCCCAAAATGAGTGATATTATAGTTTTTTTTATTGCCATTGTACTCATTTCTTAAACCTTTAAGATTTTATTCATTATTCAGTCATTAACAATCTTGACAAATAATGACACATGTATCCCTTATTATACAAATTGAAATTCACAGGTGTTTTGAACTTTATATCTTGCCCAGAATGGGCCCTGGAGCCCTTAATGTTGTTTTTATCTATTGTACTCAATATATATTCCTCAATATCGTGTAAAATTGAATAGGAAATACAATGATTAAAGTTCAGTAAAAAGACTTATTCGAAGGAATGGAAATTAAGAGTTCAGTGCCCTATAGTAATATAGGCTCTTAAGTTTTTATATTCTAAATTTTGTCAAAATACAGTTTTTTTCTCAATATCTAACTCTTAAACTACTTTTTACATACCTACAATAGGGGGGAAAATAGCATTAAGGGGCCCTGGCCCATTCGGTGCAAGAGGTCAATTTCAAAACCTGTTCATTTTAGTTCTTTTTTTTTGTTCCTTATTTTGGATAAGGCATCATATTTTGTATATTATATTCAATGCACACACACACACACCAGATTTTATATCTGAAAAATAAAATACATTAAAAAAAAGATTCAATCGTCTGTTAATAAGCGCATCTTAAAAATGATTAAAAGGCAATTTTAGAAATGGCCTATGCTATTCTGAATACAAAGGAATGAACATAAAAACATATTCAATTCGCAATTCATATTAATTAAGCGTTTTCAGGATCATTTCATTAAATTTAGTCAACGTTTGTTAATACGTTCGGTAGCGAAAGTTTATAATGTATAGTGTATATAAAGCTTAAGTAAACAGTTTTAAAGTGTAAGTTTATTTGACATAGGCCATCACTTTCAACATAAAATAAACTCGCTACATCTATGGTTTTTAATTAAATGTCGAGTTATGAATTAAATTTTTAAAAATCCCAATTTTATACATTGCTTGTAAAATATTAATACAATGCATCGTTAAAATAATTGAAATAAAATAATTTAAACGCATATCTAATATATAAAGCTCAGTTGATATTTTTATGTTTTTTTGTTTGTATCCATTAAAAAAGGGCCACTGCTTTGTTGACATTTTTACAAAAGATCTCTGCCACTGTCGTCACTAAAAAAGCTCTTATATATTTACGACACTGCAATGTAACACAATTGTAATTAATACAATATTTGCAACAGCGTCTATGAGATAAAGATAATAAAGATAAATATAAAAAAATTAGGCTATATTCCTAATTTTAAAAAAACAAACAAACAAAACAAATGAATTGTATGTTAAAAATGAATGTGAAACCATGACAATAATTGATTTTAAAAATGGCCTATGTTAATCCATCATCAAAGGAAAGAACATAACATATTCAATTCGCAATACAAAATAATTAAGCGTTTTCAGGATCAAAGTGATTTAGTGTAATCTACTTATGTTAATAAGTCCGGTAGCCTAAGTTTAAATAGTATAAGTGTATAGGTTATGTAAAAAAAAACAGCTTATGTAAAAGACAAACAAAATATAAATGTTATATTAATAGAACACAGCTAAATTTAAGATGCGTACACGAAAATGTGCGCACAGTAATCAGGCAATAAAAGATTTTAAAACGTGCACCGCTAAAAATGAAGCCTTGAAAAAAATACTGACACAATTATTACATATTTCATAAATAGGTTTTTCATTAAATGTCGAGTTATGGAACAGAAAATAATTAAAACAAATTCGCAATTAAATTTAAACGTGTAAACAATTAAATCTAATGCATCGTGTGGTAGGTGTAATTAAATATATTTACGTGTCGATCTAATATATAGAAAGTAACAGTAAAGAAAATGACAATTCTCTGTATTACACAGCTCAAATTATGAAGCGTACACGAAAATGTGCGCACCGTAATTAGACATTATAATATTTTTTCAAATGCGCACGGCTGAAAATAAAGTATTGGCATTGGGGAAAAAAAGGTCACCAAAAGTAACTCGCTTTGAACGGCATTTGAACGTCCGCGTAAATTTGTTCAATACAGAAATGAGGTTAAATTTTTTATTCTCTGTCTCTGCATTTTCTGATTATTTAATTTACGGCATTCGGGCAAAAGGGACAATTACAAAAACTAACTTAAAACCACCTTCAGGGTAAAAGGAACCGTCCTGCCAAATTTGGTCCCCGTCCGTCATTTGGTTTTTCCGTGATTGTCTAACAGAAAGTCGAAAAGTGAAACATACAAACATACAAACATTTGAGCTTTATATATTAGATTGTGTTCATGGCAATATAGGTCAAATGTTATTTTCTATTACAGTAATTCATACATTTCTTTGTTATTTCTGTTCATATATCGTATTCTGTTCATGGCGATAAAGGCCACGTGGTTTTTTCTATTGCAGTATTTGGTATAGTTCTTTGTTATCCCTTCTGTGGGATTTCGTTCTGCCAGCTTCAGCAGGCTTTTGAAATAGTATAATATAAAAGCCCAAGTCACTCACTGGGTGGATGTACGGATGTGGAACGCTGATGATGTACAACAGTCTATAGCAGTTGAAAAATCTTGTGGTGATTAGCACTGTAAAAATATTTAATATGACGTCATTGTTTGATCTTATATTTTAAAATACAAGGTGTGCATTGGTGCGCAAGATGATTATAAATTAAAGATGCGCTGTAAAAAAATATTATATGACGCCATTGTTTTAGCTCATATTTTAATTTTGGAAAAGGGAACACTGTAAAAAAGGATTTGATATGGTTAATTGTAAAATACTTTGTGTACATTCCAGGAAGTTTAATATTTCGTATTTATCAAACAAGGATAAATTACTTGGGCTTTTGACAAAAAACAAAGTGGGGGCCGTAGGCGCCCTACAACCCCTATTATAAAATACTTTGCGTACATTTCAGAAAGTTTAATATTTATCAAAAAAGGACAAGTTAGTTGGGCTTTTGAAAAAGATTGGCGCCGTAGGCGTCCGGAAAAAGTGGGCGCCGCATGCGCCACGGCGCCCCGGCACAATCTAGTTAAATATATTTAAGAAAATATTTTAAATATATAAATAAATATATTTTTACCATGTTACTGCATGAGTTGTTTTCACTTAATTCGGCGCCTTTTAACATTACCTTACTATTTAAAAGATATGATTTATGATTAATGAATCTTGATGACCATAATAACTAAATTTACTATTTCATTCCAACTTGTACTAAATAAACATAACTGATAGGTTTTCCGAAAGAGCTCTACCACCCTCGTCACTCAAAAATGTCATGTATAATTACGACACTGCAGAGAAACACAATTGTAAATAATACAATATTTGTAACTGCGTCTATGAGATAAAGAACATATGGCGCTATCCCTTAAAAAGGCAAAGGCTACATAACTAATAGTGCCAATAAACAAAATTATAAATGTACTTTCTAAAATACTTTTTTAAAAAAAACCGTCGTATTAAAATTTAAAATGATATTAAGAAATGTGCACACCATATTTAGACAATAAAACATTATAGAAAGCTGGCAGCATAAAATAAAGTCTTGTTATAATGTAAATGTACTGGACCACAATAACTCTTCCTTTTGACGTATGCATAGTTGTTTTAACAGGGAAATAATATTTATTACAATTTACGTCTCTAAATTGTACGATATATGTTTACGGTTTTTATGCAATGTGTATAATTTCAAAAAGGAATTCTTTTTTTTTGTTCCCTATTTCTGATAAGGCATCATATTTTGTAAATTATATTCAATACACACACACCAGATTTTGTTTCTGAAAAAAAAATATATCCGCATTAAAAAAAAAGATTCAACCATCTGTTAATATGCACATCTGAAAAATGATTAAAAAGCAACTTTAGAAATGGCCTATGTTATTCCGACTACAAAGAAATGAACATAACATGTTCAATTCGCAATTCATATAAATTAAGCGTTTTCAGGAACACCTTATTAAATTTAGTCAACTTCTGTTAATACGTTCGGTAGCGAAAGTTTATAATGTATAGTGTATATATATATATATATATATGTATGTATAGCTTATGTAAACTTTTTTAAAGTGTAAGTTTATTAACACATAGCGTCAATAAATTAAATTATAAATGTTATATATGAAATGTACTTTATGAAATACTTGAAAGAAACTAAAGCAGTCGTACTAAAAGGAATTCAAGAAAATGTATGCACCGTATTTAGACAATAATAATAAATGGTTATAGAAATATTCTGGCTTAATAAAAAGTCTGCTCATAACAACTGGACCAAAAATAACTCTACTTTTGTAATCTATTTATAGTTGTTCTAACATGGAAATAATATTTGAATTGTTATATATTTGTGTCTACATTTACTATTAAAATTTACTGCTGTATGCAATTGGTATAGTATCATAAAGGAATGAAATTCTTTTTTGAGTAACTTTCATTGCCCAAAAACAGATTTTGTTTCTAAAGAATAAAGAAATTATCTTCCACATTTAAAAAATAAATAACAAAAACAAATCAAATGTCTGTTAAAAAACGAATGTGAAACAATGCCAATAGTTAATTTTAAAAATGACCTATGTTAATCCAACTACTAAGGAATGAACATACCAAATACAATTCGCAAAAAGAAATAAATAATAATTAAGCGTTTTCAGGATCACTTTATTTAGTTTAATCTACGATGTAAAACAGATCCAGTAGCCTAAGTTTAAATTGTATAAGTGTATAGCTTATGTAAAAGACAATAGCTTATGTAAAAGACAAACAAAATATAAATGTTATATTAATGGGACACAGCTAAATTTAAGATGCGTACACGAAAATGTGCGCACAGTAGTCAGGCGATAAAAGATTTTAGAACGTGAACCGCTAAAAATGAAGCCTTTAAAAAAAATACTGACACAAGTATTACATAAATAGGTTTTTATTAAATGTCGAGTTACGGAACATAAAATTATTAAATCGAATTCGCAATTTAATTTAAACATTTTAAACATGTAAACAATTAAACTTAATGCATCGTGTGGCAGTTGTAATTAAATATGTTGACGTGTCTATAATATATAGAAAGTAACAGATTAATTAATCGATAATTTCGATTAAAGCCAAAAATAGAAAATTATGACGTCATTAAACTGAACATTTTTCACGGACATTGAAAATTAAGAATATTTTGAACTAAATTTTATGACTTGATCGAATGTTTGTGCTGAAGGTGGTCCGTCAGCGATGTATTTGATCCTTTAAAAGAGAATTGTTTATTGCAGTGAACACAGTAAACTTTTTCACCATCTTCGAGTTAGCCATCCGCAGTTAGCTTAAAAACAAAATTTTTGCTTAACTTTCTATGTTTAAATTTAACTGCGCTGCTGCTGTCAGCCATTTTTTAGTTGACGTCTACCGGTCCACATGCAGTAATAAAATAAATTATAATATTACGCGGGAGAAGTTTGTACGTAAAAAATATATATGTAATATATAATTATTATTAATTATTAATAATTAATTATTTATTAATAAAAATTGTTGAAATATTTTAAATATTTTATTTAATTTTAATCGAATTTTTATCGATTAAAATAATTTTAATCGATAAAAAATTTTAACGGTTAATCGAGAAATTAATCGTTAATTTCCGCAGCCCTATTGAAAATATATATCAAATGTTTGGTGCAAAGGCATTAGGAGGAAAGTTGAATTTAAAGTCGATAGGTAAAATATTGTAACTTGTAACATTTAAGAACTAAATAGAAAAAATGTTAATTTTAAATTTTTATTTTAACTTTAACATAAAATTATTAATTTTATGTAATACGGTTAAATAACCGTAATATTTTCAAATTTCACAAACTTGCATCTACATTGCGTTCCATTAAAATTTACAACAATTACATTACATTACCAAAATTAGAATATATTACCAATCATTACAGGATAACTTCAAATGAGGTAAGGTTGTAACCGTTCTGTTTTGGGTTTGCAAAATCAGCAACTGTCAGAATATTATGTAATAATTCAAAATAAAATGTCATTAAAGATATTTTAAAAAACAGAATTTAGATTTTCTGGCTTTTAAAACTGAAAACTTGTTTATTACGTCATCGAAATCTATTTCTTGTGCCGAATCACTTTCGATGGATAACATGGCAAGATCAGAAAGCCTTGACTGTCCAATTGTAGATCGCAAATAATTCTTTATAAGCTTTAGCTTTGAAAAACTCCTTTCACATGAAGCCACAGACACACATATTGTAACAAATAATCGTAAACTCAATGTGAGTTAGGGGAGAGATTCTATGAAGTCCCATTCAGCTACAAATTGCAAAACAAGTACGGACCAGTCTTCAGCCTCTTTGAGATCGATCTCTGCTGCCTTCAGGTGCCTTCTCAGCCTTGGTATTTCTAATAAAAGCTGTGACAACTCATCATAGAAAGTGGACAACCTTGGAATGGACTTTAGTCATTCTTTTTCAGTGGCAGATATCAAGCTTTTGGCTTGAACAGCCTCAAACATGGTTTTTACTTCCTTGATTGCACTTGATCTGATCTGGAGTTCAGAATGGAAACGATCAATACACTCAAACATCGACCTTTTGTTTTCTTCTTGCAGAGTTAGTCCAGCATCTCTTGTTTTCTCACCTGTCACCCTTTTCTTCAACCTGGCTCTGTTCTCTACTGATATTCCAAGTTGTTCTGATTTTAAAAGCGCTGTGATATTGTCCATGTTTCAATCTTTGAGCTTTGTATTTGTTTAATAATAAAGCTCAAATCTATTCTTTTCATTTATCATATAGAATGGGACTGCAATAAAGCTTTTAAATAAAATACAAAATACACAAACAAATTGTGCATTGAAAACAATAAATTTGAGCTTTATTTTTAGACTGACACGACAGTAAACGTTTCGGCTAATGCCTTCATCAGTACAACATAAAATACATTCTTACAATACTTACATAAGTAATAATAACATTCTTAAAACATATTGTATTTTAAAATATTTATGTTACATAAAGAGAAAGGAAAAACAAAAACAAACATGGACACAAGATATGGTAAAAAGGGGGAAGTATCCAAAGTTACAGTAGTTTTTACTGTAACTTTGGATAATTCCCCCCTTTTACCATATCCTGTGTCCATGTTTGTTTTTGTTTTTCCTTTCTCTTTATTTAACATAAATATTTTAAAATACAATATGTTTTTAATGTGGCATTTTGACTCAAAAATAATTCGAGAAAATTCTCACTATCTTTCCCTGTTTTAACAAAATTAAATAAAGGATTCAACTGGAATACCTTTGCTGCTCCAAGAATGTGAAATCATGAATTGTAGACAAAATACTTGAATCTAATATATTATATATTCAGTAATATGCTTTATAATGTTCAGACCAGATGGTTTTCAACTTTAAAAATTTGTCGCTGCAGGTGCGGTTCTGATCGCGTCATTCAAAATCAACTTTACTTCGGCTGCGGAACGTACGCACCACGCGATCTATCAGTGAAAATCGTTTCATACGAAATCGAAAAGACTGCACTGAAATGTTTTTATGTGAAATTAATTTAGTGTTAAAGGTTATTTTAAAAAGTACTCAAGAAAAAAACAAAAATCATGTTTCTTAGAGTACATTACATTAACATAGATATGCATGTTTAATAATTATAAATTTTTAAAAATAATAACTCAAACATGTTAAATACCTTATTTTCCTATAAATAAAAAAAAACGAAGAAAACCTATCTAATTATTTTTTGAAGAAAAATCTTATCCCCCCCCCCTCAACTGTCGTGGAGGAAGTAGTGAGTTGGGATTGGTCTCACAGGCTGACTTCTCGTGTGTGTCGGTATGTCAAAGCCCAGTATGTTGGATTTTCTTCTAAAACAAAAGACACCGCTTCTTTTATGTCCAGCCTTTTTTAAATTGTGCGGCTTATTTTTTTCCTTTCTTTTTCCTAATTAGTTTTATGGTAGTTTGTGGAGACGTTTTATTATTGCCTGTTAACTGATATTTTATTTTATTAATAAGTTTTCGGTTTAAACGTATTTCATGGTTTTTCTCAATTTCTTTCTAGATGAAAAGAAATGTGTCTTCTTTTTTTTCTGACATAAAATCGTACACAGTAAATTTTAGGCTTGGGTGTCACCCCCTGACAGTGGCGTAGCTAGGGTCATCTGCGCCCGGGGACAAGACACAATATCTGCGCCTCTTCTCGGACCGACAGATTCAGGGCTCACTGAGCCCCCAGGAAATTTTTTGAAATTTTACGGTTTATATCGTTCATTTTCGAAGCATCTGGTATTTTAATGAAGTAGAATACAGAATAATAATTTTATATGCGATTGTAAACAATTTATTTGAAGAAAAAAATATACTCTACTAATTATACATAACTGGAATAGACATAGTCTACAACAAATTGATCCTCCTTCATTTGACACTCGCAAACTCGTCAATCACATTGTCAAAATTAATTTTCTCAAGTGTTTCTCTTTTGATGCAAAAGAGTGCAAGATCACTAAGACGATCTTGTTCCATTGAAGCATGTAAATAAGACAAAATAAGCTTCAGTTTGCTGAAGGACCACTTACAGCTTGAAATTGAAACAGCAATTGTTAGAAGTATCTCAGTGGAATGCACAGATTTGGAAATACGTCATCTCAATATGAAACAATAAAAGCAAGAAGCTCCAAAGGAGTTTCAGGTAGAACTTCAGTCAAGGAACTAAACAGCATTTTGTAGTCTCCGATTTCTGTGCACAATTCGTGACCATTGACGTCAGTGTCGTAGAAATTTCCAAAATATAAGCAATTTTGACAAGTTGTATCGACATTTGTCTCAGCGAGAAGAGTTTTGACGTTTATTAAAAATTCAAATTTGGTGTTTAAGATTTTTAGACAAAAACCATATTGATATCTACTGTTGGAATCTATCTATTACGCAGTTCCTAACACGTGCAATTTCTTCTTCTGCCGAAAGTCCTGCATCTCTTGCTAATTCTCAAGGTATCCTCCGATGTCGTCTAATCCTTCCGTCAACCTCGATTCCCCAAGTTGTGGATCTTGTTTTTCCATTGTCAATCCGAACTAGGATAAAATTATCACGAATGTTGACAAGTTCTTGCACCAGCGATTCAAGATCAGATGCTGCTTCCTTGAAATTCATAGTAGGATCCTGCAACCGTTTCTGGACACGATCAATTTTCCCAAGTATGATGTTCCAGAAATGTATCAAAACTAGGAAGTTTATGTTTAATATACCTGCCAGTAAAGTTTCTGCATCACTTCTGTTGTCAGGCGCCATAGTTGCGTCTTCTGATAATTTTTTCCAACAGCCCTACTAATTCATATAGTCTTTCATAAATAGCTTTAACAGCTCCTGATCGTGCACTCCAGCATGTTTTAGACTCCCTCTTCATTGTGATTGGCACAACTCTTTTTAATTCTTCCCAATGAGTTGTTGAATGAGAGAAAAACAAATATACACTTTCAATTGTTCCAAAATACGTTATAACAACTGGATCCTGTTTAACTAGGGTTGCCAAATACGTGGACACCTAAAGGAGGGCATAATAAAACAATAAGGATGACGACAAAGGAGGACATTTTGAATATTTCATTTGAGTGGTCCCGAATTAAACTTAAAGTCAGTACAATTTTATTATAATAGCTGCCGACTGTTCATTCAAGAGTCTTAAAAAACTGTTCATTTTTGTCTTGTACAAATGATTTAAGATTGTTGTATTGGTCAAACAATTGCACATCATCTACAATACCCATCTCTTTCAAATACAATATACACGCCAAAAGGTGATTAAGTTTACATTCTATGTTATTATCTAAGTACATCCAATTAAAGCATTGAAATTCATCAAGTTTTCAACCACTTTTCTATGTAACTAATGCATGCTTCATACACCAACTTAATTTCTGACAAACTCTTCTTCGTGACCACTTTTCTTAAGTCTTCTCAACATCTCCTTGACTGTCAGTGAAATAAATGTCTCTTCCAATCTATTTTTCAAAACTTACAAGGTTGTGTGAAGACGGCTCATAACCTCCAATACTGCTGTTATTTCCATTTCATTTTCAATGACTGCGATATTTTTTAACCTAGAACTAGATTTTTTCGTCCATTTGTAAATTTCTAGGTTTTAAAAATGGCCATAATCTATTTTTATTCAAAGTAAACATACGATTTAATAGTTTTAAAAACGATACATAAAAATTATAATATAAAATGTAAGAAAAGCCCCACAGTTTAAACGATTTTAGCTTAGCCTGCCGGACGGAGAACATTGAGCTAAAAAGGAGGACATGTCCTCCTTCTGCCGGACGTCTGGCAACCCTATGTTTAGCTGAGTTTAAGCTGTGGTTGTCACAGTTTGCAAACAATGCTCTTTGATTTCTGGCACATTTTCGCTGTTGAAGGCCGGATATATGCCCAGTCATTACATCAGCACTGTTATGTTATTGTGACCGACAATCGGCTAGAGGTATGTTATCAAATTCCAATTTCTCTACGGTAACTGTTTCAAGCAATGGTTACTTTTTTAGTTTGAAAATCCACATGGCGCCCCTCAATGCTCAATGGGGGCGCCAAAATCATGCTTGTCAACTTGTTTGTAAAGAAGATATTTGTGGAGCTCCAGGTTCAATCTTGCAAACTTATTTGAAATGCATTAGTTTAAATCAAAATTTAGATAATTAATTTTAATACTCATTTTGGCGCCCCCTAACGTGGCGCCCGGGGACATATGTCCCCCCCTGCACCCCCCTAGCTACGCCACTGCCCACTGATGGCTGTCACCCGGGGCGGCCCGCCCCCACCGCACCCCCTGGTGACGCACTGCCTATCTCATCTACAGATTTATTTTGTTTTCATTGGTAATTTATGAAATAGTGTAAAAACCCGTGTTTGTGTTTAATAAGTTAAAATCAACGGGTCCCTGCTAAAACTATATATGTTAAATCTTCATCGAATGTTCTCGCAGGAGATTGTGACGAAATTTATGGCATCACAATTCTCTGCTTCACCGTCAGCTATGTAAACAAACAAGGGGAGTAATTCTACTGTCTTAAAACTACACATGTGCTAAGTGAAACTAATTAAATAGTAAAAAAAAACTGATCATGAGCAAGGAAGCCGCCTCATGATCAACAGTAATTAAAATCAAGTTAATAAACCAATTTAGAAGCTACTTGGATACAGTGCTACCCTTAGATGATATAAGGCCAAACCAGATCAAATTCTGTCTTTCTTCTGCCAAGTACCTCGTGAAAATAACGTCGAACTGTGCCGTTTTATTCGATCAAGATAATCAGGATATTTATTTTATTTGGTCAGAGGGCCAGACATTTCGTGACCAGATTCTAAGTAAGCCTGAACTCTAACTCTACTTGCATGTTTTGTATATTATATAATTACCTATTACCTACACTTAGATAATTATTGAATTTTTATTTCCATGTTTTAAACTTGTTAAAATATTTTACCCGACGGTCTAAGTTTGCCGTGCGGGGGCACGTAAGATATTTAAATATCCCACGTCTGCTCGTTAACTATGTGTTATTACACACACGCTCTTCATCCGGTAAATGGTTAATGTAAGATTGTATGTTAGTTAAATTACATTAATACATTGTTCCCGAATCCACGTATCATGTGTTAACCAGATAGGTCCGCACCCGTGGTTGTAGGATTGAAACATTAATTTACACTTTATTTCTGTGTTAAATAGTAATTAAAATTTCATTTGAATGTTTTATATCCCCTTTTGGTATCTTGCTCTGAGGGCTGGTTGTCGGAAGGTTGACAATATGTAGAGTAAAACAAGAGAAAACTATCCGAATTTTAATTTATATTTTAGTATGGTTCCTGGTGCCAGTGGCGTCACTAGGGGGGCGGGGGGGGGCGGGCCGCCCCGGGTGACACCCGAGCCTAAAATTTCACTGTGTACGATTTTATGTCAGAAAACAAAAGATGACACATTTTTTAATCTAGAAAGAAATTAAGAAATACAATGAATTACGTTAAATGCGAAAACTCTTATTTAAAAAAAATATCATTTAACTTGCAATAATAAAACAGTCCCAACACACGAACAACATTAAAGCAAATTAGGAAAAAAAGAAAAGAAATAGTCGCAGCAGTGAGATCTTTAAAAAGGCTGGAATGAAAGAGGCAGTGTCTTCTGTTTAAAAGGATATAAAGCCATTTGGGCTTGGACACATCGACAGCATGGACGAATCCAAACCTCACAGTGGGGTGGGGGGAATACAATTTTTATCCTCCCCCCCCAAAAAAAAATTTAAAAAATCCAAAGATGGGTTTTCTTTGTTGATGTTTTTAGAGGAAAATTATGATTTCTATGTCTTTGAGTTAATTTTTTTATATATATTTATTAAAGGCGTGAAAGCATAGATATGCATGTTTATATACAGGTAGTCCTCCGGTTACGACGGTCCCACCCCGACTTACGCTGTTTAGTGCTTACGAACGCGCCCCCGTAAAGAATAGTATTACGCGTTATTACGTATTTTAAAATATATTTTTTTCACGAGGTAACGAATTGTTTTCTCTATTTGAAATAACAAAAATTATTGAAAAATATGTATGATTATTAATTCAACCTACAACTTTCGTTTGCGAATTTTTCAAATTGCGAAGTTTTCAATCAAGTCAATAAAGCTGAGTAAGCTTACAAGTTCCCTTTCAATGCTCATTAGAGAGAGCATATTAAGTCTTTTTCGTCCCATGCAAATTCTAACTCATTATATATTCTTTTCAACTTTGAAAAAGATCGCTCTCAGCTGCAGTTTGATGTCATCATTGAAAGATAGATGCGAAGTGCGATGTGTACATTTGTAAAGGACTGTGTGAAATATAGCTCATTCAAAAGCAGCAAAACTGTTAGCTCTGTGCACGTTTTTTGAGTTTCGCTTTGTGCTAATTCCTTTTCCTTACCCTGAGCCTGGACAATAACTTTTTTAAGAGTTCTGAAAATTGGACTAATTCTGAAGGTAAGCAGTCTTCGAAATCACTCGTGAACCTACATTTGGAAAGAAATCAGAAGCCCCGAGCCTAGTGCTCTCAAAGGGACGTAACAGCTGAGGACCCCCTCCCGGAAGCGGTCGCTTCTGAAACGGCCCCCTGGGCATCCAGGACATAGAGTCGAAGATGCCTCCCACTAAGTTGCCCTCACAAGTAGGTGTTGGAATTCCCTACTACGACCCGCTACCGCTTTGGCGCCATCCCGGAAAAGCACATGGGTCTCCATGGTTAGGACCGCCGCAGGCCGGGGAATCATCAAAGACCTACCTAGGGTGCAACCCCCACTGGAAGGTTTCCTCAGAGCTGGCGTCCAATGCGTTCTTTGCGGCACCTTTTGCTAATCCGTACTGGCGCTACTGGCCCTAAACCAGCTCCGCTCGATAGCGTTGCTAGTAAATTGAGGGGGACGAAACGGTTGCTTCGGATTTACCCGACCCCTTCTTCGAAATCACTTAAATTTTCTTCCATTAACTTGGCTGCTGCCCATCGGGTGGCGAACGTGCTGAGCTCAGTTACGTTTGTAAGAAAGCCAAACTTCTCATGGATGTATTTATATGCCCCTAAACAATGTTGTAGGGCTTAAGAAAGTTTGTCAATGATTACCAGAAATACCTCAATCTTGAATTTTTGTATCGAGGAGAATACTGTTTTGTTGATGTCCCTTTGTCAAACTGACGCTATCTTTTTTGTTTGATAGTATTGAAGATTGTTTACACAGTTTTTACCACGGACTTTTCCTTTCCTTTGTCTTCATAGGAATCAAATTAAGAATGCTATTTTTTAACAAACTCAATGAGCGACTTCCTTTCTAAAATTGTTTCCCAAATTTCAAGTAAAATAGCGACGCCCAGTTGTTCAATTTCCTTTAGAAATCCTTCTTCTTCAAGTCGGCAGTCACGTGGCTGATTTTCATTCGTTGCTAATTCTTCCAGTGCTGCGATATTCTCATGGTATGAGTTATTAACAGACCTTGCAGAATCATGTCAGGCTGACCATCTTGTGTCAGACAAGGCTTTGTTAACACGTATCAATTTCATGAGTTTTTGAAGTACCTGTCAACGATAAGTAGATGCAACAAGCCGGAAAGAAACATTTTGCAGAAGACAAAAAAATCTGACTGCAGTAGGACAACCTGCTGCTCTTTCCCAACCAAATTAAAGGAATGAGCTGTGCACGGCACATAATGAGCTACAATGCACATCTCACGAAAAATAGCCTGGTTTCCGTTATACTTCCTGCTCATTAGCAACATTGCCGTATGACTGTCCAAGGCATTTTCAGGGATTCGTACAAACATAATGGCCTGCATCTTTATTATACACAAAATTCATAATAAGTTTGGGGGCCCTTAAATTATTGGGGGCTTTAGCCCGTTCAGCACCCCCCTTTTAATCCGCCATAGGGGGGGTCACGCATCTGTGACGATGTGGTACGAGGAAGGGGGTGTTTAAGAAATGTGACGTCACATCAAAAACGCGAAACTTTAAATAAAAGTTCCACTTAAATATTTGATTGTTTACCATTTATTTAATTACGTTTTCAATGACTTCACGCGTGTTACGATATTACAGTGCAGACTTACCCTAAATACATATTTAAATGACAAAAAATAATTTGAAACATGCTAATTTTTATTGAGAAAATACGGCTTGGAGGGGGTGTCAAAGCTTTGTGACGTCATATCGTAAAAAAAGGGTGGGGTCTAAGTTTTTGTTACAAAGTATGACGCTGGGGGAGGGTGGGGTAAAAAGCGGCAACCTCGCGTGACGTCATTTATGGACGGCCCCTTCAGTCGTGAAGGGGTGACACCATGAGCTACCGCCCCGGGTGACACCAACCCTAGTGACGCCTCTGCCTGGTGCACCCGACAAGTCAGGCGAGCTACTCTGACCTACAGCACAGGTGAGTAGTATGCGGACTCCACTCCTAAACCAGTGTGAATAGTCGACACAAAGGGTCAAGACGCAGACCAGTCGTGGTAGAATTTCACTCCCCGGCTGTCTTAAGCCTAGTCCCTCATTCGTGGACGGATATTACAGGATTTGAGGGAGATTAACTTCACAACAGTGGTCTATCAACAGTTATCAAGTTAACCACGTACCCGTGATAACTTAAGCACAGTTTTCCACATACTCGTGCTAACTGAAGCCAGCTTGCCACGTACTCCGTTCTAGCTGAAACCAGCTTGCCACACACCATGTGCTCGCTGAAGCCGTCTAGGTACGAGACGAAGCAACCCACACCTTCTACCCAGAGGAATTAACACGCAACCCGCAGTGCAAAAACAAGGGCTAGGCACCGGTCAATCACACCCAGTGACCCACTTATGCAGTCATCAAGCAGGCGGCAGTTGTGAACTGAGTGCATTCGTTTTGCTCTCCTTTTTCTGTTGTCTCCATTTCGACGATCGGCAAGAAAATGGAAGAGAAACGAATGTGTTACATTTTTGTAACGTCACTGGCGACCATTTGGCTCAGTTTGGTTCCACTAGGTGGAACAATAATGGAGGCTTTGCAATTGCTCTTACTGTTTTGGATGAAAAGGAAACGTCGTACCCCAAAACGTTACTGGACACACATAATTTGTTTACGAAGAGGTGATTTTGGAGAATATCACCATCTTCTGGATGAATTAATAAGAGATGAAGAAAAATGTGTTTCCTAAATTCGGATGCGCCCTGAAACTTTTCAAATCCTTCTTGATCACATTGAATCTCATATTGAGAAAAAAACAACGAATTTTCGAAAATCTTTGTCTTCAAGAGAAAGACTTGTGATAACTCTACGGTTAGTGGCACATTGAAGATGACTAATGACAAAAACATAATTTAGGGCAGGTAGACAGACAGGCAGACGGGTGGATTGAAAGATGGATATAGGGATGATAGATTGACACTATAAATTTAAAGCAAAACAAGTGTAAAGGGTGCAAAATGATTTATTGAAATTTCACATGGGATGATTGTCAGAGTCCTATGTTTGATATTGATAACGGTAATGCTCGAAGTCGCATCCCTGGGCAGACTGACTTGTGTTGGTATGCCTGCTGGTGCCTGTCACCTGTGAAGATTGTCTCATGTATTTGAGAATGACCATCTGTATATCAGCCTGGCATTCCAATTGTGAAAAAGGATCAAATCTGTTGATCTTAGACACCAGGCTTTTGCAGAATAGTTCATCCTCATCCGGCGCTTCCTTTTGCGTTAGTTTGTCGCCGATGTATGAAATGGTCACCAGCATTTCTTCACCCATCAGATTGACAGCGTCTCTTTGTTGGGGGAACTTTAGTTTTCGGGGTCTTGGGGTGAGCAGTAGTTATACCTCATTACCCTGAGATTGGGTACTTGTGCTGGCAGCTGTGGGCGCAGGGGAGGGATTGTACCTTATATCCCTAGGACTTTCACTGCCAAGCGTACTTCCAGTTTCTTCATTTTGTTCGGGTGACAAGTTTGAATATGTGGCTCTGTCCCCGATATAAGGCAACAAGAAAATTAGGGAATCATAAAGGTACATTTAAAATATACAAACCTACCATCAGTTCCAATTTCTTTGCCAATTTCTTGCCATTGTTTAGCAATAAAAACTCTGTTCGAGTAGTTATCATCAGTTTTGCCGTACAGTGCTTGCCGTTTTTGCACTGCGGCGATTAGACCTTCATTGATGGACATTTTTGCGGCTGGTCTAATCACTTGCTGAGAGTAAATTGGGAGAAATTTTGTTTGCGAGTTAAAACGTTCGGGGTCGATTCAGCAAATGGGAGCAGCAAAAAAAGGAGAGGAACGCGAGAGGGGTGCACTCCGTTATCTAGATTGAAATATGAGACTCTTCCGGTGATTCGGCAACTGAGAGCAAAGGTCAAGCTGGGACCATCACGAAGCGGAGAGGATTATAAGGCTGTGAACTGAGTGCATTCGTTTTGCTCTCCTTTTTCGCTTGTCTCCATTTCGACGATCGGCAAGAAAACGGAAGAGAAACGATTGGGTTACATTTTTGTATCGTCACTGGCGACCATTTTTCTCAGTTGGGTTCAACTAGGTGGAACAATAATGGAGGCTTTGCAATTGCTCTTACTGTTTTGGATGAAAAGGAAACGTCAAACCCCAAAACGTTACTGGACACACCTAATTTTTTTACGAAGAGGTGATTTTGGAGAATATCATCATCTTCTGGATGAAGTTTTAAAAGATGAAGAAAAATGTGTTTCCTATATTCGGATGCGCCCTGAAACTTTTCAAATCCTTCTTTATCACATTGGACCTCATATTGAGAAAAGAACAACGAATTTTCGGAAACCTTTGTCTTGTTTAGCAATAAAAACTCTGTTCGAGTAATTATCATCAGTTTTGTCGTACAGTGCTTGCCGTTTTTGCACTGCGGCGATTAGAGCTTCGTTGATGGACATTTTTTGCGGCTGGTCTAATCACTTGCTGATAGTAAATTGGGAGAAATTTTAGTTGCGAGTTAAAACGTTCGGTTTCGATTCAGCAAATGGGAGCTGCAAAAAAAGGAGAGGAACGCGAGAGGGGTGCACTCCGTTATCTAGATTGAAATATGAGACTCTTCCGGTGATTCGGTAACTGAGAGCAAAGGTCAAGCTGGGACCATCACGAAGCGGAGAGGAACATTTGTTACTTTAAACAAAATTAATTAGTAAGATTTCAAACCAATTGTAGAATTTTAACAAAATTTTATTAAAAGTTAATTCATTTAATTTACACAATAGTTGCTCTGTTATATTTCATTTGTGTCACTAAAGTATGTCCTTGTTAGCGTGAAGATATTTGTTATTATAAAAGCCATAGACACCAAACCATAGGTATTACATCTTTATCATCACAGAGACGACCTAAGAACGTTGAAAATAATTTCTGAGAGCTGGTACTTGAATGTTACATTATGCTGAAAATTTTAATTTCGTAACTGATGTTTTGAATTGTTTATGTGACTTATTAGTATTTGTATATGTTGATTCCAAATATGACAACCATTTTTGTGTATCACGTCAGGTTTTTTCACAAAGTCATATTGAACCCTGAAATTTTATTAAAATTATGCTACGACTATAAACTGTCCACACACTCTTCAAAGCTTTAATTAATTTGTGGTGTTAACACAGAAAAATAACAAATTATAATTAATTGTCACTTCGTCAGGTACCTGTACTAAAAAAAAACTACAATTGATGCATTGTTGCGGAAACACATGGATGATTGATTTTGTCATTTAGGTAAAAACGCACGTTTCCTGGATTTTCTCCTTTTCATGCTCAGAACACAGTCTCGTTTAACATTCCGCAATAGTCTGACGTCATCTTGACATTCCAGTATCCCTGATATCTATGCTCCATTTCATGATATCTATGCTCCATTTCTTTGATATCTATGCTCCATCTCCTTGATATCAATGCTCCATTTCCTTGAAATCTATGCTCCATTTCCTTGATATCTATGCTCCCTTTTCTTGATATCTATGCTCCATTTCTTTGATATTTCTTCTCCATTTCCTTGATATCTATGCTCCATTTCTTTGATATATATGCTCCATTTCTTTTATATCTATGCTCCATTTCCTTGATATCTATGCTCCATTTCTTTGATATCAATGCTCCATTTCCTTGATATCTATGCTCCATTTCTTTGATATCTATGCTCCATTTATTTGATATCCTGGTGAAATCTTTCCCCTTGTTCCTCACTGACATCTCCAAGGTTCTCTGGAAAATAATCAAGGTGGGAATCGAGGATATGTAGTTTCAAACTCATGTTGCACCCCAGTGCATGATAATGTCGCAGCATGGTTTCAAACATACACTCTGTAATCTCTGTGTCTGTGATTCCCAAGGAAATTCTCAACAACGCTTTTAAAAGAAACCCATGCTTTATGCTCAACGGAATGCATCGTTCTTTCAAACTGATCATTAAAAAGTAACTCCGAATTTTTGGGCCAACAAATACTCCTTCTTTCACTGTTTCATAGCAGACTGATAGAAATTTATTGCAAATGTTTTTGAAGTAATCTCCTTCTTTGTTGAGGGCATTTAAAAACTGTTTAAATGAACCCAATTTTATATGCAGTGGTGGCATAAGACTTTCGATAGGTCAATTAAGCTTGTGACAAGAATGTTTTTAGATCCAGGATTCAAGTTCAATCGAGGTGGCCACTTTTTCCTCTCCCAGTGTTGATTTCTTGCTCTGCTATCCCACTCGCACAAGAAGCATGGCATTTTTGTGTAACCTTTTTGCTGACCAAGCAGCATGCTGGTTACCTTAAGGTCTCCACATATTGTCACATGACCTTAAGGTCTCCACAAATTGTCACATGACCTTAAGGTCTCCACATATTGTCCAGTTAAAATCTGTGTATCTTATCTTATTCAAAACAAGTTTTAGATTTTCGAATGTTTCTTTAAACCGAGTTGAGTAAGCTATCGGAACTGATCCATATTGATTTCCGTTGTGAAGTAAGACAGTTTTTAAGTTAGTCTTTGATGAATCGATAAACAGTCTCCAATCTCCCGAATTGTAGTCGAAAACATAAAGAACAGTTGCATTTATTGAAACATCAGACAGTGTGTAGCATCAATATATATATATATATATATATATATATATATATATATATATACATATATATATATATATATATATATATATATATATATATATATATATATAATTCTATTTATGGAAACATGCGAGACACACGACCCAAGTATGTGCAACCGAGCATGACGAATGACCCTCGCTGGGGTCGATCAATGTATCGAGACCAAAAATTGTCCTTGCGTTTCACTTGCATTTTTCCTTCACAGAAAACGTGAGATTCGTAGTGTACTGGTTATCACGTCCGCCTCATACGAGGCGGTCCTGGGTTCAAGCCCCAGCGAAAACAATGTTTTTTTTATAAATTTTAAAAAAAATTACATATGTGCCCGTTCTATTACCCCTTTATTGCCAACACTAGCTGACCCACGGCGAAGCATACGCCGCTAATGATTTAGTTACTGGTGAAGACTTCCTGAAAGACACAGCTGTCAAAATGGGGTGGGTTTGGGCAAACGACTGTGAGTGAATTAAAAGAAGGAACTGTGGAGAGACCCGCGACGTAGCATTCGCCGCACACTTGCTCATCATAGACAGTGCAAAGAACGGTTAGGGGAGGGTGAGATTACCGACACAAAAAGCAGCACTAAGTAAATATTTTTAAAAATAGCGCATAAACGTGAAGACATGCACACTGAGGTTGTTGTTACCCGCCTTCCATTTAATACTACCATCCCTTAAACATAAATTATGATTGCCCGACCCTAGCGAGGGATAGTCATATTTAGGGTTGTTAATTGTGTATTTCTTTTTTTTTCTTTCCGATTATCGATTATGTAACTCCGATTTTAAACAGATTATCGTTTCATAGCTGACTTCATAGAGGTTAGGGGTGTACCAAATATCGCCTGAAAATGTCGAAACCAACAAAGAGTTTGCAGTCCCCCCTCTCCCCAAACCGACGTTCACTCGCGTTGTTTTGATTTCTTCATGCTGTAGTTTGTGTTCGTTCTTTCTCCACTTCCTTTCCACTCTCCATGAGCAAGTCTGCTGTGTATGCTACGCCGCGGGGCGTCTATTAGTGAATTATTAGGAATTTCTCACTAAAGCGCAGAAGGTTGAACATTATTAAATTTAGGACGAATATTTGTGGCTTAGTTTATCGATACGTCTGCTTGAACTTTCAGTTGATGGTGGCTGGGGAGCCTGGGCTCGGTGGACGTGTGAGACTTACGATGACATTTGGATCAAGAGACGGCGGTAACAAAATGTGTACCGGGTTATTTAGATTTTATATTTCTAGAAATAAAATTTGCGCAAATTCATTTTAATTAACTTTGAAAAATTATTTTTGGAGTGTGGGGGCAGGAGATAAAAACTTACACGTTATTTAAGGTAAAAAAATTGCTAAAGATTACTTTGTATTAAGCGAAATGGTATATTATATACTAATGATAAATTGCTGAATTGTTTGACTTTTAATTTTTGATGACCTTGCCATAATCAAATAACTGTCGTTAAATTACATGCAATCATTTTCAAGGCAAAGTTTTCATTTTAGATGCCATGCATTTATGTTCAAAGGATTTCGTCAATTGTCATTAGATATAACAACTTTTTATGTCAGAGAATGCGACAACCCCGCCCCGGCTTTTAAGGGAGAGTACTGCAAGGGGAATGATGAAGAGTTCGGAAATGAAACATGTGGAACAGGTCTCAAATTTAAGTTTTCATGATATTTCATGCTTCTATAAAAACTAACATTTAGACGTAAGACAAGTAACAAAATTTATATAAGTAAATATTGATTCGTTATTTATACGACAATAGACGGCAATAAACAAATGACCATGCCCCTCCCACCCAGTGGCGTCACTAGGGGGGGGGCGGGGGGTGGGCCGCCCCGGGTGACACCCATCAGGGGGTGACACCCGAGCCAAAAATTTTACTGTGTACGATTTTATGTCAGAAAACAAAAGATGACAAATTTTTTAATCTAGAAAGAAATTAAGAAGTACAATGAAATACGTTAAACGCGAAAATTCTTATTAAAAAAATATCAGTTAACTTGAACACACGAACATTAAAACAAATTAGGAAAAAAAGAAAAGAAATAGTCGCAGCAGAGAGATCTTTAAAAAAGGCTGGAATGAAAAGGCTGTTTTAAAAGCTATAAAGCCATTTGGGCATGGACGCACCGCACCGACAGCATGAACGAATCCCACCTCACGACTCCCTCCACCACAGTGGGGTGGGGGGAATACGATTTTTATCACAAAAAAAAATAATCAAAAGATGGGTTTTCTTTGTTGATGTTTTTCTTGAAGAAAATTATGATTTCAATGTCTTTGAGTTAATATTTTTATATATATATATTTATTAAAGGCGTGAAAGCATAGATATGCATGTTTATATACAGGTAGTCCTCCGGTAGTCCCATCCCGACTTACGCTGTTTAGTGCTTACGAACGCGCCTCCGTAAAGAATAGTATTACGCGTTATTCCGTATTTAAAAGAAAAAAATTACATTAGGTAACGAATTCTTTTCTCTATTTGAAATAACAAAAATTATTGAAAAATTTTTTTTGATTATTATTTCAACCTACAACTTTCGTTTGCGAATTTTTCAAATGGCGAAGTTTTCAATCAAGTCAATAAAGCTGAGTAAGCTTACAAGTTCCTTTTCAATGCTCATTAGAGAGAGCATATTCAGCCTTTTCCTCCCATACAAATTCTAACTCATTATATATTCTTTTCAACTTTGAAAAGGATCGCTCTCAGCTGCAGTTTGATGTCATCATTGAAAGATAGACGCGAAGTGCAATGTGTACATTTGTAAAGGACTGTGTGAAATATAGCTCATTCAAAAGCAGCAAAATTTTTAGCTTTGTGCAAGTTTTTTGAGTTTCGCTTTGTGCTAATTCCTTTTCCTTACCCTGAGCCTGGGGCTGGACAATAACTTTTTTAAGAGTTCTGAAAATTGGACTAATTCTGACGGTAAGCAGTCTTCGAAATCACTCATGAACCTACATGTGGAAGAAAATCAGAAGCCCCGAGCCTAGTGCACTTTATGGGTCTTCCCGTAAGACCCCCTTAGCCATCTGGCCACCAAAGGGACGTAACAGCCGAGGACAAAAGCGGTTGCTTCTGAAGCGGCCACCTTGGCATCCAGAACATACAGTCGAAGATGCATCCCACTAAGTTGCCCTCACAAGGAGGTGGTGGGATTTCCTACTACGACCCGCTACCACTTTGGCGCCATTCCGGCAAAGCACACGGGTCTCCATGGTTAGGACCGCCGCAGACCGGGGGATCATCAAAGACCTACCTAGGGTGCAACCCTCACTGGAAGGTTTCCTCAGAGCTGGCGTTCAATGCATTCTTCGCGGCACTTTTTGCTAATCCGTACTGGCGCTCCTGGCCCTAAACCGGCACCGCTCGATGGCGTTGCTAGTATATTGAGGGGGACGAAACGGTTGCTTCGGATTTATCCGACCCCTTCTTCGAAATCCCTTGAATGTTCTTCCATTAACTTGGCTGCTGCCCATCGGGTGGCGAAAGTGCTGAGCTCAGTTAGGTTTGTAAGAAAGCCAAATTTCTCATGGATGTATTTATATGCACCTAACCAATGTTGTAGGGCTTAAGAAAGTTTGTCAATGATTACCAGAAATACCTCAATCTTGAATTTTTTCTTTAGGAGAATACTGTTTTGTTGATGTCCCTTTATCAAACTGACGCTTTCTTTTTTGTTTGATAGTATTGAAGATTGTTTACACTGTTTTTACCACGGACTTTTCCTTTCCTTTGTCTTCATACGAATAAAATTAAGAATGCTATTTTTTTAACAAACTCAATGAGAGACTTCCTTTCTAAATTTTTTTCCCAAATTTCAAGTAAAATAGTGACTTCCAGTTGTTCAATTTCCTTTAGAAATCCTTCTTCTTCAAGTCGGCAGTCACGTGGCTGATTTTCATTCGTTGCTAATTCTTCCAGTGCTGCGATGTTCTCATGGTATAAGCTATTAACAGACCTTACAGCATAATGTCAGGCTGACCATCTTGTGTCAGACAAGGCTTTGTTAGCATGTATCAATGTCATATGTTTTTTGAAGTACCTATCAACGATGAGTAGATGCAACAGGTCGGGTATAAAGATCTCGCAGAAGACAAAAAATCTGACCGCAGTAGGACAACCTGCTGCTCTTTTCCCAACCAAATTAAAGGAATGAGCTGTGCACGGCACATAATGAGCTACAATGCACTTCTCACGAAGAATAGCCTCGTTTCCGTCATTTGCATCATTGCCGTATGACTGTCCAAGGCATTTTCAGGGATTCGTACAAACATAATGGCCTGCATCTTTATTATACACTATTATTCATTAAAAGTTTGGGGGCCCTTAAATTATTGGGGGCTTTAGCCCGTTCAGCACCCCCTTTTTAATCCACTATGTGGGGGGGGGGCAACGCATCTGTGACGATGTGGTACGAGGAGGGGGTGTTTAAGAAATGTGACGTCACATCAAAAACGCGAAACTTTAAATAAAAGTTCCACTTAAATATTTGATTGTTTACCATTTATTTAATTACGTTTTCAATGACTTCACGCGTGTTACGATATTACAGTGCAGACTTACCCTAAATACATATTTAAATGACAAAAAATAATTTACAACATGCTAGTTTTTATTAAGAAAATATGGCTTGGGGGAGGGGTGTCAAAGCTTTGTGACGTCTTATTGTAAAAAGGGGTGGGGTCTAAGTTTTTGTGACAAAGTATGACGCTGGGGGAGGGTGGGGTAAAAATTGGCAACCTCGCGTGACGTCATTAATGGACGGCCCCTTCAGTCGTGAAACCATGAGCTACCGCCCCGGGTGACACCAACCCTAGTGACGCCTCTGCTCCCACCACTCCTTCAGGTGTTGACACAAGGGCTGGGCTGATTACCTTGCCCCTCCCTCCCACCACCCTCTCAGGTGTTGACACAAGGGCTGTGCTGATTTTAGCTAAGGGAAGCAGGACCACAAAGGCGTAGATACTTATAGATAATTTCTGTTTTAAGACTCCTTGAGATATGCGACCAATCTCGAACTTACACGAATTATATGCATCAAATAGTTTTCATATCACAAAAATACACATCTTCAGGTAACTTGCCGTACTGAAACTAATGCTTCTATAAATAAATTTAGATAAGATTAAAATATTTTTGCTGTGTAATAACTTTGTTTTGTTTTACATTAGCTTGAACTTGAATGTTCACATAATAATTTAGCTATATAAATAAGTATCTGGGATATGTGGTCTAAAAATAGTTAAAATACTCATATAATTCAGGGGCCTGTAAAAAAATGTGCTGTGGCGTTTTGAAGATGAGGAGAAAATCTGGAACTAAATTTGACTTAGATATAATTTGCGTTACTTGAAAGCTTGCTTGTTCATATGACATCATGCGACTTAAAGATAAAATAACTCTATTGAATGCAAGTTTAGCAATGTTACTTATATATTAAAGGTGTTACTTAAATATGAGTCTAGTCATGTGACTTTTATAGTTGGAAAGATGAGACATCGCCAGCGACATATTTTTGGATTGTTATTTCTCCCCAAACTTGAAGAAGTCGAGTCACATTAAACAACTTACAAATAAAACAGATTACACTAAAGAATATTAACAATTTTATTGGATGAAATAGTTCTATTTCATTCGCAAATGTTTCTTTGTGTTTTCCCTATAGAGTTATGTGCTCTTTTTTCAGTCAATGGTAAATGGGGGATATGGAGTGACTGGTCTTGTGTATCGAATAATTTACAGACAAGTAGAAGGTAAACTAATTAACACAGTCCCGCCATACGAAGTTTCACGTGATCAGACTCTGATAACATTCGGCTAACACTTTGCACCTCAGCAGTTCTTCTCAAACGCAGTGGACTGCGGGCAGCCTTTAAAAACATTATTTTCAGTATTTATATTTCTCGTCAATAAGGATCTGCAAGAGACTTTTAGTCCATTTGAGTAATAGTTTTTAATGATAATTTTCTGATATGTTTTTATTATTTCACTTTTTTACTTTGGTTCCTTCAAACTCATTGCTTATCGGCCTTTAGGGATATAACTTCACTGTCTACACCATTTTTTCATCATTATTTTGAAAATAATTAATTGACATCTATTCGATCTTTCGCTACGTGTTTAAAAGCTACATTTGTCACCCCTTATGTGTACAAAAATATAAATTAAATATTCGTAAACCATTACAATTCCGGTATTATAACAAGTGTGCATTACTTTCAAACTCAATTGTGGTGTAAAATATAATCACAAGTATAGCTTTACAAGTCAGTTCTTGTAACAAATTAATAAACAAGTAAAAATTAAGATCATGATTTGTATACAAACACGTATAACATTATATTATCAGGTATTGTAAAAATTACAAGTATTTTGCAAGTATATATATACGTATAACAGTTCAATTAAATTATTTTGACAACTTTCATAATATGTCAGGTATTGTGACATGCAAAGACCCAAGAACAACGGAACGTACTGTCCTGGAGAAGCCAATCGTTCACGAGTAGCTAGATGCTTTCCTTATCCATCAGGTAGTGCTCGAATAGCTAGATGCTTTCCTTATCCATCAGGTAGTGCACGAATAGCTAGATGCTTTCCTTATCCATCAGGTAGTGCACGAATAGCTAGATGCTTTCCTTATCCATCAGGTAGTGCACGAATAGCTAGATGCTTTCCTTATCCATCAGGTAGTGCACGAATAGCTAGATGCTTTCCTTATCCATCAGGTAGTGCACGAATAGCTAGATGCTTTCCTTATCCATCAGGTAGTGCACGAATAGCTAGATGCTTTCCTTATCCATCAGGTAGTGCACGAATAGCTAGATGCTTTCCTTATCCATCAGGTAGTGCACAAGTAGATAGGTGCTTTCCTTATCCATCAGCTAGTGCACGAATAGCTAGATGCTTTCCTTATCCATCAGGTAGTGCACAAGTAGCTAGGTGCTTTCCTTATCCATCAGGTAGTACACGAATAGCTAGATGCTTTCCTTATCCATCAGGTAGTGCACAAGTAGCTAGATGCTTTCCTTATCCATCAGGTAGTGCCCGAATAGCTAGATGCTTTCCTTATCCATCGGGTAGTGCACGAATAGCTAGATGCTTTCCTTATCCATTAGGCAGTGCACAAGTAGCTAGATGCTTTCCTTATCCATCAGGTAGTACACGAATAGCTAGATGCTTTCCTTATCCATCAGGTAGTGCACGAATAGCTAGATGCTTTCCTTATCCATCAGGTAGTGCCCGAATAGCTAGATGCTTTCCTTATCCATCAGGTAGTGCACGAATAGCTAGATGCTTTCCTTATCCATCAGGTAGTGCACGAATAGCTAGATGCTTTCCTTATCCATCAGGTAGTGCACGAATAGCTAGATGCTTTCCTTATCCATCAGGTAGTGTACGAATAGCTAGATGCTTTCCTTATCCATCAGGTAGTGCACAAGTAGCTAGATGCTTTCCTTATCCATCAGGTAGTGCCCGAATAGCTAGATGCTTTCCTTATTCATCAGGCAGTGCACGAATAGCTAGATGCTTTCCTTATCCATCAGGTAGTGCACAAGTAGCTAGATGCTTTCCTTATCCATCAGGTAGTGCACGAATAGCTAGATGCTTTCCTTATCCATCAGGTAGTGCACGTGTCCACTGATAACTAAATTATTCACATCTGTGTATTAAAAGGCTACATTATATTTCACAACATGTCCACTAATAACATCACCCGTCAAAAGTTTGCGTGACAAAAATGCGCAGACTAAAAAGTGCAGAAGCACATACATAAATAAGGACCGACTTGAAAGCTCAGAAGAGCAGAGAAGAGTGACGACGAAGATTGTATGTGGTTGTTGAGATATATGATTACGAGCAACAAAGCCCGTCCAAGGAGGTTCCGCCACCGTTCGGTGGCATGTTGTAATTCCCATCCAACAGCCGTCTCGACCGGCATTACATGTGCATCGCGTCAAAAATACTATTCATTATAGTTAAAATAAATAACTCGTAAAAACAGAGCTTTTTTCTATAAATCCCCACGCGCATAACTCAAAATAAAGTCTCAGAAGAAATACTGCACCAAAAATAACTCGTTTTGAACGTCTGCGTAAATGGTGTAAACGTGTTCAATATAATTGGCTGTAGGAGTCATATGTGTTTGAGGGACCAATCGCTATAGATGACGGGACAGAACGGACAGAAACTTGCCTTTTATTATATAGGATGTTGCAACGTTCTTATGTTTCAATAATGACTACTTACAAGCTAGAGCACACAACTTACAAAAAATATAAATGTAAGTGCAGTATAAAAAAAAACTTTCATAGACAGAACTGTATTTCATTTTGAGACATTATATATCTTAAGGCTTAAGATCTAGCATTAAAAATCTTCTCATGCATTTTAAATTGCGTTTTGAATATTGGTATCTTGTGACTCCCTGCCATATATTTAAGATGCCGTCTGATTTGATTTAATGTTTGGATATTTTTCTATTATGAAATACTTTTAGTCTTCGCTCTTCTGTCTGTGCTCTTATATGTTCACTTTTTTTGTTGGAGTGCCGTGTCCTATGTCTTATTTCAATTGTATGTTCGCTAGCGTGTGTGCAGTTTCTCGTTTTAATATGGTTTCACCATCCCAATGTCTTGTGTCCACAGATCAAATAGTCGGAGGCATGTACATGCTGATTGTACCCAGCCTAATGCTCGTCCCTACGTTGATCATGATGTGTCTTCTGTAAGAAAGAGATTTTTATCAAATTTATTTTTGTCATAAATATATTTCTCCTGAAAACCGCGCATACGTTAGGCAATTTATTCACTTGATAAGAGTAAGGGCGCCAGCTACCCGGTAGCCTTGCAACAGTTACCAACTGAATCCCTTAGGTACTCACCTGGGTACCACTACCAAGATTAGACGTAGCTGCTAGTTGTCCAACCAGAAGACAATGGAACATTTTTCACAGATGACTGAATAACATAAAATGACAAAGACGCACCGGATAGTTGTACATTACTTGCACGCTAGAAAGAAAGCTCTGGTGAAAAATATGAAAACCAAGGTTAACGTCCTGCGCTGACCACGAGGAAATGGCCTTTAATGCATATTAACAAAAGAGCGCCAAAAAAGTTATTTACCAAAAATGTTCTTAAATGTGAGACCTTGGCTAAATGCCTATGACGTCACACTTTGCGTACAAAGTCTTATCTTATCTGTTACAGACATTCCTATACATAAAATAGTGCATCCTACGCTTATCTATGGTTTGTTTCTAGTCCTGCATTCTTATTAGAGTTTTAAATTTTGATAAAGTGTTGGTTTTCCTGGTTTCTTCAGGCAACCAAAGATTGATCTCTTTGGCTCTCTTTGGATTTCACAGCAGCTAAGCTTTTATTTTTTATTTCTTTATATTTGTTTTATTAGTGTACTATTTGTTCGTTGAGGAAGGCTCTTTGCCGAAACGTTTACTGTTTTGTTACGTCCTATCAGGCTCACTCATACCCTGTTTACATGTTATCCATCTACGTCTTCAGCAAACCACAATTCCGGACGGGAAACAACGAGAATTTGTATGTGTTTGTTCTTGCATTCGGAATAAGAAAAGTTTTTTTATCCTTATGTCTATCTGATGGTTGTATAAAGTTTTCTTTGTTTGTATTTCTAAATTAGAATTAATTGCTTTATTTATTATTACTACTTTACACTTGGTTCTTCTACCGTCTAGTGTTTCAAGGATTAATGATTAAACTAATGGTGTTATTCTTGTCAGTTTTGAATATTCTCCAGTAATGAATCTGGCATCTTTTTTTTTAATTTGTCCTGAATTATCAATTTTTCTTTTGGTGGATGGATCCCATAAAGAAGATGCATATTCTAGTACAGGTCTCAATAAAGTGAGGTATCATTTTAGTTTTATATTCTTATTACATCTGTAAACGTTTTTTTTTATAAAGCCTGAGGCTTTGTTTGATATGGGGATTCCATGATAGTTTCTCATTTATTATTACTCCTAAGTATTTTGCATCTTTAGTTTGGTGTTAGTTCTTTTCCATGAATGAAATATTTTGAGTTTATTTGTTTACTTTTTTTTTGTTACTCTTAACAGTTTTACACTTTTTGGGGTGAAAAGAGATACTACTGTTAGTTTCCTATTTTATCGATTCATCTTAGTCTTTTTGTAGGATTGTGCTATCTTGTTCTGATTTAATTTTGCTATAGACAATACAACCATAAGCAAATAACCTAACTTTTGCTCCTGTTGAGATGTTGTTGGGTAAATCATTTATGTAAATTTAAAAGAGTAAGGGACCTAGGACAGTTCTACATGGAACTACTGAGTGAACCGTTATTGGGGCTCAGTTAGATCCATTAATTTGTACAGTTTGCTCTCTACCCAAAAGGAAGTCTTGGATCCAATGAAGTAAGGGACCTTAGTTTCCAAAGTAATTGAGTTTTGTGCACGTTGTCAAATGCTTTTGAGAAGTCTAGAAATATTCTATATATTTGTTTATTCTTGCCTAAGCCTTTTGACAGATCATCTATTAAACCAATTCATTGTGCTTCACATGGTCTGTTTTTTAAGCCGTGTTGATGTAAGCATATGACATTATATTTGTTTATGAGTCAATTTTGTGTTTGAAAATGTTTGCTAAAATACGTTGCTCCAAACACTGATGACGCCATTCAAGCAACAAATTTCTTCAGTTGCAGAATCTCATCTTACATAAATAGGGCAATATTCAAAGATTTTTCTTCTCTGTGTTTCTTTTTAAACACATAATTAGCTTGCCAACCAATGAGCCCCAACAGTGACTAACCCTAACCTAACCAAACCAATGAGCTCCAACAGTGACTAACCCTAACCCCAACCTTACCAAACCAATGAGCTCCAACAGTGACTAACCCTAACCCTAACCTTACCAAACGAATGAGCCCCAACAGTGACTAACCCTAACCCTAACCTTACCAAACCAATGAGCTCCAACAGTGACTAACCCTAACCTTACCAAACCAATGAGCTCCAACAGTGACTAACCCTAACCCTAACCTAACCAAACCAATGAGCCCCAACAGTGACTTACCCCAACCTTACCAAACCAATGAGTTCCAACAGTGACTTACCCTAACCCTAACCCTAAATAAAGTAATGGGGGTGAGACTGCAATCAGGCTTTTAAAAAGGTTCTCAGTTGTGTTACGTCCTGTCAGGCCTACTAATACCCTGTTTTTATTTTATGCATTTACCCTAACCCTAACCTAACCAAACCAATGAGCTCCAACAGTGACTAACCCTAACCTAACCAAACCAATGAGCTCCAACAGTGACTAACCCTAACCTAACCAAACCAATGAGCTCCAAAAGTGACTAACCCTAACCCTAACACTAACCTAATCAAACTAATGAGCTCCAACAGTGACTAACACTAACCTAACCAACCAATGAGCTCCAACAGTGACTAACCCTAACCTTACAAAACTAATGAGCTCCAACAGTGACTCAATGCTCATGTGATCCATGTCCCAATTAACGTAACCTTTATTTTCTTAAAAAGCAAACATCTATTTTCTTTTCAATTCTTCTTCAAGTCACGAATAAATTGTTCAGGAAATTTGAGGTTGACGTCGTCGGCTTCTTTAACAGAGAAAACAATAAAATAGTTCACCGCTTTTACTTTAAGTTATTCATTAAACTGCAAATTTTCATCCGAAGTTTATTATAAAAAGGAGGTTTTCAAAATGTTTTTTTTCACGAAGTTTCCAATGAGTTCTTTCTTATAGGATATGATGAAAATTTGACATTCACTTTGGTTAATTACCGTATATACTCGTTCTATAGCCCGTTCGTTCATAAGCCGACCCCCCTGTCAGGGGTATGAGAATCATTGTGAGTGAATGTTTATTGACTGGTATGAACTCCTGTCACGGAAATAATGTCTAGTGATGTTTGAGTGAACTTCTGGTCACACGGGGTGTGACGCCAGGGTCAGTTGAAACCAGTTTGGGGGGGGTTTATAAGGGACGAGTCGAGTCGAGCAAAAAGAGGAGTTGTTGGGTAGTTGGCGCAGAGTTGTGCAGGCGGAGCGGTCTGTGATAGACCGGGGAGTTATAGTAACACGGAGGGGACTCGGACCGAGTCGCACTTGGAGACTTTGTGTATATACGTGTAGCTGTAAGAGGACTTGGGCATGGGCCCAGGATGGTCGAGTCGGACCAAGGGCATGCTCGAATATTAATCCATTGGTAGATAGATGTATTTGATGTCTAAGCGGGACCGCCAGTTTATACAATTGTACATAGCAGAATAAACAGTGACTTGTACCCAAATATTGTGCCATCTCTTGTGTGTATGCAGCGGAGAGCAAGCAATAATCCACCAACGAATGAGACCCTAACATGGGGGCCCGTCCGGGATGCACACGAATCAGCACTAGCGGGGCATAGGTTAGTCAGGAAAACAAAGCATATCATAACGTCAGAGTTTTGTTTGCCAAAAATGAACAAAGACATCACGGAATATGTTAAGACATGTCCAATATGCCAGAAGGCTCGACCGCCGGGGAAGATTAAGCCGATAGAACTCGGGTACATGCAAATAATTGGAGCACCATTTAAGAAAGTTGCAATAGACATAGTGGGACCTCTACCAATGACCAATAACAGGAATAGGTACATCCTGACGCTAATTGATATGGCTACCAGGTGGCCGGAGGCAGTACCATTAAAGAAAGTCACTGCAGAGGACATATGTGAAGCTTTATACTCAATCTTCACTAGAATGGGATTCCCTGAAGAAATTTTGTCGGACAACGGACCTCAATTCTCGTCTGAATTGTACGTGCAGGTGTGGAGACTGCTTAACATCAAGAACAGCCACTCATCCATTTATCATCCCCAGTCCAATGGAATGGTGGAAAGATTAAATGGAACACTAAAGACGATGCTACGGAAAGTAGTTACAGAAGGGTTAGATAACTGGGATACTGTATTACAGTCGGTGCTATTCGCATATAGGGAAGTTCCCAATGAAACCACATTAATCTCACCTTATGAGTTAATGTTCGGCAGGAAGGTGAGAGAGCCGATGGCAATATTGAGAACGATATTTACACACGAAAGCACAGCAGATGAGATAAAAACTACGTATGATTATATTATTGAATTAAGAAATAAATTAAAAACAGGGCTGGAAAAGGCGCGAGCGAACACAGTAGCACAGACGGTCAAGAATAAGACGTACTATGACCGACATACAGTAAAGAGAGACATTCAGGTAGGAGACAAAGTATTACTCCTAAATCCGAAAAGAGGAAAAAAATTGGCATTATATTCAGAGGGCCCTTATGAAGTGACCAAAGTACTTTCAAAATACAATGTGGAGATAAAAAAGGGAAATCGGAAAAAAATTTACCACCTCAACAGAGTAACCAGGTTTATGGAGAGAAATCGTCAGAGCATCGGGGATGATAACAATGATAAAATTACGCACGGTGGGGCAGCAGTAGTAATAACTGAGGACAACGGAGAGGGGTGAGAATTTGTTGTACCCACAATAGAGGTAAAAGACAAGCACTCTGAGCTAGATATTAATATTGACTTAGAGAGAGCACAAAAAGACGAAATAAAAAAGATGGTAGAAGAATTCACAGAGGTGATTTCCGACATCCCAGGAAAAACAACAGTAGGACGAACATATAATCAAACTCGTGAACAAGAAACCAATAACCTTAAAACCGTACACATGGCAGGGAAATTAAAAGAAGAGATCAATCTAATGTTAAAGTTGGGGATCATAGAAGAATCAAAATCACCCTATTCTTCGCCCTTAGTCCTGATAAAAAAGAAAGATGGCTCAGTACGCACGTGTGTTGACTACAGAAAACTGAATAAGATAACGAGAACCGTAGCTGAAGTCATCCCAAACCCAGAGGATATACTGAACAACATGACACATTCAAGATATTTCAGTGAGTTAGATTTAACCAAGGGATACTGGCAAATACCCCTGCAAAAAGATAGCCAGGAATATACAGCGTTCCAAGGGCCCGATGCCCTATATCAATTTAAATACATGCCCTTCGGACTATCAACTGCCCCGGCAACATTTAACAGAATAATGAGGAAACTCTTTGGTCACTTAGATAAGGTAGAGACGTACTTTGATGACATATGTGTGCATACAGAGGACTGGGAGACACATATTAAGACACTTAGGGAAGTTTTTGAAACCCTGAAAGAAGCGGGATTTACAGTAAAACCAGGGAAAATGGAGATCGGGAAAAAGACCATTAATTTTTTGGGACACAGAATAGGAGGAGGACTACTGAAACCCGAGAGTGATAACGTACAGAAAGTTTTGAGAATAGAGAGACCTACCACGAAAAAACAGGTTAGAAGTTTAGTGGGTCTCATATCCTACTACAACAAATTCATACCAAACTTTTCAACACTAACAGCACCCCTAACAGACCTTACAAGAAAAGGTCAACCAAACAAGATCCGCTGGACAGATGAATGCCAACAGTCGCTAGATAGAATCCAGAAGTGGCTGAGTAGCGAACCCATATTAATATTACCTGACAATAACAGAACATTTATAGTGAGAACAGACGCGTCGATGAAAGGTATAGGGGCGTGCTTGTTACAATCCAGGAATAACACTCTACACCCAGTCAAATTTATGAGTAGGAAATTGATGGAAAGAGAAACGAGATATTCCACTATCGAGAGAGAATGTTTAGCAATAATATGGGCTGTCCAAAAATTGTCATATTATTTACTAGGGTCACAGTTTATCCTACAATGCGACCACCAAGCATTAAAATATTTGAATACAACAACATACACCAACTCGAGAATAACAAGGTGGTCACTAATACTCCAGGAGTTTAAGTTTGATGTCCAGTACATCAAGGGCGAAGAAAATGTCATAGCGGATTGTTTGTCTAGACTGGAGGGGAGGGAATAAGGAAAAGACAGTGACATAGAAATGGTCAGATATGACTACCCGGGAATAAACAGACAAGGACACGTGATCAGCACGGTACTGTTTGAATTGAGGAACACAGGCGACGATTATGAACTTCATAGCAGGGCAACATGACTCAGTTACACAAGTGTATTCATAGACACAAGGGGGACCGCGAGGGGTCAACAAGTACAATCCAATTGAGGTCAAATTTACTTTAACACGAGTTGGGGACAAACGTAATGCCCCACCCTCAAATACAGTGACTATGATTTTTTTTCTCATGATGAGGTGTTTTGTGATAGCCATGAGAGGTGATAAGGTATCGTTTTGGTTAGAACTTGCGGGGTCCGGGTAACCTCGTGTCATTTTTTTTATAACATGTATTGATGTGTCCTTGCTGCCAGTACTATACTGGGTATTGAGGACGTGTTTGGAGGGTCATGGCCATTGGGGTAATGATATAAGAAATGTTTCGCCCTGGAGATATCAGGACATTCTTGATTATAAGGATATGTATTGTTGATATGTTCTGCTGAAATTAATGTTCGTGATTTTGATGATGAAATGAATTGTGTTGATAATTATGAATATTGATGATTACGATATTGATTATGCATTGAGTATTTATGATTATGAATATGCTTTGAGATTGTTTGATGAGTATCATTTTAGGGTTGTAATGATACATAGGAGGACAATGACTGTTCGTACAGGGTCCCGCCATGGGGACGTTAAAGATACATAGAACAGTGACTGTTCCTTATAGGTCCCATGATGTGGACAGAGGTAGTTGTAATTAAGGACAGACTTAATTGCAATGTGGGGTATTATGATTATTTTTCAGGGCAGGTTGTTAAAGATAACATTCTCATGTATTCAACCTTGAATTTGTAAATATTTAACATGTTTGTGTGGGGCTGTAACAGTCCAATTTTTTAAAGATTATTTTAGAATGTTATGTAAATATGTAACAATGATATGTATTGATGACAATGTGCCCACGTTATGGGTGAGCACGATGAATTATGCTCGGACTGTTATAAATTTTCGTGATTTTCAAGATGTGTTGTGAGTGGGTGTGAAAGGACAGTGATTCCATACCCTGACTGTGTATGGATGTTGTAAATAGAAGATTCTACACGGTTGTAGAATCTAAGGGAAGAGGGGGGACATGTCAGGGGTATGAGAATCACTGTGAGTTAATGTTTGTTGACTGGTATGAACTTCTGTCACGGGAATAATGTCTAGTGATGTTTGAGTGAACTTCTGGTCACACGGGGTGTGACGCCAGGGTCAGTTGAGACCAGTTTGGGGGGTTTTATAAGGGACGAGTCGAGTCGAGCAAAAAGAGGAGTTGTTGGGTAGTTGGCGCAGAGTTGTGCAGGCGGAACGGTCTGTGATAGACCGGGGAGTTATAGTAACACGGAGGGGACTCGGACCGAGTCGCACTTGGAGACTTTGTGTATATACGTGTAGCTGTAAGAGGACTTGAGCATGTGCCCAGGACGGTCGAGTCGGACCGAGGGCATGCTCGAATATTAATCCATTGGTAGATAGATGTATTTGATGTCTAGGCGGGACCGCCAGTTTATACAATTGTACATAGCAGAATAAACAGTGACTTGTACCCAAATCTTGTGCCATCTCTTGTGTGTATGCAGCGGAGAGCAAGCAATAATCCACCAACGAATGAGACCCTAACACCCCCCCCCCACACACACACACACTTTTGGAAGAGAAAAGTATTAAAAGTGTTTAATCCGCTCGCAAGCAGAACCCTCAAAATAATAGGACAGCTTAAACAAAATGGTAATATTTTTTTTAAAACTGCAATCTAAATCGGTCATTATGAATGTTTACTTTGTACTGCCCATCTTTGTCTTTGTGCTCTTTGTTAGACAAGAGTTACCGGTATTTAAAAACAAAATTATTTGGTAAACAGTGACGAAAGCGCGTACATTAAAAATCGTTGTTGCAAACAAAATTTGTAAAACAATTTATTAAAAGGTTCACAAAAATAAATAAAATAATTAAATAAGGTAAGTGCAGATGCAGATATTATAGCTTCTGATAGAGCAGTCGAATCTTGTAGTTTGTAGAAAAGGAACTTGATGATCTACTATAACAACACCGATATTTAATATCCATACAGAAATACGTTAATGACCCGCTCGTAAGCCGTACCCAAATTTTCCACCTAGAATGTGTCCAAAGAAGGTTGGCTTGCGAACGAGTATATACGGTACTGACCGTTTTTCCTCTCACGTGACTAGAAAGTGGGAGTTCCCTTGCCTTTGTTGTTTCCATTCACTACTCTCCCAAGATGGCCGAATCAGTGGTGCACACCAAATGTTCTGAATGGCGTAGATATAAAGACAGGACCTTTTTTCTATGACCATAAATGGCCCGCTTATGTTTAGGTCTTAACCATTAGGCTTAATTGCATTTATAATAATAAAATTAAATAAACAAAAACAAAGAAATTAGTTTTTAAGATCGCAAAATATTTAACGTGAAAGGTGAAAAAAGTCCTGAAAATCTACCCAGATTGAAAGTATATATTTAATTTGTATCATCATGACTAACTGAAATCCTGAAAATCTCCCCATATTGAAAGTATATATTTGAATCATGACTAACTGAAATCCTGAAAATTTCCCCCAGATTGAAAGTAAATATCTATATCATCATGACTAACTAAATCCTGAAAATCTCCCCATATTGAAAGTATATATTTAATTTGTATCATCATGACTCACTAAATCCTGAAATCTCTCCCAGATTGAACGATAACAGAAAGCTGCGCCAACATAATGATGAGAAAAATATTGTGTCTTTGAAAACAAGTTCATCTGCATCACGGGGTGGAGAACACACTGCCGAGGACGAGGACAATGAGATCGCCTTGAATCTTGACCACTGCAGCGCTGTAGACAGTGACCGCTACTCCAACTACTCAGAAAAATCCACCAAGTCTGCAAAGTCCAACAAGTCTAAGAAACTTGATTTTTTAATTGTAGAAGAAGATTTCAACAATTAAAAATCAAAATTACCCATGCAGATTGAAAAGTTGCAATCAGTAACTACCTTTAACGGCAATATTTCATTAACAAATCGAAATAAAAGTTATTTAAAAAGAGAAAAAAAAATATATAAAAGCAGAAATCTATATTTCTTTAAGATAAGACTTCCCTACCAACCCCCTCAAATGTAGTATGAATTGTTTTTCAGAATGTATAATACAGTACGACCCCGTTAAGTCGCGGTCGTCTGGGTGCAAATTTATGTAATCGAGACTTAGGTGAATCGCGATTTATCGTAACTTAGTAAAGATTTCTGTGCTGTTCTATATTTTTCCCTTGACATTCCCCTCTCACTCTCCATATTATCAACAAACTCCCGAATTCTAGTTTCATTCTTTAACCAGCCTCGTAGGGTAGACTCTGCAAAATTAAGTTTCTTGCATATATCTGCTAGTTTTGCACCTTTCCGAATTCTCTCAATTATATTAAGTTTTTCCTCGATAGTATAAGCCTTTAGCTTACGTGTTGGTTTTTCCAGCTCTTTCGCAAAATGACATTTTAGACAAAACAATAATTTTCAACAAGTAACAACTACCACGGCAAACAGAAACATTAAATCGCTGGAAAATCATACGTACGTATTATTTATTGATATTTAACGTCAAAAGATTTGGAAGCCATGGAATTTCCGCTACTTAGCCAATTTCATAAAATATCGAAACGTGACTTAACGGGGTCGCACTGTACTAGCATTAAAAAAAATTAATTCAGTCTAAAACATAAAAATAGCCATTCATTGTTTTGGACTTTTTCTAACTAGAAGCCATAAGAAATTAGCCGCGTTGATGGCTGATATTGTCATATTCGGCTATTAGTTTTGAATTCCCATCGGTCATATTAATTTTAATAAATACTGTGAATCTTGATATAAAAAACTAGTTAAATTTTCATTAAACACAAAGATAAAATGATGCCTTTGTTTTTTATTTGTTGTTAAGCAAGTCTCCAAAAACTCTGACTTTATAAAAAAAATGTTTAAGGAAGTGGGGGCGGCGGGGGGGGGGTCAATTTCAGCCACTTGTTTGTCATATCAGTCCTTATTTATAAATGGCAATTTAAAAAACAGCTTAAAGTAAAGGCTTAATTTAAGGGTACGCAGTAAGATTTTAGGCCAAAAATCCTTTCCACCTGATAATTTTAAACTGAAAAATAGGGGTCTACCGATATGCATTTTTCCGATATTACCTATATTTTTTTTGCCGATATGAGTATTTGTTAGGACAAAAACCAGCGGTCATATTTGATGACGTCATTCTTAAATTTATCACTCGTAATTATTCATCTTTCAAATTAGGGGACTACCGATATTCATTTTTGATGATATTACCAATATTTTTTGATGATATTACCAATATTTTTTTTCCTATATGAAAGCTGATATGAGTATTTGTTGGGACAAAAACCAGCGGTTTTATTTGATGACGTCATTCTTAAATTTATCACTCCTGATTATTTATATTTTATATTAGGGGTGTACCGATATGCATTTTGCAAATATTTTTTTCCGATATTAGTATTTGTTAAGACCAAAAAAAAACAACAGCGGTCATATTTGATGACGTCATTCTTAAATTTATCACTCGTTATTATTTATATTTTGTAATTTAGGGGTCTACCGATATACATTTTTGCCGATATTACCGATATTTTTTTCCGATATGAGTATTTGTTAGGAAAAAAACAGCGGTCATATTTGATGACGTCATGTGTAATTATTTATATTTTATAATTTAGGGGTCTACACTCTACCGATATCCAGTTATGCCGATATTACCGATTTATTAATTTTTTTCCGAAACGAAGTTTCTGATGTGTTTACAAGTTCCAGATCATGACCTACATAGGACTCATGACAAAACGAACCGTCCTTTATGAAAATGTACAAGCAAAATTAGGTACTCCTTTTGAAACTTCAACTTTTGACTGAAAAACTCTGCTTTGCTATTTATCAAAACTATTTAATGCTGCATATCAACATTTAGGTAATTTAAAAAGAAATATGTTTCTAATATTAAAAAGTAAGACAAAATTAACACCAAAAAAATAAATAAAAATAACCTTTAGGGATATTATTGCATGTTTATGTAAAACAAAAGGAACAACACTTTTTTTGTGTGCTTTACTTACCAGCTCATAAATCAGGTAAAAATAACCCAATCAAGTTCATAATTCTAACACATAACTTAAATAAATCTAAATCTAAAACAGCTGGAAAGTTTCATTGCAGTAGTTCCAGAAATTATTAATTTATGAATTTTGTCCCATGACACGTTTCATTTGTTTTTTTAGAATTCAACAATAAAATAGTTATACATGTACTCTTATATTTACACATATTTACAAAAAAGTAAATTTTCGTAATCACGGTCCACACTGATTCTTCAAATTTTTCGTCATTTGAACTAAATTTGTCCATTCAAATCAATTTATTTGCTTGATCATCAGTCATAGATCGAAAAAATAATAGATTTGTACCAGGAGTAGAACTCAATGAAGCTATTTTGATCAGCTGTTTTTTGTTTACAAAATTTGTTAACTGAAAAAAACAAGCACAAAATACACTAAACATCGTCTAATCCTTTCGAAATTTCACACAACGGAAGTTGAAACTCTTCTGAATAAAAGTTTTATAAGCTAAGAATAAATTAGTTGAATGGAAAGGTCGGATTACTAATAAAATGAAACAAACCATCGGTGACGCAGAGAGTGGCTAAAAGTACACGGTTAAAATCGCGGTGACGCACACTGCTGTGAATCTTATTAAAGGGGTCAAATAGATATGTATGTGTCATGTATGAACAAAATGTTAATTTCTTTTGTCTTTTAAAACCACCCCGCCCGCATTACCCCACGTATTACAGTTCTAAAAATAAATGACAAGCAATCATGTTTATCTGATAAAAGATATTTTCAACAATGTCGTCAATTATTGATAATCCTCGTTAGAATAATTGTTTGTACTGATAGAAATTATTAAATTTCCTGATAGAATGTACTGATAGAAATTATTGATTGTACTGGTATGAATTATTGATTTCACTGATATGAATGATTGAATTTACTAAAAGAAAGTATTGATTTAACTTCATACATCTCAAGAAAAAAATAAAATCATCTCATACATCTCAGGAAAAAAAGAAAATCTGCTCATACATCTCAAGAAAAAAAATCTTCTCATACATCTCAAGAAAAAAATAAAATCTTCTCATACATCTCAAGAAAAAAATAAAATCTTTTCATACATCTCAAGAAGATAATAAAATCTTGTCATACATCTCAAGAAAAAAATAAAATCTTCTCATAGATCTCAAGAAAAAAATAAAATCTTCTCATACATCTCAAGAAAATAATAAAATCTTCTTATACATTTAAAGAAAAAAATAAAATCTTCTCATAGATATCAAGAAAAAAAAATTAAATCTTCTCATAAATCTCAAGAAAAAAATAAAATCTTCTCATACATCTCAAGAAAAAAATAAAATCTTTTCATACATCTCAAGAAGATAATAAAATCTTCTCATACATCTCAAGAAAATAAATGGAATAAATGTAATTCAATAAAACTACACCAATCAGCGGCTAACTTCCAACAAACTTTCCTAAGTAAATTTAACACAAATAGCCCAGTAGAAGAAATTTGGAAAGATATAAAAACAAATCTAAAAACTATAATGGTTGAGAATGTTCCAACAAAACTAACATCAAATAAAATTAACAAATGCTGGTTCAATTCTAGATTGAAAAAGCTATGCAAACAAAAAGAGAACTTATTTAAGAAATATAAAGCTACCTATTCATATAGGATACACAAAAAATACTTAAAGATTAAACACCTCCAAAATGAATATATAAACAATGTAATTACCAAAGATAACAATAAAAACTTATGGTCCTTTATCAAATCTAAAAAAATGGAACCTTCAGGAATAGCCACACTAAAAGGCTCAAATAATAAAACCTATAATGATAATGAAACTAAAGCTAATACCCTTAACACATATTTTGCATCATCTTTTTCTGCCTCAGGCGACAAGGAAGTTTTAATAAATTTAAATAAAATGGCGGAAATAGGTAACATAATCGTAGATGAGATAGGTATACATTCACTCCTAAAAAACTTAAAAATAAACAAAGCTACTGGCCCAGATGATTTGCCTGCAAGATTATTAAAAGAACTAAGCAATGAACTGTCCCCAATCCTTGTAGTTCTCTTTCAAGCCTCTCTAAACCAGGGTAAAGTGCCCCAGGATTGGAAATTAGCTAACGTAACTCCACTCTTTAAGAAAGGGGATAAATCAGACCCTGGTAATTACAGGCCTGTATCACTTACTAGTATCACCTGTAAATTACTAGAACACATAATATATAGTAGAATAGTTAACCACCTTGACAAATATAATGCCCTATGCCCACATCAACACGGCTTTAGAAAAAACAGATCATGTGAAACACAATTAATAGGTTTAATAGATGAACTATCAAAAGGCTTAGACAAAAATGATCAAATAGATACAATATTACTAGACTTCTCAAAAGCATTTGACAAAGTTCACCACCTTAGTTTACTTAAAAAACTTAACTACTTTGGAATCTCAGGTTCCTTACATCACTGGATCCAAGACTTCCTTTTGGGCAGGGAGCAAACTGTAATAATTAATGGATCTAAATCTGCACCAATAAAGGTTAACTCAGGAGTTCCACAAGGAACTGTGCTAGGCCCCTTACTCTTTTTAATTTATATAAATGATTTACCCAACAACATCTCAACAGGTACAAAAGTTAGGTTATTTGCTGATGATTGTATAATCTATAGAACAATAAAATCAGAACAAGACAGAAAAATTTTACAAAAAGACTTTGATGAATTGATAAAATGGGAAACTAACTGGAGCATGTCTTTCCACCCAGAAAAGTGTCAACTGTTAAGAGTAACAAAGAAAAAGAAACAAATAAATTCAAAATATTACATTCATGGAAAAGAACTGACCCAAACTAAAGATGCAAAATACTTAGGAGTCTTAATAAATGAGAAACTATCATGGAATCCCCATGTCAATGAAGTTATTAAAAAATCAAACAAAACCTTAGGCTTTATAAAAATAAACTTTAACAAATGTAATAGAGATATAAAACTATAAATGCTACCTCACTTTGGTGAGACCTGTACTAGAATATGCATCTTCTGTATGGGACCCATCCACCAAAGAAAACATTGATAAACTAGAACAAATTCAAAAAAGAGCTGCCAGATTCATTACTGGAGAATATTCGAAACTGACAAGAATAACACCATTAGTTAAATCATTAAACCTTGAAACACGAGAGGATAGAAGAACCAAAAGCAAAGTAGTAATCATACATAAAGCAATTAATTCTAATTTAGAAATCTAACACATAGATAACTTAATACAACTCTCAGATAGACATAAGGATAAAAACACCTTTCTTATTCCGTATGCAAGAACAAACACATACAAGTTTTCCTTCTTCCCGTCCGGAATTCGGGCGTGGAATGGGTTGCCTGAAGAATCCAGGAAAACCAACACTTTATCAGCATTTAAATCTCTAATAAAAATGCAGGACTAAACACAAACCATAGATAAGCGTAGGACGCAATAATCTTCTGTATAGAAGGAGCGTCTGTAAACAGATAAGATAAGAAAATAATAAAATCTTCTTATACATCTAAAGAAAAAAATATAATCTTTTCAGACATCTCAAGAAAAAAATAAAATATTCTCATTCATCTCAAGAAAAAAAATAAAATCTTCTCATTTATCTCAAGAAAAATATAAAATCATACATCTCAAGAAAAAAAAATCTTCTCATACATCTCAAGAAAAAAAGAAAATCTACTCATACATCTCGAGAAAAAAAGAAAATCTTCTCATACATCTCAAAACCAAAAAGAAAATCTTCTCACACATCTCAAAAACAAAATATAATCTTCTCATACATCTAATGAAAAAAATATAATCTTCTCGATTATCTCAAGAAAAAAAGAAAATCTTCTCACACATCTCAAAAACAAAATATAATCTTCTCATACATCTAATGAAAATAATAAAATCTTCTCGATCATCTCAAGAAAAAAATAAAATATTCTCATACATCTCAAGAAAAAAATATAATCTTGTCATACATCTCAAGACAAAAATATAATCTTCTCAGACATATCAACAAAAATATAAAAAATTCTCATACATCTCAAGAAAAAAATAAAATCTTCTCATACATCTCAAGAAAAAAATAAAATCTTCTCATACATCTCAAGAAAAAAATAAAATCTTCTCATACATCTCAAGAAAAAAATAAAATCTTCTCATACATCTCAAGAGAAAAATAAAATCTTCTCATACATCTCAAGAAATAAAGTAAATCTTCTCATACATCTCAAGAAAAAAAGAAAATCTCCTCATACATCTCAAGAAAAAAAGAAAATCTTCTCGAACATCTCAAGAAAAAAATATAATCTTCTCATACATCTCAAGAAAAAAAGAAAATCATCTCATACATCTCAAGAAAAAAAGAAAATCTTCTCATACATCTCAAGAAAAAAAGAAAATCTTTTGATACACCTCAAGAAGATAAAAAAAGTTTGTCATACATTTCAAGAAAAAAATATAATCTTCTCATACATCTCAAGAACAAAATAAAATCTTCTCATAGATCTCAAGAAAAAAATAAAATCTTCTTATACATTTAAAGAAAAAAATAAAATCTTCTCATACATCTCAAGAAAAAAATAAAATCTTCTTATACATCTAGAGAAAAAAACATAATCTTCTCATACATCTAATGAAAAAAAAATCTTCTCGAACATCTCAAGAAAAAAATAAAATCTTCTCATACATCTCAAGAAAAAAAGAAAATCTTCTCATACATCTCAAGAAAAAAAGAAAATCTTTTGATACATCTCAAGAAGATAATAAAATCTTGTCATACATCTCAAGAAAAAAATAAAATCTTCTTATACATCTAAAGAAAAAAAGAAAATCTTCTCATACATCTCAAGAAAAAAAAATCTTCTCATACATCTCAAGAAAAAAATAAAATCTTCTTATACATCTAAAGAAAAAAATATAATTCTCTCAGACATCTCAAGAAAAAAATAAAATCTTCTCATACATCTCAAGAAAAAAGAAAATCTTCTCATACATCTCAAGAGAAAAATAAAATCTTCTCATACATCTCAAGAAAAAAAGAAAATCTTCTCATACATCTCAAGAAAAAAATATAAATCTTCTCATACATCTCAAGAAAAAAATAATATCTTCTCATACATCTCAAGAAAAAAATAAAATCTTCTCATACATCTCAAGAAAAAAATAAAATCTTCTCATACATCTCAAGAAAAAAATATAATCGTGTCATACATCTCAAGACAAAAATATAATCTTCTCAGACATCTCAAGAAAAATATATAATCTTCTCATACATCTCAAGAAAAAAATAAAATCTTCTCATACATCTCAAGAAAAAAATAAAATCTTCAAATACATCTCAAGAAAAAAAGAAAATCTTCTCATACATCTCAAGAAAAAAATAAAATCTTCTCATACATCTCAAGAAAAAAATAAAATCTTCTTATACATCTAAAGAAAAAAAGAAAATCTTCTCATACATCTCAAGAAAAAACAGAAAATCTTCTCATACATCTCAAGAGAAAAAGAAAATCTCCTCATACATCTCAAGAAAAAAAGAACATCCTCTCGGACATCTCAAGAAAAAAATAAAATCTTCTCATACATCTCAAGAAAAAAAGAAAATCATCTCATACATCTCAAGAAAAAAAGAAAATCTCCTCATACATCTCAAGAAAAAATAAAATCTTTCTGATACATCTCAAGAAGAAAATAAAATCTTGTCATACATCTCAAGAAAAAAATAAAATCTTCTCATACATCTCAAGAAAAAAATAAAATCTTCTCATACATCTCAAGAAAAAATAAAATCTTCTCATACATCTCAAGAAAAAAATAAAATCTTCTCATACATCTCAAGAAAAAAATAAAATCTTCTCATACATCTCAAGAAAAAAATATAAATCTTCTCATACATCTCAAGAAAAAAATAAAATCTTCTCATACATCTCAAGAAAAAAGTAAAATCTTCTCACACATCTCAAGAAAAAAAGAAAATCTTCTCATACATCTCAAGAAAAAAAGAAAATCTCCTCATACATCTCAAGAAAAAAAGAAAATCTTCTCACATATCTCAAAAACAAAATATAATCTTCTCATACATCTAAAGAAAAAAATAAAATCTTCTCGATTATCTCAAGAAAAAAATAAAATCTTCTCATACATCTCAAGAAAAAAAGAAAATCTTCTCATACATCTCAAGAAAAAATAAAATCTTCTCATACATCTCAAGAAAAAAAGAAAATCTTCTCATACATCTCAAGAAAAAAAGAAAATCTTCTCATACATCTCAAGAAAAAAATAAAATCTTCTCATACATCTCAAGAAAAAAATAAAATCTTCTCATACATCTCAAGAAAAAAATAAAATCTTCTCATACATCTCAAGAAAAAAAGAAAATCTTCTCATACATCTAAAGAAAAAAATAAAATCTTCTCATACATCTCAAGAAAAAAATAAAATCTTCTCATACATCTCAAGAAAAAAATAAAATCTTCTCATACATCTCAAGAAAAAAATAAAATCTTCTCATACATCTAAAGAAAAAAATAAAATCTTCTCATACATCTCAAGAAAAAAATAAAATCTTCTCATACATCTCAAGAAAAAAAGTAAAATCTTCTCATACATCTCAAGAAAAAAAGAAAATCTTCTCATACATCTCAAGAAAAAAAGAAAATCTTCTCACACATCTCAAAAACAAAATATAATCTTCTCATACATCTAAAGAAAAAAATAAAATCTTCTCGATTATCTCAAGAAAAAAATAAAATCTTCTCATACATCTCAAAGAAAAAATAGAAAATCTTCTCATACATCTCAAGAAAAAAATAAAATCTTCTCATACATCTCAAGAAAAAAATAAAATCTTCTCATACATCTCAAGAAAAAAAGAAAATCTTCTCATACATCTCAAGAAAAAAGAAAATCTTCTCATACATCTCAAGAAAAAAATAAAATCTTCTCATACATCTCAAGAAAAAAATAAAATCTTCTCATACATCTCAAGAAAAAAATAAAATCTTCTCATACATCTCAAGAAAAAAAGAAAATCTTCTCATACATCTCAAGAAAAAAAGAAAATCTTCTCATACATCTCAAAAAAAAATATAATCTTCTCATACATCTAAAGAAAAAATAAAATCTTCTCATACATCTCAAGAAAAAAATAAAATCTTCTCATACATCTCAAGAAAAAAATAAAATCTTCTCATACATCTCAAGAAAAAAAGAAAATCTTCTCATACATCTCAAGAAAAAAGAAAATCTTCTCATACATCTCAAGAAAAAAAGAAAATCTTCTCATACATCTCAAGAAAAAATAAAATCTTCTCATACATCTCAAGAAAAAAAGAAAATCTTCTCATACATCTCAAAAATAAAATCTTCTCATACATCTCAAGAAAAAAGAAAATCTTCTCATACATCTCAAGAAAAAAAGAAAATCTTCTCATACATCTCAAGAAAAAAATATAATCTTCTCATACATCTCAAGAAAAAATAAAATCTTCTCATACATCTCAAGAAAAAAATAAAATCTTCTCATACATCTCAAGAAAAAAATAAAATCTTCTCATACATCTAAAGAAAAAATAAAATCTTCTCAGACATCTCAAGAAAATAATAAAATCTTCTCATACATCTCAAGAAAAAAGTAAAATCTTCTCACACATCTCAAGAAAAAAAGAAAATCTTCTCATACATCTCAAGAAAAAAAAATCTCCTCATACATCTCAAGAAAAAAAGAAAATCTTCTCACATATCTCAAAAACAAAATATAATCTTCTCATACATCTAAATAAAATAATAAAATCTTCTCGATTATCTCAAGAAAAAAATAAAATCTTCTCATAGATCTCAAGAAAAAAATTTAAATCTTCTCATACATCTCCAGAAAAAAATATAATCGTGTCATACATCTCAAGACAAAAATATAATCTTCTCAGACTTTTAAACAAAAATATAAAATCTTCTCATACATCTCAAGAAAAAAATAAAATCTTCTCATACATCTTAAGAAAAAAAAGAAATCTTCTCATACATCTCAAGAAAAAAATAAAATCTTCTCAAAGATCTCAAGAAAAAAATAAAATCTTCTTATACATTTAAAGAAAAAAATTAAATCTTCTCATACATCTCAAGAAAAAAAAACTTCTCATACATCTCAAGAAAAAAAGAAAATCTTTTCATACATCTCAAGAAAAAAATAAAATCTTCTTATACATCTAAAGAAAATAATATAATCTTCTCAGACATCTCAAGAAAATAATAATATCTTCTCATACATCTCAAGAAAAAAGTAAAATCTTCTCACACATCTCAAGAAAAATAGAAAATCTTCTCATACATCTCAAGAAAAAAATAAAATCTTCAAATACATCTCAAGAAAAAAAGAAAATGTTCTCATACATCTCAAGAAAAAAATAAAATCTTCTCCTACATCTCAAGAAAAAAATAAAATCTTCTTATACATCTAAAGAAAAAAAGAAAATCTTCTCATACATCTCAAGAAAAACAGAAAATCTTCTCATACATCTCAAGAGAAAAAGAAAATCTCCTCATACATCTCAAGAAAAAAAGAACATCCTCTCGGACATCTCAAGAAAAAAATAAAATCTTCTCATAAATCTCAAGAAAAAAGGGAAAATCATCTCATACATCTCAAGAACAAAAGAAAATCTCCTCATACATCTCAAGAAAAAATAAAATCTTTTGATACATCTCAAGAAGATAATAAAATCTTGTCATACATCTCAAGAAAAAAATAAAATCTTCTCATACATCTCAAGAAAAAAATAAAATCTTCTCATACATCTCAAGAAAAAATAAAATCTTCTCATACATCTCAAGAAAAAAATAAAATCTTCTCATACATCTCAAGAAAAAAATAAAATCTTCTTATACATCTAAAGAAAAAAATATAATCTTCTCAGACATCTCAAGAAAAAAATAAAATCATCTCATACATCTCAAGAAAAAGTAAAATTTTTCACACATCTCAAGAAAAAAAGAAAATCTTCTCATACATCTCAAGAAAAACAGAAAATCTCCCCATACATCTCAAGAAAATAAGAAAATCTTCTCACATATCTCAAAAACAAAATATAATCTTCTCATACATCTAAAGAAAATAATAAAATCTTCTCGATTATCTCAAGAAAAAAATAAAATCTTCTCATACATCTCAAGAAAAAAAGAAAATCTTGTCATACATCTCAAGAGAAAAATAAAATCTTCTTATACATCTCAAGAAAAAAAGAAAATCTTCTCATACATCTCAAGAAAAAAAGAAAATCTTTTGATACATCTCAAGAAGATAATAAAATCTTGTCATACATCTCAAGAAAAAAATAAAATCTTCTCATACATCTCAAGAAAAAAATAAAATCTTCTCATAGATCTCAAGAAAAAAAGAAAATCTTCTCATACATTTAAAGAAAAAAATAAAATCTTCTCATACATCTCAAGAAAAAATAAAATCTTCTCATACATCTCAAGAAAAAAATAAAATCTTCTCAGACATCTCAAGAAAAAAATAAAATCTTCTTATACATCTAAAGAAAAAAATATAATCTTCTCAGACATCTCAAGAAAAAAATAAAATCTTCTCATACATCTCAAGAAAAAGTAAAATCTTCTCACACATCTTAAGAAAAAGAGAAAATCTTCTCATACATCTCAAGAAAAAAAGAAAATCTTCTCACATATCTCAAAAACAAAATAAAATCTTCTCATACATCTAAAGAAAATAATAAAATCTTCTCGATTATCTCAAGAAAAAAATTAAATCTTCTCATACATCTAAAGAAAATAGAAAATCTTCTCATACATCTCAAGAAAAAAAGAAAATCTTCTCATACATCTTAAGAGAAAAATAAAATCTTCTTATACATCTCAAGAAAAAAAGAAAATCTTCTCATACATCTTAAGAAAAAAGAAAATCTCCTCATACATCTCAAGAAAAAAAGAAAATCTTTTCATACATCTCAAGAAAAAAATAAAATCTTCTTATACATCTAAAGAAAATAATATAATCTTCTCAGACATCTCAAGAAAATAATAATATCTTCTCATACATCTCAAGAAAAAAGTAAAATCTTCTCACACATCTCAAGAAAAATAGAAAATCTTCTCATACATCTCAAGAAAAAAAAATCTCCTCATACATCTCAAGAAAAAAAGAAAATCTTGCTACATATCTCAAAAACAAAATATAATCTTCTCATACATCTAAAGAAAAAAATTAAATCTTCTCATACATCTCAAGAAATAAATAAAATCTTCTCATAGATCTCAAGAAAAAAATAAAATCTTCTCATACATCTCAAGAAAAAAATATAATCGTGTCATATATCTCAAGACAAAAATATAATCTTCTCAGACTTTTAAACAAAAAAATAAAATCTTCTCATACATCTCAAGAAAAAAATAAAATCTTCTCATACATCTCAAGAAAAAAATAAAATCTTCTCATACATATCAAGAAAAAAATAGAATCTTCTCATACATCTCAAGAAAAAAATCAAATCTTCTCATACATCTCAAGAAAAAATGTAATCGTTTCATACATCTCAAGACAAAAATAAAATCTTCTCAGACATCTCAAGAAAAATATAAAATCTTCTCATATTGCTCAAGAAAAAAATAAAATCTTCTCATACATCTCAAGAAAAAAATAAAATCTTCTCATACATCTCAAGAAAAAAAGAAAATGTTCTCATACATCTCAAGAAAAAAATAAAATCTTCTCCTACATCTCAAGAAAAAAATAAAATCTTCTTATACATCTAAAGAAAAAAAGAAAATCTTCTCATACATCTCCAAAAAAAAAGAAAATCTTCTCATACATCTCAAGAGAAATATAAAATCTTCACCTACATCTCAAGAAAAAAATAAAATCTTCTTATACATCTAAAGAAAAAAAGAAAATCTTCTCGAACATCTCAAGAAAAAAATAAAATCTTCTGATACATCTCAAGAAAAAAAGAAAATCATCTCATACATCTCAAGAAAAATAGAAAATCTTCTCATACATCTCACGAAAAAAAGAAAATCTTTTGATACATCTCAAGAAGATAATAAAATCTTGTCATACATCTCAAGAAAAAAATAAAATCTTCTCATACATCTCAAGAACAAAATAAAATCTTCTCAAAGATCTCAAGAAAAAAATAAAATCTTCTTATACATCTAAAGAAAAAAATATAATCTTCTCATACATCTAATGAAAAGAAAAACCTTCTCGAACATCTCAAGAAAAAGTAAAATCTTCTCATACATCTCAAGAAAAAAAGAAAATCATATCATACATCTCAAGGAAAAAAGAAAATCTTCTCATGCATCTCAAGAAAAAAAAATCTTTTGATACATCTCAAGAAGATAATAAAATCTTCTCATACATCTCAAGAAAAAAAAACAACTTCTCATACATCTCAAGAAAAAAAGAAAATCTTTTCATACATCTCAAGAAAAAAATAAAATCTTCTTATACATCTAAAGAAAATAATATAATCTTCTCAGACATCTCAAGAAAATAATAATATCTTCTCATACATCTCAAGAAAAAGTAAAATCTTCTCACACATCTCAAGAAAAATAGAAAATCTTCTCATACATCTCAAGAAAAAGTAAAATCTTCTCACACATCTTAAGAAAAAGAGAAAATCTTCTCATACATCTCAAGAAAAAAAGAAAATGTCCTCATACATCTCAAGAAAAAAAGAAAATCTTCTCACATATCTCAAAAACAAAATATAATCTTCTCATACATCTAAAGAAAATAATAAAATCTTCTCGATTATCTCAAGAAAAAAATAAAATCTTCTCATACATCTAAAGAAAATAGAAAATCTTCTCATACATCTCAAGAAAAAAAGAAAATCTCATACATCTCAAGAGAAAAATAAAATCTTCTTATACATCTCAAGAAAAAAAGAAAATCTTCTCATACATCTTAAGAAAAAAGAAAATCTCCTCATACATCTCAAGAAAAAAAGAAAATCTTCTCGAATATATCAAAAAATAAAATCTTCTCATACATCTCTCAAGAAAAAAATAAAATCTTCTTATACATCTAAAGAAAAAAGAAAATGTCCTCATACATCTCAAGAAAAAAAGAAAATCTTCTCACATATCTCAAAAACAAAATATAATCTTCTCATACATCTAAAGAAAATAATAAAATCTTCTCGATTATCTCAAGAAAAAAATAAAATCTTCTCATACATCTAAAGAAAATAGAAAATCTTCTCATACATCTCAAGAAAAAAAGAAAATCTTCTCATACATCTCAAGAGAAAAAGAAAATCTTCTTATACATCTCAAGAAAAAAAGAAAATCTTCTCATACATCTTAAGAAAAAATAAAATCTCCTCATACATCTCAAGAAAAAAAGAAAATCTTCTCGAATATCTCAAAAATAAAATATAATCTTCTCATACATCTAAAGAAAATAATAAAATCTTCTCGATTATCTCAAGAAAAAAATAAAATCTTCTCATACATCTAAAGAAAATAGAAAATCTTCTCATACATCTCAAGAAAAAAAGAAAATCTTCTCATACATCTCAAGAGAAAAATAAAATCTTCTTATACATCTCAAGAAAAAAAGAAAATCTTCTCATACATCTTAAGAAAAAAGAAAATCTCCTCATACATCTCAAGAAAAAAAGAAAATCTTCTCGAATATATCAAAAAATAAAATCTTCTCATACATCTCTCAAGAAAAAAATAAAATCTTCTTATACATCTAAAGAAAAAAGAAAATGTCCTCATACATCTCAAAAAAAAAGAAAATCTTCTCACATATCTCAAAAACAAAATATAATCTTCTCATACATCTAAAGAAAATAATAAAATCTTCTCGATTATCTCAAGAAAAAAATAAAATCTTCTCATACATCTAAAGAAAATAGAAAATCTTCTGATACATCTCAAGAAAAAAAGAAAATCTTCTCATACATCTCAAGAGAAAAAGAAAATCTTCTTATACATCTCAAGAAAAAAAGAAAATCTTCTCATACATCTTAAGAAAAAATAAAATCTCCTCATACATCTCAAGAAAAAAATAAAATCTTCTCGAATATCTCAAAAATAAAATCTTCTCATACATCTCAAGAAAAAAGGAAAATCATCTCATACATCTCAAGAAAAAAAGAAAATCTTCTTATACATTTAAAGAAAAAAATATAATCTTCTCATACATCTCAAAGAAAAAATAAAATCTTCTCATACATCTCAAGAAAAAAATAAAATCTTCTCATACATCTCAAGAAAAAAATAAAATCTTCTTATACATCTAAAGAAAAAATATAATCTTCTAAGACATCTCAAGAAAATAATAAAATCTTCTCATAAATCTCAAGAAAAAGTAAAATCTTCTCACACATCTCAAGAAAAAAAGAAAATCTTTTCATACATCTCAAGAAAAAAAAATCTCCTCATACATCTCAAGAAAAAAAGAAAATCTTCTCACATATCTCAAAAACAAAATATAATCTTCTCATACATCTAAATAAAATAATAAAATCTTCTCGATTATCTCAAGAAAAAAATAAAATCTTCTCATAGATCTCAAGAAAAAAATTTAAATCTTCTCATACATCTCCAGAAAAAAATATAATCGTGTCATACATCTCAAGACAAAAATATAATCTTCTCAGACTTTTAAACAAAAATATAAAATCTTCTCATACATCTCAAGAAAAAAATAAAATCTTCTCATACATCTTAAGAAAAAAAAGAAATCTTCTCATACATCTCAAGAAAAAAATAAAATCTTCTCAAAGATCTCAAGAAAAAAATAAAATCTTCTTATACATTTAAAGAAAAAAATTAAATCTTCTCATACATCTCAAGACTTCTCATACATCTCAAGAAAAAAAGAAAATCTTTTCATACATCTCAAGAAAAAAATAAAATCTTCTTATACATCTAAAGAAAATAATATAATCTTCTCAGACATCTCAAGAAAATAATAATATCTTCTCATACATCTCAAGAAAAAGTAAAATCTTCTCACACATCTCAAGAAAAATAGAAAATCTTCTCATACATCTCAAGAAAAAAAAATCTCCTCATACATCTCAAGAAAAAAAGAAAATCTTGCTACATATCTCAAAAACAAAATATAATCTTCTCATACATCTAAAGAAAAAAATTAAATCTTCTCATACATCTCAAGAAATAAATAAAATCTTCTCATAGATCTCAAGAAAAAAATAAAATCTTCTCATACATCTCAAGAAAAAAATATAATCGTGTCATATATCTCAAGACAAAAATATAATCTTCTCAGACTTTTAAACAAAAAAATAAAATCTTCTCATATATCTCAAGAAAAAAATAAAATCTTCTCATACATCTCAAGAAAAAAATAAAATCTTCTCATACATATCAAGAAAAAAATAGAATCTTCTCATACATCTCAAGAAAAAAATCAAATCTTCTCATACATCTCAAGAAAAAATGTAATCGTTTCATACATCTCAAGACAAAAATAAAATCTTCTCAGACATCTCAAGAAAAATATAAAATCTTCTCTTATTGCTCAAGAAAAAAATAACATCTTCTCATACATCTCAAGAAAAAAATAAAATCTTCTCATACATCTCAAGAAAAAAAGAAAATGTTCTCATACATCTCAAGAAAAAAATATAATCTTCTCCTACATCTCAAGAAAAAAATAAAATCTTCTTATACATCTAAAGAAAAAAAGAAAATCTTCTCATACATCTCCAAAAAAAAAGAAAATCTTCTCATACATCTCAAGAGAAATATAAAATCTTCACCTACATCTCAAGAAAAAAATAAAATCTTCTTATACATCTAAAGAAAAAAAGAAAATCTTCTCGAACATCTCAAGAAAAAAATAAAATCTTCTCATACATCTCAAGAAAAAAAGAAAATCATCTCATACATCTCAAGAAAAATAGAAAATCTTCTCATACATCTCACGAAAAAAAGAAAATCTTTTGATACATCTCAAGAAGATAATAAAATCTTGTCATACATCTCAAGAAAAAAATAAAATCTTCTCATACATCTCAAGAACAAAATAAAATCTTCTCAAAGATCTCAAGAAAAAAATAAAATCTTCTTATACATCTAAAGAAAAAAATATAATCTTCTCATACATCTAATGAAAAGAAAAATCTTCTCGAACATCTCAAGAAAAAAATAAAATCTTCTCATACATCTCAAGAAAAAAAGAAAATCATATCATACATCTCAAGGAAAAAAGAAAATCTTCTCATGCATCTCAAGAAAAAAAAATCTTTTGATACATCTCAAGAAGATAATAAAATCTTCTCATACATCTCAAGACTTCTCATACATCTCAAGAAAAAAAGAAAATCTTTTCATACATCTCAAGAAAAAAATAAAATCTTCTTATACATCTAAAGAAAATAATATAATCTTCTCAGACATCTCAAGAAAATAATAATATCTTCTCATACATCTCAAGAAAAAGTAAAATCTTCTCACACATCTCAAGAAAAATAGAAAATCTTCTCATACATCTCAAGAAAAAAAATAAATCTCCTCATACATCTCAAGAAAAAAAGAAAATCTTGCTACATATCTCAAAAACAAAATATAATCTTCTCATACATCTAAAGAAAAAAATTAAATCTTCTCATACATCTCAAGAAATAAATATAATCGTGTCATATATCTCAAGACAAAAATATAATCTTCTCAGACTTTTAAACAAAAAAATAAAATCTTCTCATACATCTCAAGAAAAAAATAAAATCTTCTCATACATCTCAAGAAAAAAATAAAATCTTCTCATACATATCAAGAAAAAAATAGAATCTTCTCATACATCTCAAGAAAAAAATCAAATCTTCTCATACATCTCAAGAAAAAAATGTAATCGTTTCATACATCTCAAGACAAAAATAAAATCTTCTCAGACATCTCAAGAAAAATATAAAATCTTCTCATATTGCTCAAGAAAAAAATAAAATCTTCTCATACATCTCAAGAAAAAAATAAAATCTTCTCATACATCTCAAGAAAAAAAGAAAATCTTCTTATACATCTAAAGAAAAAAAGAAAATCTTCTCATACATCTCCAAAAAAAAAGAAAATCTTCTCATACATCTCAAGAGAAATATAAAATCTTCTCCTACATCTCAAGAAAAAAATAAAATCTTCTTATACATCTAAAGAAAAAAAGAAAATCTTCTCGAACATCTCAAGAAAAAAATAAAATCTTCTCATACATCTCAAGAAAAAAAGAAAATCATCTCATACATCTCAAGAAAAATAGAAAATCTTCTCATACATCTCACGAAAAAAAGAAAATCTTTTGATACATCTCAAGAAGATAATAAAATCTTGTCATACATCTCAAGAAAAAAATAAAATCTTCTCATACATCTCAAGAACAAAATAAAATCTTCTCAAAGATCTCAAGAAAAAAATAAAATCTTCTTATACATCTAAAGAAAAAAATATAATCTTCTCATACATCTAATGAAAAGAAAAATCTTCTCGAAAATCTCAAGAAAAAAATAAAATCTTCTCATACATCTCAAGAAAAAAAGAAAATCATATCATACATCTCAAGGAAAAAAGAAAATCTTCTCATGCATCTCAAGAAAAAAAAATCTTTTGATACATCTCAAGAAGATAATAAAATCTTCTCATACATCTCAAGAAAAAAATAAAATCTTCTCATACATCTCAAGAAAAAAATAAAATCTTCTCATACATCTCAAGAAAAAAATAAAATCTTCTTATACATCTAAAGAAAAAATATAATCTTCTCATACATCTCAAGAAAATAATAAAATCTTCTCATAAATCTCAAGAAAAAGTAAAATCTTCTCAAACATCTCAAGAAAAAAAGAAAATCTTCTCATACATCTCAAGAAAAAAAAATCTCCTCATACATCTCAAGAAAAAAAGAAAATCTTCTCACATATCTCAAAAACAAAATATAATCTTCTCATACATCTAAATAAAAAAATAAAATCTTCTCGATTATCTCAAGAAAAAAATAAAATCTTCTCATACATCTCAAGAAAAAAATCAAATCTTCTCATATATCTCCAGAAAAAAATATAATCGTGTCATACATCTCAAGACAAAAATATAATCTTCTCAGACTTTTAAACAAAAATATAAAATCTTCTCATACATCTCAAGAAAAAAATAAAATCTTCTCATACATCTTAAGAAAAAAAGGAAATCTTCTCATACATCTCAAGAAAAAAATAAAATCTTCTCAAAGATCTCAAGAAAACAATAAAATCTTCTTATACATTTAAAGAAAAAAATTAAATCTTCTCATACATCTCAAGAAAAAATAAAATCTTCTCATACATCTCAAGAAAAAAAGAAAATCTTTTCATACATCTCAAGAAAAAAATAAAATCTTCTTATACATCTAAAAAAAAATATAATCTTCTCAGACATCTCAAGAAAATAATAAAATCTTCTCACACATCCCAAGAAAAATAGAAAATCTTCTCATACATCACAAGAAAAAAAAATCTCCTCATAAATCTCAAGAAAAAAAGAAAATCTTGCCACATATCTCAAAAACAAAATATAATCTTCTCATACATCTAAAGAAAAAAATAAAATCTTCTCGATTATCTCATCTTCTCATAGATCTCAAGAAAAAAATAAAATCTTCTCATACATCTAAAGAAAAATAGAAAATCTTCTCATACATCTCACGAAAAAAAGAAAATCTTTTGATACACCTCAAGAAGATAATAAAATCTTGTCATACATCTCAAGAAAAAAATAAAATCTTCTCATACATCTCAAGAACAAAATAAAATCTTCTCAAAGATCTCAAGAAAAAAAAATCTTCTTATACATCTAAAGAAAAAAATATAATCTTCTCATACATCTAATGAAAAGAAAAATCTTCTCGAACATCTCAAGAAAAAAATAACATCTTCTCATACATCTCAAGAAAAAAAGAAAATCATATCATACATCTCAAGGAAAAAAGAAAATCTTCTCATGCATCTCAAGAAAAAAAAATCTTTTGATACATCTCAAGAAGATAATAAAATCTTCTCATACATCTCAAGAAAAAAATAAAATCTTCTCATACATCTCAAGAAAAAAATAAAATCTTCTCATACATCTCAAGAAAAAAATAAAATCTTCTTATACATCTAAAGAAAAAATATAATCTTCTCATACATCTCAAGAAAATAATAAAATCTTCTTATAAATCTCAAGAAAAAGGAAAATCTTCTCAAACATCTCAAGAAAAAAAGAAAATCTTCTCATACATCTCAAGAAAAAAAAATCTCCTCATACATCTCAAGAAAAAAAGAAAATCTTCTCACATATCTCAAAAACAAAATATAATCTTCTCATACATCTAAATAAAATAATAAAATCTTCTCGATTATCTCAAGAAAAAAATAAAATCTTCTCATACATCTCAAGAAAAAAATCAAATCTTCTCATACATCTCCAGAAAAAAATATAATCGTGTCATACATCTCAAGACAAAAATATAATCTTCTCAGACTTTTAAACAAAAATATAAAATCTTCTCATACATCTCAAGAAAAAAATAAAATCTTCTCATACATCTTAAGAAAAAAAGGAAATCTTCTCATACATCTCAAGAAAAAAATAAAATCTTCTCAAAGATCTCAAGAAAACAATAAAATCTTCTTATACATTTAAAGAAAAAAATTAAATCTTCTCATACATCTCAAGAAAAAATAAAATCTTCTCATACATCTCAAGAATAAAAGAAAATCTTTTCATACATCTCAAGAAAAAAATAAAATCTTCTTATACATCTATCTTCTCAGACATCTCAAGAAAATAATAAAATCTTCTCACACATCCCAAGAAAAATAGAAAATCTTCTCAAACATCACAAGAAAAAAAAATCTCCTCATACATCTCAAGAAAAAAAGAAAATCTTGCCACATATCTCAAAAACAAAATATAATCTTCTCATACATCTAAAGAAAAAAATAAAATCTTCTCGATTATCTCAACAAAAAAAAATCTTCTCATAGATCTCAAGAAAAAAATAAAATCTTCTCATACATCTCAAGAAAATAATAAAATCTTCTCATACATCTCAAGAAAAAAATCAAATCTTCTCATACATCTCAAGAAAAAAATGTAATCGTGTCATACATCTCAAGACAAAAATATAATCTTCTCAGACATCTCAAGAAAAATATAAAATCTTCTCATACATCTCAAGAAAAAAATAAAATCTTCTCATACATCTCAAGAACAAAATAAAATCTTCTCATAGATCTCAAGAAAAAAATAAAATCTTCTTGTACATTTAAAGAAAAAAATAAAATCTTCTCATACATCTCAAGAAAAAAATAAAAACTTCTTATACATCTAAAGAAAAAAATATAATCTTCTCATACATCTAATGAAAAGAAAAATCTTCTTGAACTTCTCAAGAAAAAAAGAAAATCATATCATACATCTCAAGGAAAAAAGAAAATCTTCTCATGCATCTCAAGAAAAAAAGAAAATCTTTTAATACATCTCAAGAAGATAATAAAATCTTGTCATACATCTCAAGAAAAAATAAAATCTTCTGATACATCTAAAGAAAAAAAGAAAATCTTCTCATACATCTCAAGAAAAAAATATAATCGTGTCATACATCTCAAGACAAAAATATAATCGTGTCATACATCTCAAGACAAAAATATAATCTTCTCAGACATCTCAAGAAAAATATAAAATCTTCTCATACATCTCAAGAAAAAAATAAAATCTTCTCATACATCTCAAGAAAAAAAAATATCTTCTCATAGATCTCAAGAAAAAAAGAAAATCTTCTCATACATTTAAAGAAAAAAATAAAATCTTCTCATACATTTAAAGAAAAAATAAAATCTTCTCATACATCTCAAGAAAAAAATAAAATTTTCTCAGACATCTCAAGAAAAAAATAAAATCTTCTTATACATCTAAAGAAAAAAATAAAATCATCTCAGACATCTCAAGAACAAAATAAAATCTTCTCATACATCTCAAGAAAAAAAAATCTTCTCACACATCTTAAGAAAAAAAGAAAATCTTCTCATACATCTCAAGAAAAAAAGAAAATGTCCTCATACATCTCAAGAAAAAAAGAAAATCTTCTCACATATCTCAAAAACAAAATATAATCTTCTCATACATCTAAAGAAAATAATAAAATCTTCTC
>CALYLW010000206.1:823007-839865 GCA_944989445.1 Ampullaceana balthica
AGCTTTAATAAGAAAAACCCGTAAAAAACCAAGTTTTTGACTATAAATCCTTTATGTACGAGAAGTAAATAAAAGAATGTTCATTATAATACGCAGCGCCAGACCATCCAAAATACAAAATTGCAGTTGTGTCGTAAAACATGTTTAATATAATGCGCACCGATCAGGAATATGTTTATAAAAAGAGCTGTCAATAAAATACGCACCTTATTGCGCGACAGAAAGGTTGTTCAATATAATACGCACCGCGACGCTCTATCTCAAAAAATAGCATGATACATAGGAATAAATAAAATAATCTAAAAAATCAATAATTTAATTACGGTAAATGCGATCGATCTGAAAGTTTTGATACATTGTTTTTATCATCGGTACAAAACTGCCTGCAAAATTTCAGCTCTCTATCTTGCGAGCAAGTGGGTTAAAAATCGATCAAAAGTTTTGGCGACAAGCAAGCAATCAAGCAAGGTCGGTCGGTCGGTCGGCCGCAGACACCACGAGTTAATATAAAGGATTTAAAATAAAACAAACCCGTAAAAACAAAGTTTTTGACTATAAATCCCTTATATATGAGACATAACTAACAGTATTGATTATTTTCAAACATTTACAGACTGAATCTGTCTTAACTCAACTTTGCATCATAACCCTAGTGGGGGGGGAGGGGTGGGTGGGGGGGGAGAGGGGAAAAGTCTGGTCACCGATTCGCTTGACCGAGCTCAGAGTGACACGTAAAATGTAAACAAAAGCGCCCCTCGCTTCGTTGGGTCGCCTCAATGCGTCAGCTCAAAATTTCACGTGGCAAAAAAACAATAAACAAACCGTGAATTTAAATTACATACCTCATATAAGGATAAACTAAAAATGCATTAATTTAATTACGGTACGTTCGATCGATCTGAAATTTTGATACGATGCATTGTTAGGTCAGACGGGTCCGTGTGCCAAATTTCAGTTCGATCGGATCATGGGAAGTGGGTCATTTTTGACTTCTGTTTTTCCGCCCGCCGAGCCCAAGACAGACAGACAGAGAGAGAGAGAGAGAGAGAGAGAGAGAGAGAGAGAGAGAGAGAGAGAGACAGAGAGACAGAGAGACAGAGACGGCGGTGAAGTTCTGTTTTTTCCGCCCGCCGAGCCCAAGACAGAGAGAGAGAGATGATGAGAGAGATGATGAGACGGCCGCGAAGTTAATATAAGGGATTTAAAAAGGTCGTTTTATCAAAACTTACTTCCTTTTTAAATCTAAGCAAATCCTGAGAGCAAAAACCTATTTTTAAAAAAAAACATTTTGAAATTAAATCTAAATTTACTCAAACGGCAAAAGTCATTTACTTGAGTTCTACTGACCTTGGATGGGATGACCGCCCATGACTTCCTGAACCTTGGCCTTGGTGTAGATTTTGAAAGGCGAATCGAGTTTGAGCCCCGGCACTGGTGCCCCATTTGAAGCTGCCCCCACCAGATATTCACAGTGCGAGTTGATGGTCTGACAGGATATTAACCGGGTCAAGGTCAGCAAGGTCACCAAGTACACCAGACATCCGTTGGTGGGTGGAATAAGAAACTGAGAACTCATCCTCAAGATTTAACGGTTTCTTTCAACGGTTCCTCTGGGGGGACAACGAGAGTTAAATTGTTGATTTTGTTGGCAAAGCGATTAGAGGGTATAGATTTAATAGCATACTGTGAATATCCTAAACGATCTGATTTGATGATTGTGTATCCATTATAAGATCATCATACATAATTCCCGTTGTCTGTATGTATGTATGGATGTAATGTATTATATGACGTCATTGTTTGATCTTATATTTAATACAAGGTCTGAATCAAAAGGGTGCTAATTAAAGAAGCGCTGTAAAAAAAATATTATATGACGTCATTGTTTTAGCTCATATTTTAATTTTGGAAAAGGGAACAATGTAAAAAGAAGATTTGATGATGGTTAGTTATAAAATAAAAAAAACAAATGGGGCGCCTTAGGCGCCCTACAACCCCTATTATAAAATACTTTGTGTACATTTCAGAAAGTTTATTATTTCGTATTTATCAAACAAGGACACGTTAGTTGGGCTTTTGAAAAAGGTGGGCGGGGGGGAGGTTAGATTTTAAATGACACTCTTATAGGATATCTAAGTGGAACTCTTATAAATAATCTTTAAGGTGATCTCTTATGCGATATTTAAGTGGATGATAGTATAAGAGGATTGCTTTTAAGATCTTCAAGTGGAATTTGTTTTTTTGGTTGCATCTGTAAAATTGTTGTGTTAAGGGTTTCCAGATGTCCGGTTTTGTACCGGACTGTCAGGTATTGTCGTTATTTTTGTCCAGTGAAAAATTGAAGCAACACCGGACATTTTATATTTAATTTGACTACATTGTCATCATGTCGATAAATTTTGACCGGTATTTTTGAGACAGCCATTTGGCAACTCGAGTTGTGTTTAGAGAATTATTTAAGGTCTAAAATATTATTTAACAGATTTATGAGTTTGCGCCATTAATTTAATACTAATTTATTTAATCAATATAACTTTATATATTAATTTATTCGAATAGCATAAAAATGATATGCGTGAATATTTATGGGAACATAGACGGCTCTCTCATATACAAAATATACTAAAAGTGTCATATTTTGTAAGTAATGTAAAATATTGTAAATAGATATAGGCCAAATATTATTGTAAAGCTTGTACGCAAATACAGACTATCAGAAAGACGAACATAGCAGAGTAAGATTTTGTTGTTATGGTGGGTTTTTTTCTCCATATTTATATATTTTTTAAAAATTTAGTTTTATTACATGAATTATTAATTAAACAATTTTCTTTTGTATAATACGACTTTGAAATGGACTTTTAAATATTTTACGTTTGTCTATATATATAAATTATAAATACGTTGTAGCAACGTGCCGAGTGTTACAATACAATTTAATTTTTACATTTACATTTCTTTACCAAAGAGGCAACAAATGAGAAAATTCAACGTCATTATTATCCAACATGAAAAGGAAAGCTAGATCCTAACCAAATTAAAAGAATATCAAAGTACGAACTGAAATGTGAGTTATCCCTCTCTTGGGAATCACTTCCACCTGTCCTATGATAACGTTGGCCAATAACTAGTTTTCTCCCTTTCGTCTTTGATAACGCAAGGGGCTTAACTGGTCGGTGTGATGGCTTCCCTTGGTGATGAATGAGCAGACAGGTTGTTCGTGTTTGTTTGTTGTGACTAGATGGAGGAATACAACGCCGATCATTTACATAATATATGTTACCGTGGGGATACAGCTATGTTAATGATCTGTCAGCCAGTATGTAGAGTTTTGTTAAGACCACGAAATATCCCTAAGGGCGTGGGCATTAAATTAACAATGTGAGGACGTGGAGGTCACTTAATTCCAGATTCTTCTAAAAATTAATTTATACTTAATAAAACTAAAAGATTTTAATTGCATAGCGTTAATCTTTATAAGTTGTGATTTTGGTTAGGGTGGGGGTGGGGGGGTAGTTAACGTTACAGGAAGAATATGGTCAGTGTGATCTTAAAATGGGGTGGGGGGGCGGGGAGGAGCAATATTCCTTTTAAGCTGCGTGGCCGCACAGATTTCTGACTGCCGCCAAGCAGCAGTTTAGGATTATTTTGTAAAATATTGCACCATATTGTTTTTTTGTTGTTATTGTGCTGCACACGGACCAACGAACCTTAGAGGGAACTTTGGGCGAGAGGGGAGGTGGGGTACAATGTTCCCTTTAAGCTGCACAGCTGCGCAGATATCTGCCCAACGCCGCGCAGCAATTTAGAATTACCGCGCAGCAGATTTTGTCAAAAAAATTGCAGAAATAATGGTCGTTGTGCAACTTTGCACACGAGTTTTTCACTTTGCACACGGACCTTAGAGGGAACATTGGGTGGCAGGTGGGGTAAGGTGCAATAAACCATATCAAGTTACCCAAACTACCACAATCCCACACCAAGCTCATTACACGGCCGAATTTAGGTATAAATTATCAATTACTAGGCCAATAATCGGTAACCATTACAAGACGTCCACTAAATTCAGTGACCCCAAAAGGCTATTGACATAAATGTGTGACGAAGTTCCAGTTCGACGCTTGAAATAGGCGCAGATAAGTCTCAAAATGGTAATAATACAGTACACGTATTAAATGTTCATTACCAAAATTTGTTGAGACTAAGGACCACTGCCTGTGTGACGGTTGTGGGGTATGGCGTGTGATGAACGGAGTGTGGAGTGAGGTGCACGTGTGTGATGTGCAAGTGTGTGAGGTGTATGGCGTGGAGTGTGGATATCAAAATAATTGGAAGTTATCACATTTAATGTAGGTATTTTAAAAAAATCTCAATTTACCTTTTGTTGGAATTCCCTTAATCAATTTAACGACTGGTTCTCAATGAGACTGATTTGATCACTGTACAGACTGTTACAAAATGTTACATAAAAAATTGAGAACCGTCATCCGTATTTAAGTTCTGCAAGAGGGCATCATTCTGTGGCGTCCACTTTCACTATCCACTTACTACAACTTTGTACCTGAGGAATTTATAGTACCACCACCGGCTGTCACTTTGGGCGAGTAGTACAGTGTCAACTAGACTTAACGGACGTTGTTCTGTTTGTCATGAAATTCGGTGTTAATCAAGTGGCCACCAGGGGCGCTTAAACGATATTATAATTCCCGGAAAATATTATGTGTGGAGGGTGGGTGAATTACCATACATGTTGAGTTGCCTCTCTTTGAGTGGAGTAACCAGGGCCAGCACCAACCGCGGTGCACCAAGAGAGATCTTTGGAACGCCTGCCATGAAAAAGCTCCGCTGTTTTGCCGTGACGACACCCTGATATATATATATATATATTTGACGCATCCCCCTCAGCGACCCCCTTTTCGTAAGTCTGTGTCCCTTTATGTAAAAAATAAATTAATAGCAAGCTGCTCGTTAACCTTACGACCCTTGGTTTACCCTTTAAGCAATCCCCGGATGTACAAGTATTAGGGTGATGACTATTTTAATTTTTTTTCTTAACGAAGTTGAAACCCCTTACATTCGAGGAACAATTGTATGCAAATGACAATAGCAACATTTTTTTTTAATTGAAAAAAGTTCCCCCACCTCTTCATTTTCTTTTGTTCACTTCACTCAGCGCTGTTTAAGACTAGCGGTGAAACGCGCTTCGATAGCACTCTTTTTAGTAATGAAATCATAGAATGTAGAAACTCTTTATTATGTGAGAGAAGCTTTAGTTGACTTCCGGAAGGGGCGGTATCTTCTTTTGCTAGTGTTATCGCTCGATTGGCAAAGTGTTGTAGTTTTTACGGGTTTATTTGTCATTTTAAGATGTTATTTTGCAATACTTTTTAAAAAAAATATTAGTACTAAACTACAGGTAAAAATAGTAATAAACTCAATACGGTCTTTTGAATACGTAAAATAACCATTCTTTTCCTAAAAGATAAAGTCAGTATAACAATATTATATTATTAGGCACTTGGGTATCGCCCGGATATTCCCGAAAAATTGGTATCGTAATTTCGTTGTCAAAATGGCGACCTCCACTTTTTAATTTACTGAGGGTATCGTTGTTTCAATTGTTATAGTCGATTATTGGTCCCATAATAAATTCAACATCCGCCCATTCAAGGAGTCAGACATCTTGCTTATGCCATTGAAAATTTTAAAAAATAAAATTTTTCGAGTTTTTACTTTGAAAATTGATGGTCAATATTTGTCAACTTCACTAAGTTATAACTTTTTTGTTTTAAATGCGGTCTGTGTAATATTAATGCGGTATTTAAGTTACCATGTCAAGATTAACATAGCCAATTTTCAAGGCTGTAAGCTTTGGACTTTTTTTGCTATGTTGAAAACAAAATGGGGTGCCCTTTGATAGCCTTTGTTTACAAACTTTTTAACACGTGTTTTGGGAAAATACCTATTACCGATAACGTCGGCAATGTTTTTAAGTGTATGTTTTGCCACAATAAGGGTATTAAAGTGGATTATTGATTGGAATTCATTATATTAGTGTAAAACTTTATTAATTTAATAGCATGATGAATTAGTTACTATGTTTACTTTAACTATAATTTATTTAACAATAAACAATAATACTAATATTTTTAATAATTTATTATATAAATCAATTTTCCTCATTTGTTTAACATTCATTACTAGTTGATGGCAATAAATGGGAAATCCTTACAGAACTGAGGCAGATGTTTAAAGAAAACCTTATACTTATTGGGCTTTAAACGTTATAATTATTTTATTATTGTTAGCCTATATTTTATTTTCTGCTTCAGTTGCATATATATAATATATGTAATGGAATATTTTACAACATGATGGAATATTTTTGATAAACTATCTCGTTTTCAGTGCAAGATTGCAAGTCTTACTGAGGGGAAGAAAAGTGCAATATACTTAAACACTTTTAAACAATAATAAAATGTCATATAAAAATTCCAGCAACAGTATAAAATCAAACAGGAGTATTTGGAGGAAGAATCTACCCTCATCTTCTAAACAGAAAAGGAACCCAAGGATTCCATTTGTTGAAAAGCTAAACAATCTCACACGGATGCCGACAAACGGTCAAATTCTTGGAAACTTTACTTTTCTGTTTAATAGCGAGAAACGGCGACTGGATCGAATTAAAATTATGATTACGGATATAGAATTGCTCTGGAGGGAAATTCTAGACTTTCCACTATTATCCAGTGCACTCATCAGAAAGAAACTCAATAGGCTGATTGATCTATATGACAAAAACAAAAGAAACCGTCTGATAAATTCACTGCAACACTTTTTCATTTATTTGATGTCACCAATGTTAATGGAGAGTGGAAAAGCACAGAGGATAAAGAGCTCTACCAGAGGCAAGTTAAGAGTGGAGGAAAGATTGGTTATTCAATGATCAAACAAGCCCCTTTGGAATCAATCCACCCAAGAAAACGAATCCGACTATCAAAAACTCAACCTCAAGACAGCTCTTCTCAATCACAACCCACACAAACAAAAAAACTGTCTCAGAATCTTCAGATTCTGAAACCTCTGCTTCTTCAGCCGAGTTGCCAACCTCTTCTTCCACGTCATCTTCTCCTGAACGCAAACTAAAATACCAAAGAGCAAGCACTACAACCGCGGGTTTACTAGTACAGAAAAACAATATTTCTACACATAAAGCACATGACGTTCTTGCAACCATTGCTGTACAGGGTCATGATGTGCTGGTTCCAAGTCAGTCTGGTGTCTGGAGACGAGTAATCTCTGAAGGACAGAAAATGAAAATAAAAATTGCTCAAAAACTTCAAAGCAAAGATCCCTATTGTCTCCAGTTTGATGGTAAAAGATTGCAAGGAGAAGAGTATCAAGTAGTTCTGCTGAAAAATATGACAACCGAAATCAAACTCGGTATTCTTAAATGTGAAAGTGGTTCTGCCACGGCCATTCACAAGGAACTACATCAGCTAATTGATGAATACGATGCTTGGGAAAATATTGGCATGATAATCTGCGACACGACCGCAGTAAATACTGGTCGTTTGCACGGGATTGTAAAACTCATACAGGGTGATGTCTTGAGCAAAGGCTTTCAGAAGCCACAATATATTGGCTGTCAACACCATGTACTCGACCTCCTTCTGAAGCATGTCATGAATTTTCTTATTCAAGAGCCAACGAGCAAACCAGAACTCAACTATTCCTTCATTGACAAATTAACAGAAAACTATGTCTCTCTTCAAGCTGACTACCGCCTCGTTGCCACAGAGGATGTCAAAACAGGCGAGAACCCTGGATGGCGAGATGACTTTAAGTTCTTATATGAACTCTGTGAGGCTTATCGTCATTACAAAACAACTACACGTTGGCCTAGAGTCAGCTGGAAGAAACTCCCAAGTTTACATCAGGCAAGATGGAACTCACGTGCGATAAATGCTATTATCGCATTTTTTCTTATACCAGAGTGGCGCAGCATCCTTGCTCCAGCATGCGACTTCATCTGCTACGAATGGGGAAATGCTTGGTTCCATTCGCAACACTACAATAAAGCGTCCTTCAATGAACTGTTTACGTCACTCAGCAAGATGAACTGCAAGAAGGCAATAAAGTGTTTAAAGACACACTGGTCAGTCGAGGAGTCATTAATTGGCATTCCCAGATCTAACCAAATTGCTGAACGTGCTGTAAAACTGTTGGAGGAACTTCATGCGAAATCGAAAAAAGTTGAATTTTTAAATCTGAAGTTCATAGGAAAAAATATGTTTTAAACATTTCTTGTACATTTTGTTCTGCTCTGTGTCTCATTTTTTAATAAAGGTTATTTAGTTATTAGTTAAACTCGTTTGACTATTGCTAAAAAAAAATGTCATTTTTTGAAAAAAAAATTCACTTTTTTTTTGAAAAGGTGGGGGAACTTTTTTATAAAAAATCTAAAATGCAATTGATATTCTTAAATAACACACAAAGTTTCCTCGATTTCAAGTGGTTTCATAAAAAAATAATTTTTGTCATCACCCTAACAAGTATCCATTCTTCATTGACATGCACGCTGCTCTCTCACCCACCTCGCATCAACTGCCGTCTATCTCATGAAAGCAAAATGGAAAAGCGTGGTGGATGGCAACAATGAAGCTTTGAATTTATTTTATCTTTGCTTTTAATATCTTGTAGGCTGTTTGTTTTGTTTTTAAAAATTCTTATTGAATGACTTTAACTGTCTCAACACAATCTATATTTGTTGAAATATTATGGAAGTTTTTGCCATCCTAGGATTGGTCTCTCCAGCCACACAAGAGCTGCACATTAAGAAGATAAATCCATCGTCTCCCGCAGACAGAAGGATGCCGTACATTGATGTTTTACACCCGACCGACCCCCCCCCCTCTCAATCACTGTTCACCATTATGTGAGACATCCAAAGGCAACGCTTAGTTGCAATTAAGCAAAGTGTTCATTCACAATCCATTTCTATCGTTTTTCTTATTTCAAGTCATTAACGCACTGAGAAAATTAAATTTAAAATTTGATTTGTTTACTTTTTTTTTAAAAAATGATTTTTAAGAATTTCACTTCTATTCAGCTAAATCTGACTTTGTTTTGTGATTTTTACTCTACGGCATTTCCACAAAGCAGGAAATATCAGGTTTAATATCTTTTAAAATAACTTCTCTTAAGAAATATATATAATTTAATTTGTATTCACGAGTTTTTGTATTTAAATAATATTAATGTACGTCCAATCACAGTCCAGTCAGTCGGTTATTATTATATATCCATTTACAGAGCAAGGACTGCTGTGCTCATGGAAACACTTGGCTATGCAAAGCTTGAAGGCTCTTCGTGTTGCTTAACAAATATATAAATAGTTATTCCTGTTCCTAACAAACTGATGTTTTGATCAGTAAACTGTGTCAACAAAGATTTTTGTGGCCTCTACCTCTCTGAAAACATTTTTTGGGTACTTTAAGTTTAAGAGAATTTTTATTTTTTATTTTCCAGGATATTTTTTATTTTGTTTGAATTCTAAGGAGATTTCCAGCCCATCGTGGGATTTCAGAAAGGCCTTTGAAAATCTGTTTATTTCAAAAATTCTGTCACACCCACACACTGATAGCAATGGGAAAGTATGTGATGCTCTGCGACTAAATTCTTAAAACAAATCCAGACACAACCACAAGTAACAACAAACACCACATTCACCAGTAACACAATCAAATACTCCACTGTTGCACATCCACAATATTTAATGAACAAAATCTTTTTTTTTAAACTATGCTCCTGATTCTCTTCTACAAGTTTCTTCCATGGCCGCTATTCACACACTCACCTATTCACACACTCACCTATTCACACAGTCAAAATCAAACTCTTCACAGCACAGTCCTTAGTTATGATACTCCCTCCCTTATGGTGCCAAAGTTCACACACAATCTCTCAGCAAAGCCCATTAACTACAATACCACCAACATGAACAGATAAAAGAAGAACCAGCAAAATATTATGTAAAAAAAAATAATTTGTCATCTGTGACAATTCTTGACTAATTATAAGTAACTTGACTTGTTCTCAGTTTACTTATACAATTGATGAGGGTGTGTTTCTAGTACATTGCAGTTACTGGAAACACACAAAATTAACTTTAAAATTCAAATAATGAACATGTAAAATTTAAACCAATAAAATAATTTATTACGAATAGAAAAGTTTACAGAACAAAGTGTCTTGAGTGTTCTGTAGGAGGTCCACAAGTGGAAACCTTGTACTCACACATCTTGTGTCCTTAAGTTTGTTTCTGGTGATAGTTACAATTGCTCATTTAGAAATGATAAGTCTACTAGACCTTAATATTATATCTGTATCTTATATCTGTCTATTATATCTGTCTATTTACATTTGTTTAAAACATGTACAGGGTGGTGAGTGATAGTGACCGAGAGAGAATAAAAAAAATGAGAAAAGAAATTCTTTGTACAAAATTTAAGGTCATACTGTTTTAATGTTAGAGAGACCGAGTAAGATGGGGGGAGGGGGGTTATAGAATTTTAAAAATCTAGTGCAATACATTTTCATTGTACTACTTAACATTGGCAGAAGATTTCAGTACTTCAATGCTGCCATAAGTTTTAATATTCATTTTCAATCAAACTTAAAGTATGATTTAACTGGTCAATGATTTAACAGCTTCCATCAGACAAAAACTTTGATTATGTTTCTCATAGTTGATGCTCAAATGTACCTTGTACTTTAAATAAATCTAATCTTTAATAAACTTAACAGTTTAACAGTGCAATGTACCTGGCTACTATGTCAGGAATTGTTTGCTGTAGACCACATTGTAGTTTTTGTCCCTGGTTAAAAGAAAATTTTAAGTTTAAATCTGCAATATATATACACATGTATTTATATTTTTACACAATATATTGAAATAAAAGCAAGTTGACGGACACAGTGGAGCAAAGAATAGAATTATTTGATTTCTGAAAGAGCATGCATTTTTTTTTAAAGATTAATGAGTTATATAAGAGTATAATTAGTAGTGCTGAGAGAATATTTAATGAGTTATATAAGAGTATAATTAGTAGCGCTGATGGTATATTTAATGAGTTATATAAGAGTATAATTAGTAGTGCTGATGGTATATTTAATGAGTTATATAAGAGTATCATTAGTAGTGCTGATGGTATATTTAATGAGTTATATAAGAGTATAATTAGTAGTGCTGAGAGTATATTTAATGAGTTATATAAGAGTATAATTAGTAGTGCTGAGAGTATATTTAATGAGTTATATAAGAGTATAATTAGTAGTGCTGAGAGTATATTTAATGAGTTATATAAGAGTAATATTTAGTAGTGCTGAGAGTATATTTCATTTCACCTAGGGGTCTACCGATATATCGGCTCTGGATATCGGCAATATCGGTATCGGTAGCATGTAAAGGTCCCGATATTGACGTCACCGATATTTCATAATAAGTGACATTTTGACCCCAAAAAAACGGAAACAAAAAAACTATCTTGTACATTTACAATATCTCGACAAATTAATATATCAACCCAGATACCGGTATTGAAATAGTCAAAAGAGTCCTAGTATTAATATGTGCAGCCACGATACGGTGTGCCATGTGCTTTGATATTGTTTAGGTATCGGCCGATTTTCGTATACTCAGAAATACTGTGTAAATAGTGCAGATGCCAAGTATACCGTAATTGCTCTAATAAATGTATAACATGTAAACATTATATTCACGCAATTGCTCTAATAGCAAAGATGCACGCAGAATTGCAGATGTCTAAAACATTTCGTTTCGTATGGAATAACAAAATGTACCGTGTGAAGACTTGTTGTCATTGGCAACCATTCAACCTATTGTACTTTGTTCTCATTGTTTCATTCATAAAAGGTGGCCGTGTGCAAAAGCCATTAAACTATTGGTTAGAATTAATAATTATGAGTCAAGGTTGAAGTTTCAAAAGGAGTACCTAATATGCTTGTACATTTTTATAAAGGACGGTTCGTTTTGTTATGAGTCCCATGTAGGTCATGATCTGAAAATTGTAAACACATCGGAAACTTCGTTTCGGGAAAAAAAAATCGGTAATTTCGGCAAAACTGGATATCGGTAGACCCCTTAATTATAAGATATAAATAATTACGAGTGATAAATTTAAGAATGACGTCATCAAATATGACCGGTTATTTTTGTCCTAACAAATACTCATATCGGCACTCATATCGGAAAAAAATATCGGTAATATCAGCAAAAATGCTTATCGGTAGACCCCTAATCTAAAATATAAATAATTAGGAGTGATAAATTTAAGAATGATGTCATCAAATAAGGCCGCTGGTTTTTGTCCAAACAAATACTCATATCGGCAAAAAAAATATCGGTATCGGCAAAAAGGCATATCGGTAGACCCCTAATTTCACCTATAAAAAACACAACTAATTTATATCAAGTGATACTAAATAACTTGTACCTCCATGGCTCCTACAACGTCCAGTCTGACGGCAGATGTTATCAAGCCCCGAACAACACAGAAGAGGTAAGATCCTAGAGTAGCCTCAGAATCTAGACCAATAACAGACATGACTGCTCCATAAACCACAGGGTGATGCCCATGCGGAAGTTCTGACAAAATGGACACCAAATCAAAGTAAAGATCTCTGTAGATCAACTTGAAGACTTCAATGAAAGATTTTCCCTGAAATACAAGAAAAGCTGTTTTTATTTGATGTTGAGAGATCAAGACAGATTCAATTTGAATCTGTTTCCTATGACCAACAATTAGCTGGTCAGTGTTACACTTCCAATCAAATATCTTTACTTTTCAGTTAAGTAAAGCATAAAATGCGGTTGTGGAGTGCTATTTTCTTCCTGTGAGATTAATAATAAATTCCCACACTCCAGAGTAAGAATCTGATCAAAAGTTACAACCCATTGGTGACTACTTTTCAGTTGTAATTAGTCTTAGTTGTTATGAATTGCGATATTACTTAATAAAAAATTTGAATAAACATAAATCCAAATTTAACAAGAGTTTCAGTTAATTAAAGCCATTGCCATTGACATTTTATCTTCAGCTGGGCCACTCAGTTACTGAAGGGTAACTAACACTTTAATTGGAATTGAAGTGTTCTCAAATGAAAATATATTAGCCTCAGACTAGAGCTGGGTAAAAGGGTGAAACTGTTTTAAAATATTTCACTATCAACATAGTAGTAGTACTAAAAGAAAGGTAGACTTAAAATTGTGGAATAAATAAAATAGCTAATTATTTTATCCCCTTTATTCATTTTATTTTCAAACAAAAAATAAATAACATATCTATCTACAACAATATAAACTGAGATGATAAAGGCAAAAAACAAAACCTACATTATAACTTAAAAACAAAATAAAAATAAACAATTTTGGTTACTTTTAAAGTAGAGAAATAATTTTTGTTTAAATTTTAAAACTTATTCTAAATGGGCAATGCTGTTTGATTAATACATGTTTTTATTATACTCTAACTCAACAAATTAAACAGGAATAATATCTACAACTTGTATTTATTAAAGAGCTCTAATCTTAACCCTACCAGGTCCGAGCTCCCCCAGGTAATTTTCCCCTATACCTGGCCTCCCCAGCAAAAACAAATAAATGTACATGGGTTATGAAATTGATAGTATCATGAAAACCAGTGGTAAGAATGAGCTCAAACTTTTAGATTTAGCAGGAAATAGGCCTACATTCTATCCAATGTTCCATTTAAGCTGAGTGGCTGCGCAGCTACTCATATATCTAACAGACGCCGCGCAGCAGTTTATAATTACCACACATCACATTTAGTAAAAAAATTATTTTAAAATGGATGCTGTGCAACTTCGCACCTATGTTCCCTCTGAGCTGCGAAACCACGTGGCCGTGAAAGTTTTTGACCAACACCCTGCAGCAGTTAAGAATTACCGCACAGCATTTTTTTAAATTTATTTTTTTTATAATCTAAATTTTATTTTAGAAGATAATAATTGTTTAATTAGTTGAACAGTGCTATCATCTAACACCAGTTTTGCGCATTGGAGTGGTAGTCTTCCCAGCAGGGTGAGCCATGCTTTACACAGAGGTACTTTTTGCACCTAGAGCACCTCTCATTGCTCTTGACCTTCTTATGTGGGTTGTACTTGTATGCTACACTAGGGTATGCTCTGTTGTATTGAAGGTGTTTTTCCAAGCAGACAGTGCAGACATGTTTGGAAGCAGTCGCTTCTGGAATTTCAGGCCAGTGGTTGCCTGGTGTGTGGCGTTGGGGGCATGGTACCATTTGTCCTCGGCGGCGAATGGCTCTTGAGCGGTAATTGCCAATCAGGTCAATGCAGAGTTTCTGGATATATATGTAGTGTAAAACATGGGCTTTTTGTCAGCTGCTTCTAGTTTAGACACACACATAGTTAACAAATGAATTGTAGCAGGCCCACATAAAGAATTTCATGAAAAGGCGACGGGGCCACCGGTAATGACGGCGTGAGCGATGGAGGCGCGGCATTTGATCATTTTTGTCACAACTGCCCATGTGGCGATTGTAGTCCTGGACGAGCTGTGGCATCGGAACTTCATCAAGTGTTCCATCTTTGTTTCTTCTGTTTGCTACTCTTATTTGTTTTGGGTCATGAAAGTTTGAGATGAATGTAATTGGCCTCCAATCCTGCCATACCATACAGGTTATGCTGCCCTGACATCGATAGCGACTTTCACCTCTCGCAACCTTGTCCAACTTCTTCAAGGACACTAAAAATCAACGTAATCACTAACTCACTGCTTTATTCAAGGAAAAAACCATTTGTAAACACTAATCTTGCAGCAAATGTGAGATTTAACAATGATTGGCTGTTATTTTTAGTACTTCTTCAAGGGATAACCCAAAAACCTAGAATTCGGTAACTCGTTATATAGTAATTAAATCTATTAACTAAAATTCGGTAACTCGACCTGGTAGGGTTAAATTAAAAATATAGACTAACTTTAATTTATTCTATTTTTACAAACCTTATAACTAAAGTACTAAAACAAAATAAATAGACATCATAATAAAAAAAACAACTGAAAATATGTTAAAACCTGTCTGGCACTGGCTCGTTTGGATATGTGGTTGGTTGAGCAAGCTTCAAATGTTTTATCAAGCTCCACGAGCTGTTTTAAGGCCAAGGTCTTTGTTGAATCTAGCATCCTATCTGAAGAACATTTGGCACTGCTTAATTCAGAATATCCATTGGCAGTCAACTGACCCAGTTCATTGGCTGGTGAATCACTTGTTCCATTGTCACTTTGAACTGAGCATGTTGATCGTTTGATTGGATCCCTTGGCTGAGTAGACAAGTCCAGGAAGACTGCATGGGCCGCTCTCACAAAGGGAAGTTGGAGAGAACCTGTGGGAGAAATGTTATTGACTTGACCAGTTTATGTAAATACAAGAGGCTCAGATGTTTTAAAGCTTTGAATATGGGGTGTGAAATCATAATTTTATGCTGTGTGGATAGAGTTTAAAGTAAAGTAATGGGGACTACTGGACTACTTGGATTTCACCGCAGCTAAGTGTTTTTATTATTTTGTTATATTCGTTTCATTTGTGTACTATTTGTCCATTGAGGAAGGCTCTTTGCTGAAACGTTCACTATTGTGTTACGTCCTGTCAGGCCTACTAATACCCTTTTTTATGTTATACATTTACCTGTGGATATATTTTGCAGCTCTGCTTAGATGACCTGTACGGATATGATGTTCATGTATAGAGGAGCTTTTTAAGTATTTTTTCTAGACTTGTTGCATTGATGTGTGGATATATAATATTCATATGTGGATATGTTTTGTGGATGTGTTGTATCAATGGTTTGAAGATTCAGAAAAGATGTATTATTTAATTTTTATTCATTAAATTTTATACCGTAGACAGAACTAAATTTAATTATTTATATTAATTTTTTTTTATATCCAGGGGAGAAATTGAGTGCCAAGTAAGTCTCACCTTGTCTCAAATCATCAAACTGTATTTTATTTACATCACTGGTGATGTGGATGCCAGGTTATGTTAATCACTTATTTTAATACTAGACCAACAACAAATATTTCTGGTAATGTGTACAAACATCAAATTTATTGATTCGACCAGTGTTTTTTGCAAATGTTAATGCTGCATAGGGAAGGCCTGCCTGTATATGCAAAAGATCCACCCAGAAAAAACACAACAAAGCTGCTGCACCTCAGAGTGTATAAAAATGTGTCATAATAGACTCTTCCCTTTAGCCCCCCCCCCTTTTCCACACACATTCCTTTAGTGACCAGTACTACATTTAAAAGAACAACTATATTTTATGGGAATTTCTTAAATAATAGAAATAGCCCCATCAGTTAATTTGCATTATCCATCTTGGACTTTGTATGAAAACTTAGACTTATGGTGATAGAACAATGGAGTATTAAATTGGAACTATAATTTTATGAATAGCCAATGGTATTTGTGTTAGCTAGGGTTCAAGTGATCTTGGTTAGATTAATACAAGGTTCAAGTTAATACTAGACAATGGTGCTAGTACTTGAGATGGGATTAGGTTTTAAAAAAAAACTGGAATTGGAATTAGACATTTTTTTTCTCCATAATTTTTACATGCTTAACTGTCTCTTACCAGAATTTTCCAGAATACAAATAAAGGCATTAAGTAATCTGTCATGGTCTGGAAAATAGGAAAAAAAGAATATTCAATATTACTGGTATTTTTCATTTAATAAGTCAATCACTAATATCAAGATTAGGCCAATTACAAACTAATTCTCAGACTGCTA